>OX459106.1:312500-480712 GCA_949775045.1 Metridium senile
TGTTGAACATTCACATACACGAGGTACTATTTCTTGCAGTCGACGATATCGAACAAGTAAGCGTACACTGACAATAGCATGACGATATAACAGGTATTTACATAAAGGCATCTAAAATTTAAGGATGGTAATTGTGTGTGTGTGTGGGGAGGGGGGGGGGGGGGGGGAGGGAGGGGGAGTTCGATGTTATTTCTGACATAACAGAGGGGGTAAGAGCTAATTTGTTTTGGAGGGGGTACTGCCTAGGTTTTTGCTTGATCAATCTGGTCCCTCCCCCCTTCCTTTCAGTGACTTCGGCTCGTTGAAATATAATAATATAATTTGAAATACTACTTATCTTAAATGTGTTCATGCATGTTGACAGCAACAGCACCTCACGGGGGAATCCCCTGACACCTTTGCCATATATGGCAATATCAATTCCTTTTTAAATACAAATTTCAGAGTTTCAAAACTTGCTGAGTCATAGAAGCAAGAACAAGTTTAGCTTGGATTGAGAATCACTCTCTTTACACCATTTATACTGCGACGAAGGACTATATAGGTGAGAGTAGTGTTTACAAGTGTTGAAATTGTGATGCTAATTAATTTGCCAACCATTTTCACAATGGATTTTTTAATTTTCTTTGTTCTTATAACAAAGATTGGTTGGCAAAACCATAACAAAATACGTCACTATACGTCCACCTATAGGTGAGCGTAGTGTTTACAAGTGTTGGTATTGTGATACTAATTTACCAACCATAAGAAACTCTCTTTTTCTGGAAAATTACTTTAGAACTAAAACTCATTCTGAGTCTTAGAAGGGACAAGAACAATTAGCCAGGATTCGGCAATCTCTTCTGAAATGCTGTTGTTTTTTTGTTTTGTTTTTGTATAAAGTACTCGAACAGGCTAAGACGTACCCCAGACATGACGAATTCAGTTGAAAGAGCTTCCTCTCAACATTTTTGTTATCCTTAACTTGAAAACAATATGCAATTATCCCCCCCCCCCAAAAAAAAATCGTGCAAAACAGAAAACAATTTCCTGCACGGCTTCAAAGGCAAAACAAAACATTGAGCATTGAATACAAACGACCGAGTAATGATTGGGGTGTGAATGAGCCTATAAAATGATATCAGCCCTCGTGATCAAGGTTAACAATAACAAAGCATGCTGAGAACTATCAATGCTTGTTGGAAAATACCCCCCAAAATAAAAATACTAACAGCCTAACAATTTCTAATAATGTTTGTGTTTATTGGACAGAAGAAGAAGAAGAAGAAGAAGAAGAAGAAGAAGAAGAAGAAGAAGAAGAAGAAGAAGAAGAAGAAGGAGAAGAAGAAGAAGAAGAAAAAGAAGAAGAAGAGGAAGAACAAGAACAAGAACAAGAACAAGAACAAGACCAAGAACAAGAAGTAGAAGTAGAAGAACAAGAACAAGGACAACGATGCTGAGATTGAAGTAATACTTAGCAATACTTACCAATTATCCGTCACAATGTTATTTCGTTCAAATTTAAATATTGTGTTGTTGTTTGTGCTTGTGATTTCGCCAGCAACGATGTCAAACACGATCAAACGTACATGTCATAATCATGGTTCATGTTGTTATGTAGTAAAAATGGTATTAGACAAGATATTTGATCCGAAAGTAAGCCGTTTTGATTTATATTCTTCGCTAAAAGACCCAGCCTTTGTCAAGGACGTTCTCATATGTGCAATTGAAATTGACGCAGCGATAACGCAACCGCAAGCGCAAGATATCAAACATGTTCCCTTTTTCTTGCGTGTGCGCTTGTGCTTGCGCGTGGCACTATTTAATAGTGTGTTTGCGCTTGGGCTTATTCACGTCTCGTTTTCAGCTATGAAATTAACCCTTGTGCTTGTGCTTGTGCTTGCGATTGCGCTTGCGTTGCTAGTGAAAACCAGGCTTTATAAGTGTGTTTACAAACAGCTACAAGCTCTCTTGGTTCTCCGTTAGTATGTTCTCTTGATTTCCTGTCGTCCGTGAAAGAAAAATAACAAACTAGTTTGTAGTAGTGCGTAATAGTTGAGTAATAGAGAGTTTAAGATTCACGTTTACGCCAAACGTCAAAACTAACCGATTTTTCTGCGTTTACTCTTTACCATTTGATATCTCCGCGTAAACAAGGTCCTTATGTCGTTTGTTAATACACATTTTATTCATTGAGATCTTTTGTACAGTTATTTGAAGCTTTTAAAGCAATATTAGAAAGGCCAATCTGACGTTTGGCGCTCCCGTAAACGTGAATCTTAAACTCTCTATTAGATACAAAGAGACTAGAAGAGTCAGGCACATTATGTGATGAAAACACAAGAAACTGCAGTGACTTTTATAACCTGTTATAACAAATTCAGTGATCGTCATTGGAGTCCTGTTTTCAGTTTTTCTTTCTGCGTTTGCATACTAAATTGTACAATTTGTTAAGTCAAGGATTAATGAAAGCCACTCTATAGTCTAGTATATAAAGTGTAGTTAGTAGTACTAGCTACCAATAGGTAATACTGTGTATTATGCGTGCTATTTTTCCAAGGACGACGAAAAATCACTCTATGGAGAAAATTAGAAACCTTACAACTATTAGGCATAGAAAGGCTACAGACTTTCTGCAATCGAATATATATAAAGGTAATTTTTGTGGTGTAGAATGCCATGTTTTTCCGTGCATGTTTGATAATTTTTTTCATTAAGACACATATATACTCTACTGTGATAGATATAAATACAAATATTTCTTTAAAAAACGTGCAATGAATCACAAATTAAGTCCATAAAACCGACATCCTTTGCAGGCTTCAGAGTGTGGACCGTAGCTTCGGCTGGGAAAACGATTTTTGAAATAGGTGTATACATAAAATGACATTAAGTGAACAAGAGAAGAAGAAGAATTTCAATCAACAATTACTCTGTTTGATAATTAATTAATTGATTAAGTTTCCTTTTTTATTTCACTTTTTGGACATTGGTTTGTGTAATTATTAACAGGGATATGTGAGTAATAGAACCAAAAAACAAATACAATTGAATACATCAAATTGATGTTAGATTTATAAAAATAGCATGTTAAAATTAAGAAGTAATCTCTGCAAATAAACTTTATTTTACTTAAAAAAACTCATTATTAATTGATATTAAGCCTAGCTTTAGTCCAATTAGTTGGACTATTTTGTTCACATGCATGAGGCTTTAGACCTAATAAAGTATTCTTATTACTACATAGGTAATAGAATGAAATGTGTATCATTAAAAAATGTTGACTTAAATTTACTGACATTTCGAGCTTTAGCCCTTCGCCGGAGTAAAAGAGGTAAACTATCCTAGGTAAACTATCCTATCCTAGGTTGTTGAGCTACGCACGCGGGCAGGTCCCTATTCTACGTTGTTGAGCTACGTAAGCATGCTTGCTTAAGGTCCCCTATTCAACGTTGTTGAGCTACGTGCGCTGGCTTGCTTAAGGTCCCTATTCTACGTTGTTGAGCTACGCACCGGGGCTTGCTTAAGGTCAGTAGTTTTCTTGGGATGAAATGACCCCGGAAATTGAGGTGGGATTGAGGTAGGATTGAGGCGGTGCCATGGTAACCAGGTGACTCGAGAGGATTAGCACCTTGACCAGGAAGTGAAGTGTTGCTATGGTAACCAGGTGACGCCAAAGGCTTAGTGAGCGGGCAAGTTTGGGCAAGTCTTTTGTTATCAATTATAATATATAGCGCGCGCCTATTTTGAATCTTTCACTAAAACATTTGAAAGCAAATAGCATTTGGTTAGAGAAAAAACATGGCAACTTTATTCAAGCTAGGTTCTCGAGGCTACCACGCTACCGTCCAGGAATTCCAAGGACAGATAAGAGTACATATTCGAAAGTATATTGATGGTGAAGAGAAGAACAAATTTCCAACAAAATATGGCATAGCTTTATCGATTGAAGAATTTGAAGAGTTATTTAAAGTCATGGGTGATTTGAGCGAAATGGTAGATGTTATGGTAGAGAGTTGTTCTATGACCACACAACCAGGCGATGAGTCAGGATTGCTAACAGAGAACGAATATCAACCCCAAGCAAGAGGTTTACAACCAAGCAAGGAAAGTAGAGTGATCGAACAGACTCCAAAACACAGCAAAAGACCACAAGAAATGAATCACCTCGCACCGAGAAAACTTTTTAAGAACAATAGACCATCAGCTAGAATGTCACATCAAAACTCTTTCCACTATATCTAGTTAAACAGTTGTTTAATTCGTTAGATAATTATCGTTTATATTTTTGACATGTAAAAAATTGATTTAAAAATAAAAGCTTGTTGAAACAAATGGTTGTGTACATTTTTATTGCCTGTTATTCAAATCAACTCGTAAATGTTCGATTTAATAAAAAAGGGATTACAATCTTTTATTCACAAAACAATGGGAAAACGTGTAAGAGATTATAGCTTATTTGTTTTTCTTTTAAAGTTTCATCAAACTATCAGAGAAGGTTTATAACTTCAAGATGAACCATTCTTGTTTATGGTTTCGCTAAACTTCTTTTAGTTCTAAACTTTACCTAGTAGATTGTTTCTTTTAACTAGTTATAATGGCAGAATTTAGTATTGATACTTCTGACTGTGAAGATATATCGGTAAGTAAAGTTGTTTAAATTATAACTGAGTTGATTTCTTAACTCTCAGTTGTTTTATTTTTCATAATCGTTTTCCTATCAAAGAAGAAAAGTAGTTATAATTTTTGTTTTGTTTTTTGTTACTAGTTTGGTGAGTTTACTGATTCTCAACTACAAGAACTGGCTTTAGATGAAAACTCATTTGATTTGGATAATTATGTTGACGATGAAATATTATTGGAAGCCCTTTCAATCACTTCTCAACTAGAAGAACCAAACGTTATCGATGGAAATTGTGAATGGAGCAGCTCTCATGATCAACTCCTTGAAGTTCTTTAGTTATTCAAACTAGTCAATCGAAGAGCAACCATTCAAGAGAAAATGCACTGAACAATCCAACGCAAAAAGAAAGCTACGCGAATTAAGTAAAAGCAATTATAATTCAAAGCTATATGCAGCACGAAAAACAACATCTGATGAACTAGCTAATCTGTTTAATGATAAATCAAAACTTTTTACAAGGTTTTGCAAACAACAACTTATTATTCAGTGGTCTCTTGTTCAGGTTCAGAGTCAGGCTAACCAAAGAAAGAAAGAATCCCGATTAAAACTTGTGTTTGTAAACATACTTAGTTAGCTAGAGTTTAGGATTAATTGTTTTGAAACATGGAAATCTCTATAATTAACTAAAACATGTAATAGAGAATCGAATCCCCAGAAGAAAAGCATTAACAGGAAACCAAGATTTATGCTTCAAAGTTTTACAGATATATATATATATATAATAACTTATTTTGAATAACTTACAGCCGGCTTAAGAATCATTCGGGATCTTGTTGAATATCTTTTATAGAAAAGCGTCAGGATCGAATTCATCACACTGCAAAAGGTCTTGTGTACCAATTGATCATCTCCAATATCACATCTTCTTGGTCCAATTAAATAATTCAGGCGGAGACCAATAATCAAACTGTAGATTAAGAAAAAGCAGGAGCCCATAAATATGCTTACCACATCTCCAATAAGTTGATAATTAGTAGATAATAACTCGGCCATTATGAACAAGAAACAAGTAAAATAATCTTTGCAGTGATATAATCGCTAATCAGTATCTTTTGGAAGCAATTTATAAGGTTTGTTAGTACAAAAGATATAAGCATTTCAAAAAGAACCTTATTTCGCGCAACATATTAATTACGTTCAAAAACAAACATGAACACATAAAGTTTATTTTAAGCTATTTTGAGCACAAAATATATCAAACAAAGGATTGTTTTTTTACGATAAATATAACTTTGAATTATAATTAGTGTATCTTAGCTTAAAATCCATCAGAAAAAAAAAGTTTTTTATCACGTGGTGTATGTTCAACTCCTCGATAGTCATAGTTATAGTTATAGTTGACAAGCATTAGTATGGATAAAAACATTTCAAAACTTTCGGAAGAGGAATTGAGAGAAATTCAAGAAAGTTTGCATGGACAGTTTGCTATTGTTATAACGCACAAGTGTACCTGCATGATATAAATAAAATGTTGATCTTATTATTGTCTGATATAACCTTTTAAAAAAAAGAACTGTATTCTAGTTAATGGTCAAACACCTATGCGTTATAAACATGGATTCATTTTAAATCTTCACTTCGCATAATTTACTTCAGTTATGCGTCTAGTTCATATTGAATTTAAATTTATCATAATTAAGTAACAACAAAACGGTTCATATAGTTTTATCTCGATTCAAACAAAATATTTAACTACCTACAAAACGTATCATATAAGTCAGTCAAGAAATCAACCAACCTTTCGAAAATCATTATCATAAAATCTCTGTGCTGCATGTGTGTTTTTATTAGTTATTCAAGATGATTGTTCACACAACTTGCGTAGTATTGTATCGATCGCGACTAGGAAGATAAACAAAAACAAAATAGAACAACTGATATCTAAATCTTTATTTTCTATCAAAATAAGAATTACATTTATCAATGATAGCAAAGTTTATTCACTAATGGAAATGTTCATTTGGTTTGTTTATGAAAAAGTGAATAAAACCGCGTTTGTTCTCCTTACAATGGTGATAAAAGCTAAGTATGAATATTACAAAAATCAATTTTGTTATTTATTTTGCATGACTATTATTCGTATGTAATTACAATGATTTCAACTCCAACCATTTACGTTTACAGGCATATTTTCTTCTTTTTGTAGATACTTTTGAGGCTGCTTTATCTCCCTTGCGCTTATTTCTATTCATAGAGTTTTCATTTGTTATTATATATTCATAAGAGTTTCTCTCAATCTCTTCCTGGTGTTTGAGAAGTCGTGCTAATGATTTTTGTACATTTGGTACATTATCCTCTGTTCCAGTTTCATCATAATTCTTTGAGGGAATGCATACTCCAAGTTTACTCCATTTTAACCATTTAGCGCGCTCTTTGATATCTATTCCATGAACTTGATCGAGATGATTTGCTAGTCGAGCAAGGTTAGTGCTTCCACATCCAAATACAGGACAGTTTCGCCTTGTGCGACCCATGCTGAGCTCTTGACTTGACCAATGTTTCATAGAAAATAATCTCTTTTTGCAATATTACATTTTTATGTATGACGGCCCGAATAAGAGGCCCGCGACGGCCCGATCAGACCCGAAGGCCCTATAGGCTTTATTTGCTCTCTCGCTCTCGTTCTGTCTCTTATTCAATTTGGCCCCGTCGCAACGGTTGCGCTTAATCAAAGTAGATTAAGATAAAACAAAAACTCAATGAAACAAAAACCTCATTTTATTAAACCGAAAAAAATTATTTTCAAAACACAATTACATGCATCTAAGGCTAACGAGTATAAGAATTATAAGTTGCGTAGTTAATTATACTTTGTTTTGGAATTTCTTCCTGTACAAATAGTTTGTTAAGTAGAAATTTCCTTTGATGTATTGCCGATTCAGTTGCCTCCTCCCAGCTGTAGTCATTATCATCCATAAGGTTTTTCTTTGTGGCCATGATCTTTTTATAAGTAGGATCTCTTCTCAAATGATGCATCCATGTCAGTTGTTCGTTTAGAACCTCCCTCAGCTCTTTTCTGTATGTAGGCAACAAAGCATTATTGGCTTTGGCTTGTGCTACTTCATCACTATCACCGTTTTGTTTATATTGCTGCATTGCCACTTCCAAATCTTGCTGATGCCTTTCCATTGCCTTGTGTTGCATTCTCGCCCAAACATCCTTTTTCTCATCTTCAGTAGAATCAAACTGATTTGAGTCAACACTATCCTCGCTGCTATCCTCAATACTTTCTTGATCACTACTTGCCATGCTATCAGAACTTGATTCATCTTCCTCATAGTGGGATTGAGACATGCTATCTTCTTGAGAGTTATTTTGGGATGACTCTGCTTTGGATGCTAACCTCCCTTATAAGCAGAGGGTTATGCTCTATTATGGGACCGGTTATCTTGTTATCGTATTTTTTTAAGAGAAATTAAATTTCTCTATGATCATGCGCGAACGGGCCAAATTGAATAAGAGACAGAACGAGAGCGAGAGAGCAAATAAAGCCTATAGGGCCTTCGGGTCTGACGGGCCAGTTCGGGCCGATTCGGGCCGATTCGGGTTGATTCGGGCCGTCGCGGGCCTCTTATTCGGGCCGTCATACATAAAAATGTAATATTGCAAAAAGAGATTATTTTCTATGAAACATTGGTCAAGTCAAGAGCTCAGCATGGGTCGCACAAGGCGAAACTGTCCTGTATTTGGATGTGGAAGCACTAACCTTGCTCGACTAGCAAATCATCTCGATCAAGTTCATGGAATGGATATCAAAGAGCGCGCTAAATGGTTAAAATGGAGTAAACTTGGAGTATGCATTCCCTCAAAGAATTATGATGAAACTGGAACAGAGGATAATGTACCAAATGTACAAAAATCATTAGCACGACTTCTCAAACACCAGGAAGAGATTGAGAGAAACTCTTATGACTATATAATAACAAATGAAAACTCTATGAATAGAAATAAGCGCAAGGGAGATAAAGCAGCCTCAAAAGTATCTACAAAAAGAAGAAAATATGCCTGTAAACGTAAATGGTTGGAGTTGAAATCATTGTAATTACATACGAATAATAGTCATGCAAAATAAATAACAAAATTGATTTTTGTAATATTCATACTTAGCTTTTATCACCATTGTAAGGAGAACAAACGCGGTTTTATTCACTTTTTCATAAACAAACCAAATGAACATTTCCATTAGTGAATAAACTTTGCTATCATTGATAAATGTAATTCTTATTTTGATAGAAAATAAAGATTTAGATATCAGTTGTTCTATTTTGTTTTTGTTTATCTTCCTAGTCGCGATCGATACAATACTACGCAAGTTGTGTGAACAATCATCTTGAATAACTAATAAAAACACACATGCAGCACAGAGATTTTATGATAATGATTTTCGAAAGGTTGGTTGATTTCTTGACTGACTTATATGATACGTTTTGTAGGTAGTTAAATATTTTGTTTGAATCGAGATAAAACTATATGAACCGTTTTGTTGTTACTTAATTATGATAAATTTAAATTCAATATGAACTAGACGCATAACTGAAGTAAATTATGCGAAGTGAAGATTTAAAATGAATCCATGTTTATAACGCATAGGTGTTTGACCATTAACTAGAATACAGTTCTTTTTTTTAAAAGGTTATATCAGACAATAATAAGATCAACATTTTATTTATATCATGCAGGTACACTTGTGCGTTATAACAATAGCAAACTGTCCATGCAAACTTTCTTGAATTTCTCTCAATTCCTCTTCCGAAAGTTTTGAAATGTTTTTATCCATACTAATGCTTGTCAACTATAACTATAACTATGACTATCGAGGAGTTGAACATACACCACGTGATAAAAAACTTTTTTTTTCTGATGGATTTTAAGCTAAGATACACTAATTATAATTCAAAGTTATATTTATCGTAAAAAAACAATCCTTTGTTTGATATATTTTGTGCTCAAAATAGCTTAAAATAAACTTTATGTGTTCATGTTTGTTTTTGAACGTAATTAATATGTTGCGCGAAATAAGGTTCTTTTTGAAATGCTTATATCTTTTGTACTAACAAACCTTATAAATTGCTTCCAAAAGATACTGATTAGCGATTATATCACTGCAAAGATTATTTTACTTGTTTCTTGTTCATAATGGCCGAGTTATTATCTACTAATTATCAACTTATTGGAGATGTGGTAAGCATATTTATGGGCTCCTGCTTTTTCTTAATCTACAGTTTGATTATTGGTCTCCGCCTGAATTATTTAATTGGACCAAGAAGATGTGATATTGGAGATGATCAATTGGTACACAAGACCTTTTGCAGTGTGATGAATTCGATCCTGACGCTTTTCTATAAAAGATATTCAACAAGATCCCGAATGATTCTTAAGCCGGCTGTAAGTTATTCAAAATAAGTTATTATATATATATATATATCTGTAAAACTTTGAAGCATAAATCTTGGTTTCCTGTTAATGCTTTTCTTCTGGGGATTCGATTCTCTATTACATGTTTTAGTTAATTATAGAGATTTCCATGTTTCAAAACAATTAATCCTAAACTCTAGCTAACTAAGTATGTTTACAAACACAAGTTTTAATCGGGATTCTTTCTTTCTTTGGTTAGCCTGACTCTGAACCTGAACAAGAGACCACTGAATAATAAGTTGTTGTTTGCAAAACCTTGTAAAAAGTTTTGATTTATCATTAAACAGATTAGCTAGTTCATCAGATGTTGTTTTTCGTGCTGCATATAGCTTTGAATTATAATTGCTTTTACTTAATTCGCGTAGCTTTCTTTTTGCGTTGGATTGTTCAGTGCATTTTCTCTTGAATGGTTGCTCTTCGATTGACTAGTTTGAATAACTAAAGAACTTCAAGGAGTTGATCATGAGAGCTGCTCCATTCACAATTTCCATCGATAACGTTTGGTTCTTCTAGTTGAGAAGTGATTGAAAGGGCTTCCAATAATATTTCATCGTCAACATAATTATCCAAATCAAATGAGTTTTCATCTAAAGCCAGTTCTTGTAGTTGAGAATCAGTAAACTCACCAAACTAGTAACAAAAAACAAAACAAAAATTATAACTACTTTTCTTCTTTGATAGGAAAACGATTATGAAAAATAAAACAACTGAGAGTTAAGAAATCAACTCAGTTATAATTTAAACAACTTTACTTACCGATATATCTTCACAGTCAGAAGTATCAATACTAAATTCTGCCATTATAACTAGTTAAAAGAAACAATCTACTAGGTAAAGTTTAGAACTAAAAGAAGTTTAGCGAAACCATAAACAAGAATGGTTCATCTTGAAGTTATAAACCTTCTCTGATAGTTTGATGAAACTTTAAAAGAAAAACAAATAAGCTATAATCTCTTACACGTTTTCCCATTGTTTTGTGAATAAAAGATTGTAATCCCTTTTTTATTAAATCGAACATTTACGAGTTGATTTGAATAACAGGCAATAAAAATGTACACAACCATTTGTTTCAACAAGCTTTTATTTTTAAATCAATTTTTTACATGTCAAAAATATAAACGATAATTATCTAACGAATTAAACAACTGTTTAACTAGATATAGTGGAAAGAGTTTTGATGTGACATTCTAGCTGATGGTCTATTGTTCTTAAAAAGTTTTCTCGGTGCGAGGTGATTCATTTCTTGTGGTCTTTTGCTGTGTTTTGGAGTCTGTTCGATCACTCTACTTTCCTTGCTTGGTTGTAAACCTCTTGCTTGGGGTTGATATTCGTTCTCTGTTAGCAATCCTGACTCATCGCCTGGTTGTGTGGTCATAGAACAACTCTCTACCATAACATCTACCATTTCGCTCAAATCACCCATGACTTTAAATAACTCTTCAAATTCTTCAATCGATAAAGCTATGCCATATTTTGTTGGAAATTTGTTCTTCTCTTCACCATCAATATACTTTCGAATATGTACTCTTATCTGTCCTTGGAATTCCTGGACGGTAGCGTGGTAGCCTCGAGAACCTAGCTTGAATAAAGTTGCCATGTTTTTTCTCTAACCAAATGCTATTTGCTTTCAAATGTTTTAGTGAAAGATTCAAAATAGGCGCGCGCTATATATTATAATTGATAACAAAAGACTTGCCCAAACTTGCCCGCTCACTAAGCCTTTGGCGTCACCTGGTTACCATAGCAACACTTCACTTCCTGGTCAAGGTGCTAATCCTCTCGAGTCACCTGGTTACCATGGCACCGCCTCAATCCTACCTCAATCCCACCTCAATTTCCGGGGTCATTTCATCCCAAGAAAACTACTAAGGTCCATATTCTACGTTGTTGAGCTACGTACGCGGGCTTGCTTAAGGTCCCTATTCTACGTTGTTGAGCTACGTACGCGGGCTTAGCTTGCGTAAGGTTCCTATTCTACGTTGTTAAGCTACGTATGCTGGCTTGGGCTTGCTTAGGGTCAATACATATATATATATATATGACGTCATGCCTATTTATAAACTGGTAACTTCTATGTCGTTATCAATAAATTTGGTCAGCGGATACCTAGGATTGACGTCATATCTATCAATATTTTCATTATGCAAAGGTATAAACCCATGATCGTCTTCTAGATCCCAGACCTCGCAGTGTTCATCGTCCGTTACGCTAGACGCTGGCGAATCATCTGTCTTGCTCTCATTGTGGCTCAACTCCTGTAGCATGACATCGTAGCGACCTTTGCTAGTGGTTAATATATCAGGCATTGGATTCGATTCTTGTCGCTCCCATTCTAACTCATCTGTGTTACGGTCCTCTTCCAAATCAAACCTGACTCTTGGGTTCTTTGCTGACGAGTCTTCACGCTCTAGGACACGGTGAGCATCGTAAACATCGTATTGATCACTTAAGTCGCCTACTTTAGCTTTAATGGTCATATCTCGCGGAGAATAACTTTTAGGAGAGAAAAGGGCACGCTGCTCCTCGGATGTTAAATTTTTTGGAATGCTTGTCTGTTCTGGTTGGGTGCTTAAAAGTCCATGGTCACGAGGCGAAATAGCCGATTTTGTGGAGCTGAATTTAGAAAACGGATTCATTGATAGAATGGTTCTCTTCTGGGATCCTCCCGAACTGTTTTCAATGCGTTCTGGGTTGTCGTCTATATTGTTGTGTAGGCTGCTTGTAGTTGCCCCTTCAAATCCAGCATTATCGTTCGCATGTTTATCGTCGTTGGTAGTTAGCGCTGTAGTTCTTGTATTTGGTCCTTGTAGGCTAGTTGTCGTTGAGTGGGTCGGGTTGTCGTTGTTGTTGTCTCGAGCCTGCAATATCAATATGGGTTCGTCGCTTTCAAGGAGTGCTTCGGCATCGTTGGGAACTGACGTGGACGTGGACGTCTCTGGGCCTACGTCGATCATCTTGAAGAAAAGGAAAAACATTTATAATTTCACTAAAGATGTTTTTAAAACTTGTTTATGAATATTAGCTCTTTAATTTAATTTGTTTATTTGTTTGTTCGTTTATTCGTTCGCTTGTTTGTTTGTTTGTTTGTTTGTTTGTTTGTTAATTTGCTTGTTTGTTCGTTTGTCTGCTTGTTTGTTTGTTTGTTTGTTTGTTTGCTTGTTTGTCTGCTTGTTTGTTTGTTTGTATGTTTGCTTGTTTGTTTGTTTGTTTGTTTACTTGTTCGTTTGCTTGTTTGCTTGTTTGCTTGTTTGTTTGTTTGTTTATTTGTTTGCTTGTTTGCTTGTTTGCTCGTTTATTTGTTTGTTTGTTTGCTCGTTTATTCGTTCGCTTGTTCGTTTGTTTTTTGCGTTCGTTCGTTCGTTGGTTTATCCATCTGCCTGACTGTCCCTGTCTGTCTGTCTGTCTATCTGTCTGACCATGGACAGTATACAGTACTTACAATTATATCTCCATTATTGTTCGGTTGGTACATTTGACCTTTGTGCCGTGTTTTTAGTCGACTGTGAAAAACAAATGTAACAACTATTGAAAGCCTCGATGATAATAGCAAAATTAGAGTGCATTCAGTAAAAGCGTGAAACACTAATTACTAAATTGTGCAAAATAGTGCTAGTTGAACAATAGAAAACAATAGAATTAGCATAAAATAGTACAAAATAGTATTATTAATGTTTCATGCTTTTACTGAATGCACTCTAATAAGGAACTTCAACTCTATTTTACTTGCTTTATCTTGGTGTTTTTTTTATAGATAGATACACCTAATTGCAAGAAGGTTGTCACATTAAAAAAGAAAATTAGTACATTTAAAGAACAAGAGCATTTAGAGCAAAATCATTTAGTAAGTAAGAAATAACAAAATAAAGAGTTCAGCTTGAGTGATCTCCTTTTGTCTTTGAATTAATTCAGCTTTCTCACTAAAATACAAGAGACAGGACAACGTTCCTGCAATTAGATGTAGACAGTTATTTTATTCTAAGTGCATTCCATTCAAAACAATATACGAGCTAGTTTTAGGGAGAAAATATTGTTTTTTTTTACAAACTTCTCTCTAGCTTTAGCCTACAGCTCCAATTAAGCGTGCCGTATAGTAGAGTACAAACACTAAAAGTGTGCAAAATAAATACCACTAAATACTGCTAAATTATGCAAATTCTTTTGTTCTCTATTGTTTAATCAACACTATTTAGTGGTAAATAGTACAAAGTATTGCACACTTTTAGTGTTTGTACTCTATTGTACAGTATAATTTTATATAATTTTATATAGTGATGTTTAGTAATTAGTATAGTTTTCTTTTTAAAATATTGTTTAGAAATCAGTATAGTTTTTTTTTTAATCTTTTCTTTTACGAATCCTCATTTTAAAAATATTGTTTTTGTAATAAGATTTAAATCACCTTAAATTTCATTCATTTATATTATTAAGATATTATTATTTAAATAATACATTTAATTTTTATTTAAGATATTATTTGATTAGAATAGTCAAATTTAACGTTATATTTACGGGTTATCTGCTCGAGATTCGATGTAGGCTCCAATTTGTGGATAATCCACAGCACTGCAACATTAAACACCAATGTAGTATTGTTAGAATGCTTTTAATGTTTAGTTTGTTTTAATTTAATAAATTATGTATACATCGGAGGGGCGCGTAATGGTTTGCAGTAATGCGGTTTCGCGTAATTATTTTTGGTGTAGTTTTGCTGTGTTATTGTTTTTGTTCATATCTGTAGTTAATTGCTGTTTTACTAATCTTGCGGTTGCGGTTTTTAACAAATTTTGACGCGATTGTGCGTTTTTGTTTTTTCGATTTTTTGTGCGGTTTTGCGGTTTCCAATCCCGCCTTACGCCCTTTCTATATTATAATATGAGTGGCTGATATGAGTAGGAGCTAGACGAGCCGTTGTACATCGCTTACAAAGCGATAGCAAATATTATATATTATTTTTAAAAGTCCAATGTAGTTCTTTAATATTCTACTAAAAATTGTCAAAATAAAAGTAAATCTGGCAGGAAAAATCAAGTTATGCAAATCAGGACGAAATCTGTGTGAGATTTACAGAACTCGTCATGGACGTGATACAAATTCTCATGAATTATTTAGGAGTTTTATAAGGGAAACTTATTGGTGCCATGGTCACTCAAAGTCTATGAATGAGGCCCTGTCCACACATATCAGGATATTTATTAAGTTTTTTCCTCCGTTTTCGCCATCTTTCCACACTGAAAACGGAGGTTGTAAAATGCGCTTTCTTCTCTGAAAACATCTCTGAGGCTTACCATATACGCCGACAACAATATTTTTTTAGGGAATTGATTTAAATATTAGTTAGTTATTTTAACTCCAGAAAATTTTAGGAGTTATTTTGATCCAGGAGTTGATTTAACCCCTTTATAGGAGTTGTATGTTTTAATCTTGTTAGGAGTTATTTTAATTCCGATATAAGGTCATTTTTTACTTCTTGTGAGAGTTGTTTAAACACTTCATTTTAAGTCCTTAAAATGGAGTTAAAATTACTCTCTCCAAACTGGAGATTTTTTGAAAGCGTTTTAGAACTAGGTGTATAATTATAACAGTTTTGTTTATACTTACGTCCAAGGTATTTCACTTCCATTAGCTAATCCGTGCTTCTCATCTGGTTCAAAAGCTTCGATGTGCTTCTCTCTGATGAAAACAATCATATATAAATAAAAAAATATAAATAATCTTTAATGAGGATACCGTCGCCACCTTACGGTGATTTACAGAAGGGTCCTAAAACAATAAAATTAACATCCAAATAAATAATTTTTCACATATATTATATCTAAAAATTACAACAATTAATATAAAATATAATCCAAAAATTATCCTAGTGTATAAAAAACTATAAAATCAAATGATGTAATTAATTACCTCATTTGTGTATGAGTATGATCGTCGCGGAGAAATAAGCAATTTATGTAATTGCAATTATAGAAGCCCGAAAACAATTTCGGGACTTCAACGGGAAGTTACCTCATGCTTAAACATTTTATTTCTTAAATAATACTAAATTTGTCTTATATAATTAAGTTAAGCTCAGAAATTTGCTTCTTAAAAATTGCAAGACTCAAAGCATTACGTATAGTCAAGCAAATCTTATTCCAAACAATGGCGGCAAAATTGGTCGTTCTCCATTGACCCCACCTGGTGTGCGCTTGAGAGACACGAACATTATTCTTAACTTAGTTCTAGTATTATATTCATGGAATTCTCTATTTATTAATTTATATTCAAAATCATGTTCTAATAAATTCTTATGGCACTTATACATGAAAATAGCGCGATGTTCTAACTTCAGCTTTTCTTTGAGCAAGTTCTTCTTCCAAGAAAGTTTGTCTAGAGCTTCACTGGCAGAAGCTCGAGAAGGCATATCTAGCACAATTCGTGCTGCATTGTTATGAAGCACCTGAAGTTCTGACATAAGAGTCACATTATCTCCCCATATTATATCGCCATATTCAAAAAGAGGTAGTACAAAGCTATTTAAAAAGGTTTTTCTAGCACTGATAGGCAAGTAACATTTGATTCGCCTCAAAAGGCCTAATTTCTTATTGATCTTATTCTTAATAATTATGCTCTATGTGATCATCCCAAGTAAGATTTCTATTGATGACAATACCTAGGTAATTGAAAGACTCAACTACATCTAGTAGTTGACCATCAAAAGATATATGTATGTCCCTAATGTTACATAGGCGTTTACTACTACCTATAAACTTAGACTTCGATATATTTAAAGGAGAAGGAGAAGGAGAAAATTACTCAAATAAATTCCATAGAACCATTGACACAGTTTACACTATTTTAACCGCTAGTTATCGTGCATTTTTACTCAAATTGTTTCTTTATAAACACTGACGCATTCCACACTTGTTTAACCGCTATTTATCGTTTATTTACTCCAGTTATTTCCTTGCCAACTGTATTATCTCATTCAATGTAAAACTGTCGAAGCTTGCCTGAGCGTCTCAACTCTCGTAGTTGACAACTAGCTGGCATTTCCAAAACCCTCTAAACTTCCTCTCTTTCTTAAAATCTTCGCTACTGCAGCTTGTACTTCGGGCATTCTGAAGTAACAATAAATCGGGTTTATCGACGAATTCATGTAAGTTAACGTCGTTGTAGTATCAAACGCTTCTTGTAGGACTCTCGAGTTTCCTTCGCGAATGTAAATGAATATAACACAAGCTAATGGCGTATAGCACAGGACGACCAAAGCTACAACATATAGCATCGTATAAACTAACTTTTTAGATTTCAGTATATCAACAGTGCGAATTTTTAGGTTTTGTAGTGGTCGCTCAACAGTTGCGATTTGTCTAAGATGGCGTTGAACTATTTTTAAGACGTTGTAATAACAAATTAGGATAATTGATAGGTTTCCGAGGAGCCCAGCAGCAACGATGGCACCAGAGATTGCGTTTGAAAGAAATAATCTCAAAGTTGCCACGATCAATATAAAAATCCACGCAACAGCAACGAGGGAAAACAACCTTTTCTTTGTGACAAAACTCTGATATCTTAAATGAAAATACATAGCCAAATACATATCAATGCTTATTAAAGCTAAAATACACATCGAAACACCCGAACTTGCGAAACCAACCACTTCCATGAACAACCTCGCTCCACAGTGAATCGAAACCTTTTGTAATAGCTCTCCAATCTTCGATACAACGAAGCTTGGCTGTGCAAATACACCAACAAAGACATCCGAAAATGCCAACCAGCAGAGAAGAAAGTTGGAGTTGTTTTGCAATGAAGGAGTCTTCGCTATCGCCACGATGAAAATGGTGTTGGTGATTGTGGTCACGATGGAGGAAATAACGTTGATGACACAGAGAAGAATTCCCGAGGTTATCGATGAATCGGCTTCGTAAGGCAAAATGTCGACAACCAAACAATTTCCAGTGCTTGATAGCGAATTGTTGTAATTTGAAAAGTTCATGCTTATTTTTGCCGTCTTTTTGGACGTTAATACTTTGTCGGAGTTATATATTATGTGCTTTTCATTTCTCAGAAATAATGGCGGTAGTTATCGTACATTGTTAATCCAATTTGTGACTGCTAGTTATCGTACAGTTTTCCTTAGAAACACCGACGCAGTCCACAGTAGTTTAACCTCTAGTTATCGTACACTTTTCCTTGAATTGTTTCCTTAGAAATAATGACTCAGTCCACACTAGTTTAACCTCTAGTTATCGTACAATTTTCCTTGAATTGTCCTTAGAAATACAGATGCAGTCAACATTAGTTTAACAGCTAGTTATCGTACAGTTTTTACTCCAATTGTTTCCTTAAAAACACTGTCGCAGTCCACACTAGTTTAAACGCTTGTTTTTAACATCCAAATGTGACAAATTTCCAATCTGTTTTACAAAGCAATATAAAAAAAAGACTTTTGAAAGTTAACAAGTCCTGTATTTGCATTTCATTTGGCAAAGGAAATCGGAACATCTGTCTGACACTTTCAAAAGAAATGTTATTTCTTCAAAACTTCTAATCCAATTTAAAAGACATTGCACGTAGCGTTGCAAAAAAGTTATCATGCATTCAAAATTAACGTATATACTATATAAGTAATTTTGAAAGCATTATAACATTTTTGCAACGCTACGTGTCTTTTAAATTGGATTGAAAGTTTTGAAGAAATAACATTTCTTTTGAAAGTGGCAGACAGATGTTCCAACTCTCTTGTTGTAATTATTTGTAATACATAATAAGTATTTTAATAATTCAAAACATTTTTTTAATATGCGGTAAATTTAAAAAATTCAATTTGAAGTTGGCAGGGGTCTTTTATATGGCGTACCATCGGGGCCAAAATTCAACATTTACATTTGACATTGTACTTTTTGTGTTCGTGCTGTTTTCGCCATGCAACATTGTAGTTTTTAAAATCAATTATGTAATTATGTAATTTCGTAATCCAACATTGTTGTTTTTAAATAATAATAATAATAATAATAATAATAATAATAATAATAATAATAATAATAATAATAATAATAATAATAATAATAATAATAATAATAATAATAATAATAATAATAATAATAATAATAATAATAACTTTATTTATTTATATAGCGCTATTTCCAAAACAGATTTTTGATTGTGTGTCTGTTTTTTTTGTGTGTCGCTTTTTTGTACAGGCAGCCGTATAATACATCTTCTTCTTTAATAGATACAACTGGCTCCAAATCTTCATTATATCCCAAATTGAACATTCCCAGGGATCTCCATTGAACAGCAATATATAAGGGGCTTTTAAAAATACCCTTAGAGCTGTTTTTTACGCCGTAGAGAACAAATATTGACTAGAACATTTTAGCAAATTCTCTAAAGAAATGTACGGTGAAATGGAGCCTAATTAATATTCGTTGCGTGTATGACGTCATACGGCAAGCCGCTGTACTCAATGACTTTGTGACCGTGAGACAAACAAATCAATGGCGGACGAAAAACTAACCGTAAATATTTAATACTTTCCTTTGGACTTTCGGAATAAAACTTTACACAATGATTATTTAGGTATTGAAGATTATTAAAGCAAAGTTGCAGCTCTTAAAACCCAGTATTTGCCATTTTACAATTTCGAGCCATTTTCGTCCAAGTACCCCTTTAACTTTGTTTTATTAATAATTAAATTGAATTTCCACTGATAAAAGCTTGAATTGAAACTGCCCAGTGCCGGTGAAAATTTGAAAACGATTCATTATTGATAGAACTCATTTAGTAAAATATATCAAAATGTGCGAGTTTCACGAAATTCAATCTTTAACATGCTGGGCGTATCAAATACATGCCTATTGTCCTGTTGCAATCTCAACCATTTAAAAAGAAGAAAAAAAAATCTCGCGCACTATAATCAAAGTCATTTGCTACTCCTCACCTACAATACAGTATATGGTAATGGCATTGTTTTCAAGATTGCATACGGTATTTCTGATACGGGCTTTGAAATATTATACTGGCAATCTCAAACCCAAATAAAGATTCTTGACCATGCAAACAAACAGTGACGACGTGCAGCAATATAATCCCCTTCACAGTTCCCTGCGCCATCTTGAAGATAGCCGGGTCTTTGCATTAAGGTAGTTCGGGACCCAGCCGTTGTACGTAAAATTCATATAATCTCGTTTTTTAGCTTTTATTATTTTCTGATTTGAAAATCATGGGAACGTTATGCATTCACAAGACAAGCACACTAACTCTGCAACAAATCTCCTGAATTTATAGACCCGCGTTCCACGAAAAATCAAGATTTTTCGTTAAAGTCATGATTTTTTGAAATTGTCCGGTAAGGTGCTAAAAAGTATCTATCATTGCAAGCTCAACGTTAATCTCGCTTAGATGCACAGGCCCGGCTACCTTTCAAGATGGCGCCATATAGTTACATCGGAAAAGACGTGTTAACATTTGGTCAGCTATAAACCCGCTATACGTCACGCTTCAATGCGCCTAGTCAAAATGGTAGAAATAAGGCCACAAAATCGTGGTTTTTCGATCTTTTCTCAAAATATTTGCAGAAAAGTAAAAAAAGTAGCCATGGATACAGCTACCTCAATCTTTTGTTGACCTTATCAAATGATTTTGATCTACTTTCCGTTCAAAAAGTGCACGTACTTTTGGGGGTTGAAAGTTAACGGTTTGATCACTTTTAACAGAGAGATTGTGCGACTATTCTCATGTCAAGTTACAATATGGGCTATATTTAAAATTAAACAATCCCTTTCAAAAAAGTAGCCATGGATTTGAAAACACCATTCTTTTACGGACATTTTGATGTATAATACATGACTATGCGTGAAAAAAAAACCACTGACTTTTCAAGATTTCTGATTGTTATCGCTGTAATCTCTCGGTCATTCTCTTCAAGACTCTCATTCAAAATCGAGCGAACAGTAGAGCCTCGATAACTCTTTGAATGATATATATTATTTTGTCGCCGGTTATAAGTCGTCTGAGTATATATAATTATATTGTGCTGTGAAAGGCTTCTCTTGTTGTTTAATTGTTTTTAAAAGCGGGTTTCTACTTGGAAATATCAAATGTTCAAAATCACGGAGCTATGTTTTCCGATGTAGAGAGAAATGGTTGGGAAGCCCTTTGTTGTATGTTATTGTACACTTTTGTACAAGCGTGACCGTGCATAATCTTTTGTTTCGCAATTGTTTTAGCCATATTGGATACGTCTGAGTGAACAGACCAAAAATCATTATTTTGGCTGTTGCTTCAAAATAATCAAAGATTTAGAACAAATATTACAATATTCCTTACAATAATCTCATAGAAAAAGTTTATGTTGACTCATTTTGCAATTTTGTTTGGCCATAAAGAAATAAAGAAAAAGTTGTGCACGGTCAAGACCGGCTCAACTCCGACATGCAAACAAAGAATTACAACAAAAGGTTTCCTAACCAGTCCCCTCTATAATCTATGACGGCGCAGGGGACTGTGAAGGGGTCTATTGTAGCATTCTTACCTATATTTGTAGCGACATACAACCAGTATAGCACATAGTCCCACAATACCAATCAACACAGCAAAAGCCACCAATGCACCGATGTATGCACTGAAATAGGCCGTTCTTGCGCTGACTTCTGGGGGATCATTAATTTTCGAATGCACTCGGATTTTCCATTCAGGGAAGAGGTCGTCTAGTTCCTTAGACTTATCGGTGAATATCCTGAAATGAGGAATAGATGAATAAATGGATGGATGGATGGATGGATTGATGAATGAATGGATGGATGGATGAATGAATGAAGAGATGGATGAATGGATGGATGGATGAATGAATGAATGAAGAGATGGATGAATGAATGAATAAATTAATGGATGAATGAATGGATGTATGAACGAACGAATGAATGAATGAATGAATGAATGAAGAGATGGATAAATGAATAAATGGAAGGATGGATGGATGGATGGATGGATGAATTAATTAATTAATTAATTAATGAAGAGATTAATAAATGGATGGATGAATAAAGAGATAGATGGATGGATAAATGAATAAAAGAATGAGAAAAATTAATGAATGATGAGAAAATTGAATACATGAATGAATGAGATGATGGATGGATGGAAGGATGGATGAATTAATTAATTAATCAACGTTTAAATCTTACCTGTTTGCCTGGTCTCTTGTTAGTACAGATCGAGTCTGGTTATCAATGAGATGAATGACGGCTAGAGTTGTCCTGAAATTTGACAATATAGATACATTATATATTTAACATAAATACAGATACATGAGAAAAATACCATATGCCCTTGGTGGGGCGGAACCCCACGGTTTCGACTTTCTAGTCAGACGTGTTACCACTACACAAAAAAGGACGACCAGGCTGGATACGCAGCCGGACAATGTAGAATAGGGCAACTGTGGCAAATTTGAACACCGTAAATGGAAACGTAGAATTGAAGTGAATAAAGAATGGAAATGCGTTTGGTGTATAAGTGAAATAAAGATACAAGAAAAATAACATTTGCCCTTTATTTAATATTAACTAGCCATCTATATTTTGTATTCGCTTAATACATTTATTGTTGTTTTCTTATTAATACTTCCAATTATATATATTTTCCTTCCTTCCTTCCTTCCTTCCTTCCTTCCTTCCTTCCTTCCTTCCTTCCTTCCTTCCTTCCTTCCTTCCTTCCTTCCTTCCTTCCTTCCTTCTTTCCTTCCTTCTTTCCTTCCTTCTTGTTATCTGTCTATATATTCAAAGTGCACTTACTCAGGGTCATCGGGCGATTTCTGCAAACTCTTCACAACAACATCTTTTCCTGTGATGTTTCTTAGCAAACTGAAATGTAACACAATAAACAAAGATTGTCGATCAGTAACAAATTTTTAGTCGCTTTATATTTACAAAAAATTACAAAGCCCACGCAGCAGCAACGCGAATTATTATCATGAGAGGTTAGTATGCAATTTAATGTGCTTTTACAACGCATTTTACATATCGTCTCAATGCGCTTTACGGACCGCTATTTAGGGCGCACACTGCAGCCACGCGGCTTACAATCATGAGGGGTTACTATGTAATGTAATGTGTGCTTATAAAGCGTTTCAAATCGTCTCAATGCGCTTTACAATATAATTAACTATATGTACGAACCGCTATTTAAGGCGCACACTGCAGCCACGCCGCTTACGATCATGAGGGGTTAGTATGTAATGTAATGTGTGCTTATATAGAGCTTATAACAATCATGAGGGGGGTGGTGAGATGCTGCTATGTTCTAACCTTATTAACAAATCTTTGTTTTGCTGCACCAGTGATAGAGGAAGCCCGACTGCTATTGTTATAGATGTATTAGCTGTTAACTGTAATACCTGGAAATTCAAACATTATCGTCATTGATACCATCATTATTTTTCTCACAATACTATACTATATAATAAACACCGCTGTACAATTTGACAAAAGGCGCATTTGTACAGGGATAATCTCGATTCGGAGTAAATTTAAATGTGTTTTCTATTGTTTAGCGGTAGTATTTTCCCGTGCTTGGCTTGGAATTTGTGAATATTTTTACAAAAAATCGAGGCTATCCCTGCGCAAATGCGCCTTTTGTCAAATAGTACAGCGGTACTAGATAGGTAAACGTAAAAGAGGTAGGCCAAAAACGACCTGGAGAAGGACAGTAGATAAAGAAAGAGAGGAAGGAGGATGGACTTCATGGGAAGAGGCAAGAACTAATGCAGCAGCAGACCGAGAATGGTGGGAACGATTTACTGAAGCCTTATGCACCACAGGGTGCGAAGTAGATAGATGATAGATGATACTAGATAACGT
The DNA here is from genome assembly GCA_949775045.1 of Metridium senile. Classification (NCBI taxonomy): domain Eukaryota; kingdom Metazoa; phylum Cnidaria; class Anthozoa; order Actiniaria; family Metridiidae; genus Metridium; species Metridium senile. The sequence goes on from OX459106.1 coordinate 336,423, forward strand.
GAAACTGGACTATTATATACACCTATCATATTTCAATTAACGTTGTCCATCTGGAATGGTTGATCTGAGGCCGATAGGAATTGTTGGAGTTCATTAAATTCCAAATGCATTGTTTTAATCACACTTGAATGGTCCTGAATTACAGATAACAGTATTTCAGAAGTAAACATTAATATTCAAGCAATACTATAATAGTGCATTTGCAGTTTAACGAGCTCCCACAATTCCTATCGGTCTCAGATCAACCATTCTTGATGGACAACGTTAATTGAAATAGGTGTATAAACATATTCATTATCATCGTTAACATCATCATTATCATTATACAGACCACAAATGTCACCAACATTTACATCATCGTCATCATTATTGTCACTACCGCCACCATTCACATCACGGTTGCTAGGTTACTAAGTATTTACAATAACGGTTGCTAGGCAACTTTGTTCTTACTATAACAATTGCAAGGTAATTTAGTAAATACTTTATCGGTTGCTAGGGTACAATGTTCTTATTAAAAAAGTTGCTTGGTAATCATGTTCTTATTATAATAATAATAATAGTTATAATAATAATAATAATAATAATAATAATAATATTAATAATAATAATAATAATATATAATAATAATAATAATAATAATAATAATAATAATAATTATAATAATAATAATAATAATAATAATAATAATAATAATAATAATAATAATTATAATAATAATTATAATAATAATAATAATAATAATAATAATAATAATAATAATAATAATAATAATAATAATAATTATAATAATAATAATAATAATAATAATGCCAGAAATGGGTTATCTCACAGAACTGTGAGATTGTTAAACGTTTATACAATTATTAGATATGATCATGTACATCTTTATAAGTTTAGACACACAGATATTTGCTTAGGCAATCTATGCCCGCAATATTTGTTCACAGAATGTAAAAACATAGTCTGAAGTTTAAATAAACAATAATAATAATAATAATAATAATAATAATAATAATAATAATAATAATAATAATAATAATAATAATAATAATAATAATAATAATAATAATAATAATAATAATAATAATAATAATAATAATAATATTCAAAGACTTGAACTTAATAACATAAGCGTTTTAGATTTACAAAAATCTGTTCTTTTAGGCACGGCACATATATTAAGAAAGGTGCTTCAGCTCTCAGGAGCCGGGTAGGATCCCGAGCTGAAGCTAGATCTATACCAGTAAAAATTGTAAAAAAGGATTATTTTACTGTGAAATAAAGAAATAATAATAATAATAATAATAATAATAATAATAATAATAATAATAATAATAGTAAGTTCTTTTATAGCGCACTATACATATGTGTCAGTGCGTTTATCTTAACAAATAACACTTGCTTGGTTACTAAGTACAGACTATAGCGGTTGCTAGGGAACCATGTTGTTACTAGAATGGTTGCTAGGTTACTATGTACTTACTATAGCGGTTGCTGGGTTACTAGCTGTATTATATGGCAACTGCCCATTGTTGTCTTTAGCGGTCACAACCATTGAATAAGACAAAACTGACAGCGGGGCGAGAGACTGGACACGAGTCAGCTGACCTATCTGAGTGTTTATTATTAAAGTACCCGGATGTGACTGATTGACAGCGCTGTATTTGATGACACCGCCTGTTCCTGAATCTTTGTCTGTTGCCTGAAAATACACAAAGCAATACTATTGAAAAAAAGCATCGCTATCATCGCTATCAGCATTATTAATACTATCATCATTATCATATTCATTAACACCAATAACATTATTATATATTATTACTAATATATTATTAATATTATTACCTTAACCGTAGCAACGACTTTGTTGTCTGGGTCCTCTGGATAAAACCCTGCGTCAAAAATATCATATTATAATAATACCCCATGTCTCGCCAAGGTATGAAGTTTATATTCGAGTGGTTAAAATATATGTAAATGTTTCATTGACTCCAAATTTGCAATAGAAAGAAAATGCAGAAAAGTGTCTACTTTGTTCAGAGCAGATAATTTACGCAACTCCACCTCCTTCTCAAAAACAAACGTTTGTAACTTTAATTGTTGCTTTCCAGGATTGTCCCCGTCACAGTTCTCTGCTCTATCTTGAAAGGTAGCCTGGCCTTTGCATCGAAGTGAGATCAACGTTAAGTTTGCATAATAGGTGCACGTACAGTGACGTATTTTGTTATGGTTTTGCCAACCATTCATTGTTATTAGAACAAAGAAAATTAACAAATCTATTGTGAAAATGGTTGGCAACTTAGCATCACAATACTAACACTTGTTAACACTTAGCCTGCAGAGCAGGCGTTCTTTTGGCTTTTTGGAGAATTTAGGATCTTGGGCTTCCTTTGTTACTTTTTTGACCGCGCGAAATATGGAGCTTAGCCAAAAATGGAGTGTAGGGGGGAGGGGGAAGGGGGCGAAGGGAACGCCTGCCCGCAGCCATTGTCTTTTTGTGGCACTCGTTCGTGGACGAACGAACGTCGCTGATTGGCTCGGCTTGAATATTTTTGATGGGCACCTATCATTCATAAATCAGTTCAGCTTGTAGTGTTTATGTATCGGTACTCTGCGAACAGACTACATTTTCAGAAGAATTTTCTTGTGCTTTTGGGAATGTGATTTAAGATTAAGATTTATTTGAATGGCATACTAGTTTTACATGGTCGCAAACAATGTCTTATTGTGGCGATTTGCTGGCCATTTAATATACGTACGGCCGGGTTTCTAGAGAAGTATAATCTTCCAACGAGTTCATGGAGTCTTCACGTCGGCGTGAAATACGTTTTGTCAAGAGTTGCTGTGTTATCGAATGAATATTTTCTAGTTTATCTATCCGTTTGGCAGTGATATTCAAAGTCTTGTGGCATTTCACGGAGAAAGAGAACTAGCGACACTTGGCGGTTGGAGTGCATTACATCGTCGCTATGTTTGCTTAATAGGTCGTTCTTTGAACCTTGAAATAACCCCTAAATAGGCAACTTTTCAAGAACATATTTGCACATAATAGCAATGCAGTGTATAAAGAACGTCTTGTCACGAGTTCTTGCATGAAGGAAGACTCAAGCGCTTGTAATATGAGGCTTTATTTTATACCGATCTCTGTTCTGTTATAATCACATCTTTTTAAAATAGGTTTGATTCAAATCCGAAAATATCTGCAGATGATAGCAGATATCATTGTATTCCTCGATAACTTTGAAATGCGCACTTTGATAACAAATATTTTTGATTTATAGTCAGACAACAGTTACATGTTTGTTTATATCGGAAGTGGTCTTGCATTTTTCTTCTGTGATTGTGGTTACACTTTGACAGCTGGTATGCGATACTAATTAGGAGGCGTATCTCAAAATCACAGGGGTTGCGGGCAGGCGTTCCCTTCCCCTCTTCCCCTCCCCCACCCCCTTCGCTTCCCTTTCACTCGCCCGTTCAACACAGGAAGCCCAAAACCCGATTCCCCCCCCCCCCCCCCCCTCCCCAAAAAAAAAACACATAAGAACGCCTGTCCTGCAGGCTAGTTAACACTACGCTCACCTTTTAACACGCTACCGGACAATTATTCACGTGTCTCTATCATTGCTAGCTCAACATTCGTCTCGCTTCAATGCGAAGGCCTGGCTACCTTTCAAGATGGCGCAGGAACTGTGAAGGGGACTGTTGTTGTATGTATTTGGGTTGAATAGGGTTTGAACTAAGTAATATCAATATATAGCAGTAAAACTTACATCCAAGAACAAACGTCTGTGTAAAGGTAGGAAGGTTATCGTTGACATCTTTGATTGCTATGGTTACAGTGACGTCATTATAAGCGGCACCGCTGACTAGAATGACATAATGACCGAATGGTATTATTTAGTAAATTATTATCAAATAGGAAAATGTATATTTATTTATTTCATCCATTCATCCATCCATCCATTTTGTAATTTATTGATATCGTGTATGTATTTTCCTACCATCTCTTCTAGTACGTCTTGATTTCAGTCTATCATATGCTCGTATTGTCATGGTAATTGACGACACGGTCTCGTAATCTAACGGCTTCGCTATGTAAATATCACCAGTCGTCGAATTGATTCCACAGTAACCTATGTAAAAAAAATAAAAGAGTCACTAGGTTACATATGATGATGATGATGATGATGATGATGATGATGTTGATGGTGTTGGTGATGGTGTTGGTGATGATTGTGACGATGAGAAAAATGATTTTGGTGATGGTGAGAAAGATTGTGATAGCAGAAGTGGTGATGGTGTTGGTGATGCATGGTGGTTATGATGATAAAAATGGTTATGGTTATTGTGATGGTGATGGTGATGGTGATGGTGATGATTATGATAGCAACTGAAATAACGATGATGATGTAGACTAGCACCTTTCTCTTATTTAATTTGCTAGGCCCCATGTTTCACGCGGTTACATAGATAAACAGGAACCCCAAATTCTCAAAACTAGCGACTAGCCTGCGAAGAAAATTCCGGATGTAACGCAGGCTAAACTCAACAAGAAGGCTAATAATGATGATAATAACAGTACCTAGTTCGTTGCCTGATATAATTTCATAATCTATCCCAGAGTTCTCTCCTGCATCCTTATCCACAGCCTGTACTCGACCAATGACATCACCGACTCGTGAAGACTCACTCGGTGAAAAACTAAAAACAAAACATTATGATTAAGATCGTCTCGGAATTGAAAGCAGCTAATTGTAATTGCAATATTGCATTGTAAAAGCTCTGCGGACAAAATTTAATAATCGCGGATCAGATCAACATATACCAAAAACAAAACTGATATCAATTTATCTTCTGTTTTAGGAGGAATCAAGCACCAGATCGAAACATCGTTTAGGATTGGTTTAAAAAGCAATATTAAACTGCAGACAATCCTTTCTTTTCCCTCCAGATTCCGAGGAAAACGAGAGAAAAATGAGCATTCGATGCCTCGTTTTATTAAAGTCAAAGTTTTCTGAATCCGGAGGGAAAATTAGGGACTGCTCGCAGTCTAAACAATATAGTCTTTCCAAACAATTGCCCTAAACCTAACCAATACCGGTACTGTATTAGGGGGTCTTGACCTTGCTGGACAATTATTTACGTGTCTCTATCATTGCAAGCTCAAGGTTCGTCTCGCTTCGATGCAAAGACTCTGCTACCTTTTAATATGGTGCAGGGAAATGTGAAGGTGGTTATGGTTTATTTTGTTTTACCTACCTAAAGGTTTTATTGGTGAAGACAGGGCTATTGTCGTTCACATCAGTTACCGTCACCACCACTTTTGTTATTGCTTTGTAGTTCAATGGATCACGAATATCACGAGCTTCTACTGCCAGCTGGAAAAAGACATGAAACATGTAAACCGATAAACAAGAAGAAGGAGAAGGACAAGGACAAGGACAAGGACAAGGACAAGGACAAGGACAAGGACAAGGACAAGGACAAGGACAAGGACAAGGACAAGGACAAGGACAAGGACAAGGACAAGGACAAGGACAAGGACAAGGACAAGGACAAGGACAAGGACAAGGACAAGGACAAGGACAAGGACAAGGACAAGGACAAGGACAAGGACAAGGACAAGGACAAGGACAAGGACAAGGACAAGGACAAGGACAAGGACAAGGACAAGGACAAGGACAAGGACAAGGACAAGGACAAGGACAAGGACAAGGACAAGGACAAGGACAAGGACAAGGACAAGGACAAGGACAAGGACAAGGACAAGGACAAGGACAAGGACAAGGACAAGGACCTACCGTATAGTTACTAGTGGTTTCTCTATCCAGGCTGTTCTGTGTTCTCAGTATTCCACTTTCAGGGTCGATAGAGAAATGATACGAGTTCTCGCTGCTTTCATTATGGACTATACGGTACACAATGTAACGAGAATACTACAAAAACAAATAATAATATAGTTAATACTTTTACTGCACAAAAACGGCTGAGTAGATACAACTCAGAATATTGAGCAAATCATTGCATTCAGGATGACACTTTATAGAAAGTAAGGGCCTGTTTATGTAAAGGCGAGTTGTCCCTTCTAGCCGGGATAACTCTATTGTTTTGTGTTCCCGGGGAATTCAAAACAATAAATTTATCCCGGCAAGTAGGGACAACTCGCTTCCATATAAACAAGCCCTAAAAGTCAGGTTTTCGTCAATATATTGAGTACATTTTAATTAATCAATTGTACATCTACATTTACGATTACTCTTTAGGATGAGTTGTGTTTACAAACAAAAAAAATGCCATTCAATCACGGCTTCACTTAATTAATTTTATTTTGCTACCTGTAAAAGATATTGATTGCAAATTAGATGGCCAACATATCTACATAACTGCTTGCTCAAATGCTAGTTTAAATCTCTGTAGATTTATAGATAACTTAATTTCTGACCGACTTAAATTATTCCAATCGATTATCGATCTAGTAAGAAAACTAAACTTAGAGTAGCTTTAGGTATATTGGACTTGGTTGACTTTGACAGGAGTGCTTGATAAATAAATAAATAAACAACTTTTGTTTATGAGGGTGACACATGACAGTTGACTGATGAACTATACTGGCCCTTAAAACTATAAATTTACATAACGATTTAACTTAAGATAATTACACAAAGGTAATGAAAAAAATGAATCAGAAACAGTATTGAATTAAATGCTCATTTAAAAAAATTAAATTTAAAACTGAGATACATTGTCATAACTACCTGGTCATGCGTAGTAGCATTCATATCAATAACCGCTGACCCCAAAGCAACGTCTTCTCTAACGCTGGCTCTATAGACGCTACTAGTAAACCGAGGCATGTAGTCGAGGACATCTTTTATTGGTATATCAAAAGACACTGAAGTACGCATGCGTATTGGTGAGAGGCTGTTTTCGGCGACGACTGTGATGTTGTAGACTGGATGGGTCTCGAAATCCTATAAACACAAAGTAGCTTTAAATATACTAGTCGGGGTACCCGTAAAAAATTCACTACTTCTACTAAGGCTTGGGCTGCTCTTTGTAATGATTGGGCTCCCTGTGTCAATGATAATCCAAGATGGCGGCCGAGGTAAGATAATTTGATTTCTAGTTTTGCAAGCATTTAATTTCTCGTTCCAATTTAACCCCCTATTGCACCCACAATTAACTGTTCTTAGCATTTATGGAATTCGTTTGGTGGCACAGTGGGCAGGTTTATTTAAATAAGATGCGGACATTTTTCGCTTAGCGTATTAATATTATGATAGCATATTATAATATTGCAGAAACGCATAAGTGCGTGGTTGAAACGTGCAACTAGCATACATTTCTTTTGATCTATGCTCTAGAATATTCAAACTTTTTGGTTGAATGTTTTTCCGTAGTTATTCAAGTCTTCTTATTTTAGAAATCTTAAAAATGATATAGAGGAATATAATATCAAGCCTCCCAAACATATATTTGTTCTATCTCCTCTGTATGGTACCAAATTTAGCAAAAAGTTTGAAGCAGCCATCTTGATTTGAGCTTCAAATACCAAATATGGTATCAAAATCCCGGCCTAATTTGCATATCTAAATATTCCGAAGAATGGGTATATAGTGGGGTACGTTTCACCTCTTCTGAGTTCCAGAATATAGGTGAGCGTAGTGTTTACAAGTGTTGGTATTGTGATGCTAATTTGCCAACCATTTTAACAATAGATCTTTTAATTTTGTTTGTTCTAATATCAATGGTTGGTTGGCAAAACCATAACAAAATACGTCACTGTACGTCCTCCTATTGTTAGTTACAACCAGTGATAACTTACCAATGATGCCTTTGTTGTTATAACACCTGTATCGTTGGTGATGTTGAATGTACTTGAAGCGTCTCCTGATTGATAATATATTTTACATTATTATTTATTAAATGAATATTATGTATTGGTAGTTTTAAGATAATATAATTGCCTACAATTTTTGTTATTAAACTTGTTTAATCTGTGTATCTAATATCAATAAGGATCCGCTATTGGGAAATACCTATTTATGCCCTTCACAGTTCCCTGCTCCATTTAAAAAGTAGCCGGCCGGCCTTTGCATCGAAGCGAGATGAACGTAGAGACACGTGAATAATTGCCCCGCAAGGTGTTAAAAGGTCTCTATCATTGCAAGCTCAACGTTCGTTTCCCTTTGATGCAAAGGCCAGTTTAACATTCAAGATGGCGCAGGGAACTGTGAAGGAAACTATTATTATTATTATTAGTAGTAGTAGTAGTAGTAGTAGTAGTAGTAGTTGTTGTACCTTCTATGTGGTAAAATATCTGTTTGTTTACACCCTCGTCTGGGTCAGAAGCCTGGACACGAGTCACAAAAGTACCATTTGGGGAGTTCTCAGAGATGGGCAGAACGACAGGGGTCTGGAAACAAACACATGATAATGATGATAGTAATGATGATGGTGATGGTGATTATATTCATCACGATCACCACTATTAAGCAACCACCATAATCATCACTATTATTATTGCCATCAGCATCATTATAAGTAATATCATCATCATCATCATTACCATGATTATAACTATCACCATCATTATAACGATATCATCATGTTCTTCTTCTTGATCATCACTATCATCACCTTTTTCTTCTTCACCACTATCATCATCTTTTTCTTCTTCATCACCACTATCATTATCTTTTTTCTTCTTCATCATCAATGTCAACTTCTTCTTCACCATCACCATCACTATCATCATCAACTGTTTTCTATTCATCATCAATATCATCATCATCATCTATTTCTTCTTCATAATCATCACTAACATCATCATCTATTTCTTCTTTATCAGCATCAGCATCATTATCATCTATTTCTTCTTCATCATCATCACTAACATCATCTTCTATTTCTTCTTCATCATCATCATTATCATCAGTAATGATTCTTTATACCTGTATAAAGGCCGGTGCATTGTCGTTAATGTCCAGTACTGTAACTGTAACAGTGCCGTAGTCTGAATTCAGTCTCTCCGAAATATCTTGTACTGCTACAAATATCTACAAAGGGATCGAATAAAAACTCATGTTGAAAAAAACAACAACAATTTTTCGAGTAGTTCTCTAAAACAAATACTGATTTTTGATCGAAAATTAATTTCCTTAGACACAAAATCTGTGGTATTTTTATTGTTTGTTGATAGATGCATTCCTTGCCTTACCAATGGCTGTGTTGATGGTAGGTAAAATAGTCAAAGAGTAGAGACAAAACCTGTGGTATTTTTATTGTTTTTGATACTTGCATTCTTTGCCTTACACCTATAGGCTGTGTTGATTGTACTTACTCAAAGAGTAGAGACAAAAGCTGTGGTATTCTAGCTGTTTTTTGAGGTATTACTACGGCTGTGTACCTCAAAGAGAGTAGATATCACTCACCTTGTAAAGCAATTTTTTCTCTCGGTCAAGACTGGACACAAGTTTGATCTCTCCTGTCGATGAGTTTAACCCGAATTTCCCATGATCCTCCTCGAGTAGTTTATATTCTATTCCAAACGTTTTTGAGGCGTTTAGAGTTGCAACAAGAAACCCTACAGTTTCATTCTGAAAAAAAAAAATTAAAGAAAACCAACCACTTTTAATACATGTAAAAAAATAATCGTTTCCCGCTCTATTCCGCAGTATTTGCGCGCAGTGCTTGGTCTAGCAATCCACACTTTTTGTCGATAATCACCTATAGCGTTTCATGCGCTTTTAGAAATAGGAAATGAACAATTTTTCTTCAAAGAAAAAGATGAATGTTATACTTCATATGAAATAATTACTTTTAATAATAATAATATGCCTCATTTATATAGCGCTATTCTGAAACTCATATAGCGCTTTACAACTCTACAGTTATGAATTAATATGTGGAGGACTTATCGGACTGCTGTAAACCAGTGTTGTTAGTGAATGCCTCCGAGGCCTGACTGTTTCGTTGTACTGGGAGACAGACAAACAAACCCCTACTCTTTGCGAACATAGCACAACAGGATCTTTAACGTCCACCTTATATATGATTAGAGTATAGGCAGACGAGACCTCCGGCTTTACGTCCTTATCCGAGAAGACGAGGCACTGAGAGACTGAAGTTTGTATTTGTACCTAAAACAATTATCCACCTCAGGCTTTGTAAATTTCGGGGAATAATAACCTTCGTCTCTTATTATCCTATCAGAACATTTAATAATAATCTCCTTCACAGTTCCCTGTGCCATCTTGAAAGGTTGCCGGGCCTTTTCATTGAAGCGAGACGAACGTTGAGCTTGCAATGATAGAGACACGTGAATAATTGTACGACAAGATGTTAAAAGGTCTCTATCATTGCAAAGCTCAACGTTCGTCTCGCTTCGATGTTAAGGCCCTGTTACCCTTTAAGAGGACGCAGGGAACCGCGAAGGGCACTATTGATAAGACAGTAACAATACAAATATAAACTGGTGACAATATTAATAAACTCCGATTTATTTTTCACAGGAAGCCCAAATAACACATATCCAAACCGCTATAAAATGCACAGTTTTTATCGCAGTATTTTATTCTTCTGGAAAATTGTTGTTTAGGACCAGTACTTTTTATAGAAATAACAAACAGCCAGGGTTTATAGGCACTTTAAGAACCATATTTCTCACCTCGTATATGCTGACGTTGATATGGCGTGGTATCAGCCTTGTTGTATATCTTACTCCTGCCCCGATATACACATATACTGTACCGTTGGCTGCCAGGGGTGGCGACCCACTATCTTGACACGTGACTGATAATGTAAGGTTTTGATTGGCTAAAGAAGATACTGAACTGACCAATGATAAGTCGCCATCATCTTTGTTGATTTTGAATATGTCTGCACAACAATAAAATACATTAATAATGAATTGAAATGTGTTTGTTGTATACGTGAAATACAGATACATGAGAAAAATATCATATGCCCTTGGTAGTACAGAGGAACCCCTGCCTTACGGCAACCCGCTTAATACGGCCACTCCGTTATTGCGGCCAGTTTTTTAGGTCCCGACGAAATGCATGCCCATACATTTTCTATAATATTTACCCGCTTAATACGGTCACCCCGTTAATACGGCCACTTTGGGCTGCCCATTCGGTGGACGGATTAACGGGGTTCCACTGTAATTGAACCCAACGCTGTCGGCTTTCTAGTCTGATGTGTTAACCCCTACACCACAAGGATCAACCACGCTGGATACGCAGCCGGACAATGTAGTATAGGGCAGAAGACATTGATTTGGAAATAAACATTTTTTCACAGTGCATTACTGTAGTTGTACCTTTTCTGTTATTGAGAGTGTACTTGAGCCTGCCATTCAAACCGCTGTCCCGATCACGTGCTTGGACAGAACCAATCAATCTACCGCTGAGAGCATCCACATTAACATTGAAATAATAAGACTGGGGAAATTCGGGAGTGTTGTCATTGACGTCAACTACGTTCACTGTGACCTACAATTGAGAAAGACAATTTTCTTAGAGAGTAGGTTTGAGGCCATGTACAACTGTATTTATTCGGATCTTGAGCTTCCGTCGGACGCCGACATGCATCATCAGAAGATAGAGTGAAACATTAAACTATCATACTCAATTTTTCACTCTATCCTCTGATAATGTTGGCGTCCGACGAAAGCTCAAGATCCGAATAAATACAGTTATAGTCAAATGGCCTCAAACCTAATCTCATAATACCTTTCAAAATGCTACTGAAGGACAACTTTAATATTCTACAATTTTCTTACAATAGGACATTTTCATAAACTCAGATTTTAGATTACCTAGTTACAACACAGTCACTTATTATTATGGGCTAAATTAACTAAAGAGGAAATATATATCAAAACTTTGACAGCTTTAAAAAAAAAGATATACCAGCTGTTGTAGGTAAGTTAAGGTAAACTTTATTTAGGCAGGGTGGCCCATTCAGCAACTAGGCTGGTATTCATGCCAGAGGGGCCCTACTACTAACGAGGGATGTGGTAGGGACTGCTACCTATATGTCTATCATTTTTAGTATTTTATTGACGGCATTAATATAGTTAGAATCGTTTAAGTAATAATTTAAAGATAGTTTTTATTGTCTATATATATTATTTAAATTATAGAATGAAATATGAAATCCTGTCAGAGTGTAGTAAAATAGCAGCACACTTACTAAGAGCATTGACGATAGTGGATTGTTTCCTCCATCAGTCGCTTTTACTTGCAGTTTGTAAGATGTCCTTTGTTCGTAGTCTAGAGGTTTTAGGTTGATAATCTCTCCGGCATTCTTGATAGCGAACGTACCATCACCGTCTACTACTAAAGAGTATGATATCTGGAATAACAATTATAAACACTTTACTGCAAAGAAGAAAAAATGTAACACTTCCATGAAATTATAAAGATTATTCATCGTGGATATGAGATAAAGAGTATGTTAATCATTTGTCATGAATGTCGAAAATTTGGACTGCGACGTTTCGAGTGCTACTGCTATATAGCTGTCTCCATCAGGCGAATAAATAACATACTATTTGTCACAGTTCTGTTGGTAAGAAAGAACTGAGTAGTGGTTACTGAAATAAGTAATGTTTAATAAATGAGCAGGAGTGTTTTATTAGGATTTAAAACCACGAGGCGAAGCCAAGTGGTTTTAGACCTGATAAAACACGATCTGCCAGTTTATTAAACGCCTTCAAAAACTCCAACCTATATTTTGAGTTTTTGTAAAATAAAATCAAGGATTTATGAAAGATTATTAGAGAAAATTCAGGTTAAAGTTTATGTAAATTAGGATGAATCTATATCTTCAGTTAAAACACTGGTCACGGTTACGATTTCTTTTGTCAATTTCTCATGAATTATTAATGAGTTTTTGAATTTGATTTAAACAAGGACTGAGTAGTGGTTACTCAAATAACTATAAATTAGTAGATCGATGCATCGACATGCAGTCACTCCTGAATTTTGAAGTTTTACAACATTCTGAATTTCATTTTTATTTTGATACCCTAAGACAAAAAGCTGATTTTCACCCGAGTCGCCCCTCCCCAGGGTTTAAGTGTGAGTAATGGCTGGACAAATTATCCTCACCTTTCCGTTGTTTCCACTGTCAATGTCAGTTGCTCTCGCCACCGTAATTGTGCTATTAATAGCAACGCTTTCACTAACATTTACAATTAAATTGCTCTCATTGAACACAGGCGGGTTGTCGTTATAGTCTGTTATATTGATGTACACAAGTGCAAAACTTTGCAGTGGGGGGTCCCCACGGTCAGTTACCGACACATTGAGAGTGTATGATTGGCTAGTCTCGTAGTCAAGGTTACCAACTGTTCTAACAATACCAGAGAACTCTGTAGAAGGGTTGAAATATAATCATGTTTAAAATTAATATTTTACGCAACAGATTCACATAGTGGTTATTCTTCTGCTGGCCTTCACACTCACTATCACTACATCGAATATGTTTCATACATCATTCCTCACATGTTGATTTTTTGGAAACATTTTGAACATAAAATATTATTCTCAAACTTGATGATGAGAGTCCAAACACATTCATTCATAGTTCATATACACCCTTTGCGAGAAACGTTGTCACCCGTGAAGTGTAAATTAAATCCCACAAGATAGTAGCGCAGGGGACTATGGGTAACCTATGTATACTTTACTAGAATGCAGGGATATCATGGCCACATCGCCACGTTTGTCAATGAAACTAACCTGAAACGGAAAACTTGTCGCTACTCCCATCAACCATTTTGAATTTTATCTCGGCATTTTTTCCTTCGTCAGCATCTTCAGCATTGAGGGTCATGATCACGTGACCTCCTAGGGTATTTTCTGGTAAGGTCACGTGATATGTTGACTGGTTGAATGTTGGTTTGTTGTCATTGACGTCATCGATGGTGATTGTTACTAACACGGTTGATGATTTGCTAGGACTGTCTTTGTCTGAAGCCTTTGGATAAAAGAACATTACAAAACATCATGGAGTAATAAGAATGTTCATTAGGTCTTTTTCTCACTATTGTTATCTGTCTGTCTGTCTGACATCTTTCTGTTCTTTCATTTTTCTCGCTTCGCTGTTCGTTTGTTTGTTTTTCCGTTCGTTTGTTTGTTCGTTTGCTTGTTTGCTATGTTTGCGCGTTCGTTGGTTTGTTTGTTTGTTCATATATTTGTTTCTTTGTTTGTACATTTCTTTGTTTGTTCGTTCGTTCGTTTGTTTGTTCGTTCGTTCGTTGGTTTGTTCGTTTGTTTGTTCGTTTGTTTGTTTGTTCATTTATTTGTTTCTTTGTTTGTTCGTTTGCTTGTTTGTTCATTTCTTTGTTTCTTCGTTCGTTGGTTTGTTCGTTTGTTTGTTTGTTTGTTTGTTTGTTCATTTATTTGTTTCTTTGTTTGCTCGTTTGCTTGTTTGTTCATTTATTTGTTTGTTCGTTCGTTGGTTTGTTTGTTCGTTCGTTGGTTTGTTTGTTTGTTCGTTTATTTGTTAGTTCAAATGTTCGCTTGTTCGTTATTATCTTTAATACCTTAACAGTTAGTTTGTAAGACGATACTTTTTCCCGATCCAATGAACCATTTACTGTAAGAACACCAGAACTGGAGTTGATAAGGAAAGGGATATCTGAAAAGAAATTAAACAATTAATAAAGACAATGAAATAAATCCTTCCTTCCTTGCTTCCTTCCTCCCGAGATAATATATTTCTCGAGTTACGCGCCTTGAGTTACGCGAACGCGCTTTTCGAATTACGCGCTCGCCACACCCATTTTGACATATGCGCTTAACTCGAACTTGAAACAGCAAGGCAATATTTTCGAGTTACGCGCTTTTTAAAAAAGGTTAAAATATTAGAAAACAATATTCAAAATAGCACGTAACTTAAAATATTGTTTCGCAGTTACAAGTTCGAGTGACGACAATAGCGCGTAACTCAAAAATAATGTTTCGTTGTTTCAAGTTCGAGTTAATTAAGCGCATATGTCAAAATGAGCGTGGCCTCAACAAAATGAGTGTGGCCGAGCGCGTAACTGGAAAAGCGCGTAACTCGAGTTTTTCCTTCCCCCGTCCTCCCTCCCTCCCTCCCTCCCTCCCTCCCTCCCTCCCTCCCTCCCTCCCTCCCTCCCTTCCTTCCTTCCTTCCTTCCTTCCTTCCTTCCTTCCTTCCTTCCTTCCTTCCTTCCTTCCTTCCTTCCTTCCTTCCTTCCTTCCTTCCTTCCTTCCTTGCTTACTTACCTTGTGTTAGGATAGAATACACAATATTGGCGTTATCTCCATAATCCTTGTCTTTAGCAGCAACACTTCCCACAGTGTATCCTAACGAGACATTCTCGACAGCAGTGAACCCGTATGATGATTGCAGAAACACTGGTTTATTATCGTTGATATCTGTTACTCGTATTATAACCTGTATGACAGAAACAAGATAACTTAGTTGGTGAGCAGAGTTGTGTGCTAAAATATTTAACGTGTTCTAATGACAATGGTTGGTTAGCAAAACCAAAACAAAATACATCACTGTACGTCCACCTATAGGTGAGCGTAGTGTTTACAAGTGTTGGTATTGTGATGCTAATTTGCCAACCATTTTAACAATATATTTTTTAATTTTCTTTAATTGTTCTAATAACAATGGTTGGTTGACAAAACCATAAGAAAATACGTCACTGTACGTCCACCTATACTCACATTTGCCGTTGATGACAGTTTTGGGTTCCCTTGGTCAGCAGCCTCGACACCAAGCAAGTAAATTACACGACCATTTTGGTCTAGCTTGTGTCCAGGTCCTTCTCGGTCGATGGGACGCGTAGACGTCAGTCGACCCTATATAAATATATAATTACATGAATTATAATTTAATATAAGGTAACGCCGGTAAATAGACGAGCAAAAATAGCAAAAAAATGTAGATATTTAGTCAGTCCGTTTTTGTTTGTTCGTTTTTGTTTTCTCGTTTGTTTATTTAGCCAGTGGCTAATTGGGGAGACTGGAACTCACACTCACTACCTCTACGTTGAATATTTTAGCTGACACAATTCTGCTCACATACTCATTTCTGCGGAGGGAGGAAAACCGGATAACCCGGAGAAAAACCCTCGTGGCCTATGAGAGAAGAACACATCAAACACACTCAACTAACATTTAATTCATGCCCGAACCAGGACTCGAACTTGGACCACAGCGGTGAGAAAGCGCACGTTAAACCACTTCGCCACCCAAAATTGTTATCTCTCTTAATTATAAATGGAAACTAGCGAGTAATTAACTAGTATAGGCTGCGTCGGAGTTTGATATAAACGATAGGTAATAGAATAGAATTTGTAACACCGTAAAAAGTAGAAATAGAAACTAGCGAGTAAACTTGTATAGACTGCGTCGGTGTTTGATATAAACGATAGGTAATAGAATGAAATTTGTAACACGTCAGTAAAGTTAAGTCAACATTTTTTACGGTGTTACAAATTTCATTATATTACTTATCTCTTAATTACAACTCACCGTTGTATTATCAATATGGAACAATCCTTCATCATTCCCGTAGACTATACTATAACGGATCTCCTGATTGGCTCCCAAGTCATCATCAGTAGCAGTGACGTCATACACGACACTGCCCTCCCCTACATCGACTGTATAGGAAGATTGGTTGAACTTCGGGACATTGTCATTGACGTCACTAACATGGATTGTTATTGACAGATACGCCTGTGTAAAAAATTGAAACAACATGAATTATTCAAAATGATCATTAAATAACAAATTACGCATTCCACATCGTCTCAATGCGCTTTACAATTAATTATATGTATGGATCGCTATTCAAGGCGCACACTGTAGCCACGCGGCTTACAATCATGAGGGTTTAGTATGTAATGTAATGTGTGCTTGTATAGCGTATTTCAAGTCGTGTCAATGCGCTTTACAATTGACTATTCAAACTATTCAAGGTGCACACTGCAGCCACGCGGCTTACAATCATGAGGGGTTAGTATGTAATGTAATGTGTGCTTATATAGCGTATTTCAAGTCGTCTTAATGCGCTTTACAATTGACTATTCAAGCTATTCAAGGCGTAAACTGCAGCCACACGGCTTACAATCATGAGGGGTTAGTATGTAATGTAATGTGTGCTTATATAGAGCATTTCACATCGTCTCAATGCGCTTTACAATTAACTATATGTACGGATCGCTATTCAAGGCATACACTGCAGCCGCATGTGATCTTAAGGTGGCTCGACTGAGTATTTTTGAAGGGCCACCGTCGCTGTTTGATCGCAAAGTACGTCGCGCGTAGAAAAATAATTTCAAATTAATTTCCATAGCGAGTTCAGGCATAGACTGAAGTTTGTTCTGATGTTTCAAATATTGCAATCGGAACTAGCAATGATTTTTTATGATAGAAAAGTAGTTTTGACAAATACGACAATTTTAGGCGATATTTCACTGACACCCTCCCGGTGAGGGTTAAATTTGCAACCGTTCCCAGGCCATACCGCGCGTTCAACGGCTTTTCTGTTCCGGATTGTAGCTTCACGCATAAAATGGCGGTTTTCGTAGTCGTTTTATTGAGGGTCTTGAGGGCTCACGGCTCAGTACCGCGCGCTGGCTCGAAGAATTTGGTATGGATTGATAGCCAAACAACCCTTCCTTAGCTATGAGGAGTGATCTTTGGAAAGGAATTGTTTTTTCGTGGAAAAAAAGCTTCTGAAGTAGACTGGATTGGAAGTGAGTTGGTGCCTTTAGCGTCCAACCTTGTCAATATATTAACAAGGGGATGTACAATTGATCAAATTTTCCAAAAAGTCTTCACAGACATTATCAGAGACCACAAAAAACATCCATGTAAGAAAGGGAAATTTTATTGACATATTTATGTTAAAATTACAATTCACCATACATTCCCTTGTACTGACTCTATGCTTGGGCTACCTGTGGTGCTAATAGCCTGAAGTGATTTCGTTCATGTTCGCCAGACGGATAACTAAGACATTTGTTGACCAAATGAGACCAAAAGCAACTTTTTCTGTGCTTTTGTAGTAATGTTTTTAATTTGATCAAGTGAAATGGATGCTTGATTAATTTAATTTATTTGTTGTGTAAATGTTTAAAAGCGTTTTATTCAAAAATGCCTCCATATAAATCTTTTATTTTCAGCAACAACGAAGACCTTGATCTGAAGTTTGTGAAACAATCAATGCGGTTTTATAGAAAACTCTATTTCGCCTAAAATTGTCGTATTTGTCAAAACTACTTTTCTATCATAAAAAATTATTGCTAGTTCCGATTGCAATATTTGAAACATCAGAACAAACTTCAGTCTATGCCTGAACTCGCTATGGAAATTAATTTGAAATTATTTTTCTACGCGCGACGTACTTTGCGATCAAACAGCGACGGTGGCCCTTCAAAAATACTCAGTCGAGCCACCTTAAGGCCTGGCTAAACTAGGATACATGTAGCGCGCTACACACACGCTACATTGTCGTCAGCGTGTCTCTACAGGCCTGGGTAAACTAGGATACATGTAGCGCGCTACATTGTCGCGCGCTACATGTATCCTCAATGTTTCTCAGTTTAGCCACGCGCGCTACAATGTTTTCGAGCTGGCTAAACTGAGAAACATTGAGGATACATGTAGCGCACGACAATGTAGCGCGCTACATGTATCCTAGTTTAGCCAGGCCTTAAGCTTAGTCTGTGCAATGCAACTGGAATGTAACACATGGCTTACTTTGTTATTTCCTGAGTCAGTTGCTGTTATAGTCAGGTTATAGAAATCTTTAGTTTCTCTGTCAAGCGGCTTTGAAGAAGTGTAAAGCAATCCGCCGCTTGAATCGACATAGAAGCTGTCGCTATCACCTAAAGACATAAATGACATCGAATTGATTGAGTCAGAGATGGTGATGGTGATGGTGATGGTGATGGTGATGGTGATGGTGATGGTGATGGTGATGGTGATGGTGATGGTGATGGTGATGGTGATGGTGATGGTGATGGTGATGGTGATGGTGGTGGTGATGGTGGTGGTGATGGTGGTGGTGATGGTGATGGTGATGGTGATGGTGATGGTGATGGTGATGGTGATGGTGATGGTGATGGTGATGGTGATGGTGATGGTGATGGTGATGGTGATGGTGATGGTGATGGTGATGGTGATGGTGATGGTGATGGTGATGGTGATGGTGATGGTGATGGTGGTGGTGATGGTGATGGTGATGGTGATGGTGATGGTGATGGTGATGGTGATGGTGATGGTGATGGTGATGGTGATGGTGATGGTGATGGTGATGGTGATGGTGATGGTGATGGTGATGGTGATGGTGATGGTGATGGTGATGGTGATGGCCTGGTGATGGTGATGGTGATGGTGATGGTGATGGTGATGGTGATGGTGATGGTGATGGTGATGGTGATGGTGATGGTGATGGTGATGGTGATGGTGATGGTGATGGTGATGGTGATGGTGATGGTGATGGTGATGGTGATGGTGATGGTGATGGTGATGGTGATGGTGATGGTGATAACAAGAGCGATGATGATAGCATAGAGGAGAAAATAATGCAACCATCGGGGCTCATAGAAACAAGGATGGCACTCAAACACATGACCATCATTATACTTGCAGGATGCTCCAGCAACTGGGCTACTATAGACTCTTTGGTCATGTGTACACATTTGTTTATTTATCTAAAGTTGATGCCAAAAAATATCTACCTTGCAAGGAATAAGTTATCTTTGCATTTATGCCGACATCTTTGTCGTAGGCCCTCACTTGCAGTACTGATGTCCCTCCAGGAGTATTCTAGAACGAGAGAAGAACAATGTAAACATATATATGTGTATTTATAGCAGCCTAACACGTATTTTACGTTTTCGCTTGTGTGTATATATATTACTATGATACTGTAATTCACCGTTTAAGGTGCGAAAGTATTGTCAATAAACCTTATTATTATTATTATTATTATTTTCTCTAGTAAAAAAAAAAACAACTTTACAAATTTTGAATTTAGGCGATCCTCTACCTCACTGTAACCACCATTATTTGATAAAACCCACACTGCAAAAACGGCTGAGTAGAAACACCTCACTATATTGAGTTAATCATGCATTCAGGATAACACTTTATAGTGAGTTAACCCAACTCATTATTAAGAGTAAACATAAATGTAGACGGCCATTGAGTACAATGTAGATACGTATGCGGGTATTGAGTACAATGTACTCAATATATTGAGTTTAACCTCACTTTTACTCACTCTAGAGTTGGGTTTACTCATTATAGAGTTGGGTTAACTCACTATAAAGTGTCATCCTGAATGCATGATTAACTCAATATAGTGAGGTGTATCTACTTAGCCGTTTTTGCAATGAACGAGCCTGTTTCTTTTGTTCAATTGTGGTGTTTATATTCATGACCCAACTAATAATCTTCACAGTTTCTTGCGCCATTTTGAAAGGTAGCCGAAGCGAGACGAACGTTGAGCTCACAATAATAGAGACACCTGAATAATAATTGTCCCGCAAGGAATGTCCACACATTGCAATCTTACAGCGATATTCGTTGTATCGCGACCTGCTGTTTGAAAACTTCGGTTTGATTTGGTCTTTTGTGGACCGTCAATCAACTAGGGGGCGGAGTTATGTAATGGTTAGCCGCTGATCATGAGCTATATATAGGACACATGCGTACATGACATTTCCGAGCGAAACATAGATAGTTGTATAATTTACTAACAAATGAAAATTACTCATTAATAAACCACAATATAGACCATTAAAAGTTTGTAATGTCTGCTTTATTACCTCATGTGTTGTATTACGCTTTGCGAAGTCCGAAACCCCCCATAAATAGACAAAACGTTTGAAAACCCCAACGACAACAACCCGCTGGTTATCAAACGAACGTTGACAATTTAGCTTAGGTACCTAGCCTTTAGAGGCAAAAAGCTTAGCCTCCGAGCCTGGGTCAAAGTAGACCACGTTTGATAACCAGCGGGTTGTTATCGTTGGGGTTTTCAAATGTTTTGTCTATTTATTGGGGTTTTTGGACTTCGCAAAGCGTAATACAACACATGAGGTAATAAAGCAAACATTATAAACTTTTATTGGACTTTATTGTGGTTTATTAATGAGTAATTTTCATTTGTTAGTAAATTATACAACGATCTATGTTTCGCTCGGAAATGTCATGTGTCCTATATATAGCTCATGATCAGCGGCTAACCATTACATAACTCCGCCCCCTAGTTGATTGACGGTCCACAAAAGACCAAATCAAACCGAAGTTTTCAACAGCAGGTCGCGATACAACGAATATCGCTGTAAAGCAGATTTCGTATGATTGTGAAAAGTGCGGTGCCATGTGCGTGCCTTGTCCGCGTTCGTGCCGTACGTTTTTCATAGTCATACAAATCTGCTCTATCGTTCTTCTCACTTCGATGCAAAGGCTCGAACACCTTTCAAGATGGCGCAGAGAACTGTGAAGGAGACAATTGTCCGTAAATAGTTAGAAGGTCTCTATCATTGCAATCTCAACGTTCGTCTCGCTTCGATACAAAGGCTCGAATACCTTTCAAGATGGCGCAGGGAACTGTTAAGGGGACTATTATGTCACATACCTCTTTAATAGTTATGTTAGTCAGTTGTCCAGTCATATTGAATATAGGTTCATTATCATTGACATCTTGTAAAGTGATGATGACTTGTGTAGATACGTTGTGCTTACCATCTGATGCCATGACCTGTCATGAAATAGGCATGGCATGTGCAATCAGTAAATATCACGGCAATACGCCATTTCTAATCAGAAGAACTTTACTAATACAGTTTAATATGAAAACTAGCGAGAAGAAATTACTTGAATAAACTAGACTGCCTGATTTAAGAAATGTTATTAATTCGTAAATTTAAGCCACGCTTGAATGTCCAGTCGGACTCAATTCAAGCGAAACTGTTTATTTAACTTATTGTATTTTTTTTCCATTGTCAACCACTATAAATATTTTTCTATTTCTAACATCATTTACCTGAGAATGTTGTCGCGATGACAACGAAACGTTGTAATTTCTTTTCGCTAGTTTTCATATTAAAAATTTGCCATTTTCAAGTGATTGTATTACCAGTACCAGAATGCTTTACGAATTCTTATATAACAGCATTTATCACGGTAACTAAAAATAGAAATCGCAAAGCCTTGTGGGATGGAAATGCGGACAAACTTTGTAAAAAAGTTAAAGTTAAAATAAGTTAAATATCAGTCAAAAAAACATTTTTTTTGATGAATTAGAAACAAGAAGACAAAAAACATTGTTGCAGCATATTAGTATGTATTTAGGGCTTGGCTTGTCCGCATTTCAATCCCATAATGCATCACCGTGACGTCATCTGTAGAAAACACTATTCTTTCTTATTCAGGTTTGCATTCCCTCTTCAGAATACTAGAACAATTGACACTAAATATTTAACGAAAGAAAGTATGCAAAGCATTCTGGTACTTGTAGTATTAGACGCTATATTGTAAATCATCAATTCTTGACATTCAGTCTTCTGAAGTTGTCCTTGACATTCAGGTATGCGATTTCAGGCCGTATTCTGCGGACCTGTTACTTTCGACTTGCTTCGTTTCCTATTTAAATGCCGTTGCACATTAGGCTACAATTTCAAGTTGCTGTGAATTGACACTTTGTTACAATCATGTGCCAAATACATTGGGACATTATCTGGTTTTTGCATGAAAAATATTTTAACATCATGCATTTTTCCGTTTCCCCCTCTCCCCCGACACCAATGTTGAATTGTGGGAATGTGATTTTATTGGCTGTCATTTTAAAGACCAATCAACATTGCTTAGGAGGAAGGGGTTTGCAAATCAAATTTATAGATTTTGTATATTTTTTGAAACGCAAACAAAAAAGCTCATAAAAAAGTCCCAACAATTTTAGACATGATTGTAGGTCGCTTCGTATATGTACTGCATCTATTTGTCACAGCAACCATATATACGCACGAACTCAAACCAGATTGAATTTGTGCGACTTGTTGTAGAGGAAATATTTTTTTAACGAAGATTTTCACAGAAATTCAATGTACCACACGAAGGGATTTAGATATCGGAGGTTGCACTTTGCAGCGAAATTCTCTTTGTGATCTCAACCAAATGTTTCCTTTGCAACGTAACCTGTCGCGCAAATTCATTCTAATTTGATTTCGTGCATACGTTTGCAGCGACATGCAAATAGAAGCAATACCCACGAAGAAACCTATTACAGCAGCAAACTGATTACAATAATCTCTATAATGCACATTGCATGATTTGCTATAATCATCCTTTTAACGTACCGTGAGATTGTAACGATCACGTGACTCCCTATCCAGTCCCCTCGCCGTCTCAATACGTCCAATATAGCGCTTGGACTGGGATCCACTCTGAGGCACAGATTCGGTAGTTATATTAAAATCATTCATCCCATCTCCGCTGACCAGTGAATAAGTTATCTGGAATAAAAGTTGACAACGGTTAAGAATAGGTCTAATATAACACAGCGGTCAAACGACTACGCATGCGTTGCAAAATGTTTACAGCGGTAAATTTTCCATTGTAAATATTAGGAGTTTCGGACTAGTGTTTGAAGTCGATTTATAAGAAATTCCTTGAGTTTATTAGTGATATCAGCTTGAATTTCCGTATACACAAAGGCTTTGTTAAACTGTACACGTGAAGCCACCATTAATTTACACCTTTGTATTTTTGTTTATACACCTAATTCAAAAAAGGTTGACGGGGCGAACGGCGATCGGCGATTGGTGATCGGCGATTGCACGTCCCGAAAGAGACTGTGGATAATACGAATTTCTTCTTATTCAATTATATATTACCCAAATACCGTTCAACGATGACCGTAGATGGATGTCTCGAAGTTTTCTCCGGAAGAAGGAATTCTTATTGCCAATAGCTCCTTTCGGTCATGCAATCGCCAATCACCAATCGCCAATCGCCGTTCGCCCCGTCAACCTTTTTTGAATTAGGTGTATGAGAAAAAAGCGACGACAGTCGTCTACTCCATAATTTTTTATTGAGAGTTCGCATGAATGTTAGATTTGTTTGCTGGATGAATGCTGACCCGTACGATCTTACCTTTGCATTTGTTCCCAGATCCCCATCAGTAGCTGTAACGCGAACTACCGCTGTCCCAGCAATGACATCTTCTTTGACTGTTGTATAGTACTCATTCAGAGTGAAGACTGGGGGCAAGTCGTTGGAGTCGATCACGTTGACAGTAACCTGGAAATATACGATTGGATAGATTAGTTTGTAATTGTTATTTATGTTATCGATATATACAAACAATTCAAAAAACATTGTCATCAATAGGTTTCAAGTCTACGCGACTAGACCGAAAGGTAGCATGGGTAGAAATCACCGAAGCGGATAAATGCACACAGTATCTAATGCAATACCATGAACGCGCACTCAATCAACTAATTATGAATAATTCGCCGCTTCGGTGATTTCTACCCATGCTACCTGTCGGTCTAGTCGCGTAAACTTGAAGCCTATTGACGACAATGTTTTTTGAATTGACTGTACATCGCCGCAATCATCAACATCATCACCATCATCACCATCATCACCATCATCGTCATTTTTATCATTGTCGTCATCGTTATTATCATCATCATCATCATCATAACTATCATCATCATTACCAAAACCACCACCATCATTATCATAAACGGGCATCATTGGTAGTATCATCATTGCCATCAGCATCATCAATGTCATTATGCCATCTGTTATAATCATCATCATTATAGCCACCATCATCGTTTTCGTCATCACCACCCCCATCATCATCATCACCTTCATTATCATCAGCATCATCACAACTATCATCACCGTTATATCGTTATCATCTTAATCATCATCACCATCACTGTGATCGCCACTATCACCATTATCAATATCACCATCATCGTATATTACATCATAATACTTACATAAGCATAACCAAGTCTCGGTGGCTTCCCATGATCCATTGCTGCTATAACCAGGCTGTACTTAGCAATTGATTCTCGGTCGAGCACCTTTCGAGTAGTGATGACTCCCTTTGAAAATACAGGGTAAGCGAAATATTAAATTACAAAATTCAGGACAACGTTCTTGAAGTTTTAACGTTGTGCTGATTTTTGTAAGGGAAAGGAAATAATTCAAAGACAAAAGAAGATCACTCGATCTGTACTCCTGCTTTTGTTATTCACTTCTTACTAAATTACTAATGTTCTTTTTTCCATTTGACAATATATTCTTGCATGTAATACTCCAGTTTCGAGATCTCTTTTACTCAGTGTTAGCCTCAAAACCATGTAATATATTCTTTTGTTCAGTAACAGTCCGTGCAAATGAAAGAGATTTGTGAGCATAAAAGACAATAAAAATATATCGAAATCTCACGAGTTTTATCTAAATTTCTGCATATTTTACACACAATTGAGGCTAACACTGAGTAAGAGAGATCTCGAAACTGGAGTATTAGGTTTATATGCATGGTAAATGTTTTCAAATAATGAATTTTAGTAACAACTATCAGGCAAAAACACAAAAATGTCCCGAAATCCTTCACTTGTATTTATTGGTTAACTTTTTCTATTTTTCTTATATAACAATTACCGTTGAATTGTCAATGCCGAAATCTCCATTAGAATCACCAGATTCAATCTTGTAAGCTATTCGTCCGCTGTCACCCTTGTCTTTCTCAGTAGCGTTGACTTTTGTTACGACAACACCCGGGGATTGTCCCTCTGATACATTTGCCGTATACGATACTGGATTAAACACTGGGTTATTGTCATTCACGTCATCGATAATAATGTCGAATTGTACCACAGTGCTGTTTAGAGATGGGCTTCCTGTGTCTCTTGCAACCGCGTGGAACTTGTAACTAGAACATTAAAAATATTACGGTTACTCTCTTCTTTCGCATATAGAATTTGGCTACAGCTTGCGGTAATTTAAGTGAATGTGCACATTATCAAACAATTAAAACACTTAAAAATTATAATTCCTGTAGTCAAATTCTAAAGAATATATTACGCGTTATCGAGGCTGAGGTTGATCGACGAGAACTGTGTCAATAATCCCTTTCACAGTTCCCTGCGCCATCTCAAAAGGTAGCCGGGCCTTTGCATGGAAGTGAGACGAACGTTGAGCTTGCAATGATAGAGGCATTTTAACACCTTGCGGAACAATCATTCACGCGTCTATATCATTGCAAGCTCAACATTTGTCTCGAATCAATGCAAAGGCCCGGCTATCTTTCAAGATGGGGCAGGGAGCTATGAAATGGACTATTATTTATTGTTTACTTACCTATTAATCTTTTCCCTGTCTAGTTGTCCGATCACCTTTATCGTTCCTGTTGATTGGTCGATAGCAAATGCCCCAGCAGGCTCTGCAAATCCTGTATATTCTATTTTAGCATTGACTCCTACATCTTTGTCTTCTGACAACAGCGAGAACACAGGCAAACCTGGTGAAGGGATAAGAATATAAACATTTTAATGTCTGCAATACAGTTCAGCTCGATCGTGTACATGTGATAAACAAAATGAACATGCTTTAAGACCATGTCAAATGTAGTTTTGTAGATAAGTATCTTAATCAGATAGAGAATGTTTCTGCAACCAAGGGTTGCGCTACCTTAATGTTCAAATTAATGTGTACTTATCGTTGATAGTGGATAAATGTCCTAGTTATCATAAAACTCTTCTAAATAGTCGATATTCAGCTGTTTTAGCATCAGTTTGACTTCTTGCTTACTCGGTTTAGCGATCTCGACTATTCAGAAGAGGTTTATGATAACTAGGACTATATTTACTATCAGCGATAAGTACACATTAATTTGAACATTAAGGTAGTGTTCTAGTGCCCTTGCTGCAACCATAAAATGTTCTTCTCCAATGTAACAGTTTTGATGAGAAACTCCATTGTAATCGCTGAAGATGGTCGCGCTTATGCCCAAAAGCTTGGAAATAGATTATTTCATTGTAAAGAAACAGTCTCTAGTTTACAGCATAATTAAAGATGTCTGCAACATCGAAAAGAAGTGGGCTTCAGCAAACATACTGCCTTAAAAATAACTTTCGTCGGAATCCATATTCTAATATCTTATTCACAATATAAAAGAGGTTTCATACACGAAAATTCAAGTTTATATATTGAGGGAATTTCTTATTGACTTCAAACACTGTAGTACGAAATTCCTAATGTTTACAATGGCAAATTTACCGCTGTAAAAATTTGGCACGCATGCGTAGTCGTTTGACCGCTGTATTGCAGCTGCGTGGTAGAATATTCTCATACCTATTGGTGTATTTTCGGGTATTGTAATATTCGTCGGTGCGTTGGTTATATTAGGTGGATTGTCATTCACATCAGACACAGTTATAATAGCTTGTACACTAGCACTTCTGGCAGGCACACCCTGGTCTGTTGCTACTATTGTTAGACCATAGAGACCTTTCGTTTCTCGGTCCAGGGGGATGGCTGTAACGATTGTTCCATTGGACATGATTGCGAAGGCGTTACCAGAGTTACCAGCTACAAAAAAACATTTACATTGAATAATTCGCAAACAAAATATATAGAAATACATTGATAAAATAGAAACAATTCCTCTCGTTCATTCATTCATTCATTTAGTAAGAAAGAAACTCATTTAATCAGTCTGTGAGTCAATCGATCAATCAATCCGGCAATCAATCAATCAATCAATCAATCAATCAATAAATTACTTAATCAATTGTCGATCAATCAGCCAATCAGTCAGTCAGTCAGTCAGTATGTTAGTATGTCAGTCAGTCAGTCAGTATATCAGTCAGTATGTCAGTCAGTCAGTATGTCAGTCAGTCAATATGTCAGTCAGTCAGTATGTCAGTCAGTATGTCAGTCAGTCAGTCAGTATGTCAGTCAGTCAGTATGTCATTCAGTCAGTATGTCAATATGTCAGTATGTCAGTCAGTCAGTCAATATGTCAGTCAGTATGTCAGTCAGTCAGTATGTCAGTCAGTCAGTATGTCAGTCAGTCAGTATGTCAATCAGTATGTCAGTCAGTCAGTCAAAATGTCAGTCATTCAGTATGTCAGTCAGTATGTCAGTCAGTCAGTCAGTATGTCAGTCAGTCAGTATGTCAGTCAGCCAGTCAGTCATTCAGTCAGTCAGTCAGTCAGTCAGTCAAATAATCTAGCGATCTATTCATCCATTAATCTATTCATTAAGCATACTCACCTTTGATGCTGTATACTATATTTCCATTCAACCCTTCATCCTTATCATTAGCAATAACAGTCAATACACTCGTATTGACAGAATTCTCAGCAACTTCTGCACTGTAAACTTTCTGGGTGAACACTGGATCATTGTCATTCACATCAGTAACGTTGATAGTTAGAACCAAAGTGGACGAGAGAGACTGAGGAAGACCACGGTCAGTAGCAAAGACCCGGATAATGTATTGAGACATTGTTTCACGGTCCAAGCTGGATATGAGAGTAAGAACTCCTGCAAGAAACCACATGAAAAATATAATTATTAACATTTGTAGAATAGAGTGAAGGCATTTAACGTGGATCACAACTTTCGCAAAGCAGATTTCTTGATTTTTTTAACTCGCTCGCTTCGCGAAAGTATCATGCCAATTTAACTGAAAATTTGATATAATATAATTTAGTTATCCTAGCTTTTAGCGATGTACTTTATTTGTATATTTTCTCAGTGGTTTCTTGTAAACGTTGGATTTTCAAACGACGGTATTTTTAGTTTTTACCGAGTATTTCCAAATTCAATTGTCCAATCGTTATCAAATCTTCAGTTATAAAGCTATAGTTACTGTGAATTTAGTTGGAAAATCTAGGCTAGAAAAAAGATATGAACATGGTTCAAAATTGAGGCCGAAATCTGAAGCAAATAAAGCATTGAGCCTTAGAAAATATAGTATACATAGGATTGCCTTGAACTTTCGATATATTAATACTCAATTATTCTTAATAAACATATCAAAATTTCAGTTTCATAGCTTTGAAATTAAAGGAGTAATATTTTTTTAACTGATTGCAAGCTCAACGTTCGTTTCGCTTCGATATAAAGGCCCGGCTACCTTTCAAGATAGCGTAGGGAACTGTTAAGGGGACTATTTTAATATTTATTATTTTTGCAAACATGGCCTGCTCCCATTTCATTGTTTATATAATGATTTAACTATTTTTTCCTTACTAACCAGTTGTTCCATTGATAGCAAACTTTGTCCCGTCACCAATGAACGAATAGATGATTTCACCATTATAGCCTGCGTCATCATCGGTAGCGGTTACCCTTAGCAACGTTGTACCAACAGTAGAGTTCTCTATGACGTTTAACGATTTGGTGGAGACGTTGAATACTGGCGGGTTATCATTCTGGTCTTCGACTATAACTCGAACTGAAAACAAACGAGGTTTTAGTTCAATGTAATTTATAAAAAGAAATCAAACATGTTAGTCATGTCATCATCATCATCATCATCACCACCATCATCATCATCATCATCATAAACGCCATTTAATATTATCAACATGAGTCATCATGGTCATTACCATCATAACAATTTTTAACTAGATCATCATCGCCGTCATAGTCGTAGTTATCAGTACCATCATCAATTCAACACAGTTATTATAATCGTTATCAACATCATCATCATCATCATCATCATCATCTTCATCATCAGCAGTAACAGCATCAACACAAACATGATAATCACCAGTTTTATCACCACCAACATCACCATCATCATCATCATCATCATCATCATCAACATCATCATCATCATCATCATCATCATCATCATCATCATCACATACATCACCATCACCATCAATATCATCATTATGAGCATCATCATCATCATCATCATCATCATCACATACATCACCATCACCATCAATATCATCATTATGAGCATCATCATCATCATCACCATCACCATCACCGTCATCATCATCATCATTAACAGCAAATACATCATTACTACCATCACCATCATCATGGTATTGACCATCACCATCAACACCTACATCATCATTATCACATGCATCACCATCACCATCATCACCATCATTACCATCATCACCATCATCACCATCATCACCATCATCACCATCATCATAACCTTTATCACCACCACTACCATCATCATTGTAACTATATGATCAAATGTGATATTCATTACCTGAGCAGTTTAAAGCCTTTGAGCTCTGGTTGAAGTAATAAGCTTGTATCGACAGTGAATACTCTGACTGTTTTTCTCGATCTAGTTTTACTGTAGTGTTAACGACGCCAGTAGACGGGTTGACAGCAAAACTATCGCTTTGTAGACTATAGATGGTTGTTTCTTTGATGTCTTTGTCTTGATCAACTATGATAACCTAGTGAGAACAATGCACGAGCTTAGAATAACGGTGGTGATGGTGATGGTTGTGGTGGTGATGATGATGATGGTGGTGATCGATGGTGGTGAAGGCAATGGTCATGATGATGGTGGTAATGGTGGTGATGCTAATAATAATGATGGTGATGCATGGGTGGCATGGGTGGCCTTTGGGTGGCATGGGTGGCCTAGCGGTTAAATCGCTGGCCTCTCACCGCTGTGGTCCAGGTTCGAGTCCCGGCTCGGGCATGGATTATATGTGAGTTGAGTTTGTTTGATGTGTTCTTCTCTTCTATGCCACGAGGGTTTTTCTCCGGGTTATCCGGTTTTCCTCCCTCCACAAAAATGAACATGTGAGCTGCGTTGTGTGCAAAATAATTAACGTTGAGGTAGTGAGTGTGTGTCTGAGTCTCCCCAATTAGCCACTGGCTAAATACATTGAGACGTTAAAAAAGTGATTTATTTATTTTTATTTTTTATTTTTTATGCATTATAAAGCTTATGATGAGGATGCAGCTGTACGTTGACGATGATGACATTGTTAGGATGTTCGTGGTGGTAATGTTAATTGTGATCATGAAATTGATAACCTTGATGATGAAGATGATGATGATGATGGAGTTGAAGACTAGGATGACAATGACAATGACTACATAATGATTATGATGTCAATTACTTCGATTATGATTTTGATGACAATGACTATATAATGATTTTAATGAAGATTGTTATATCTAATTACAATTCCATAATACTTTGATATTTAGTAGAATCATAGACACTCTTAAGTGTTTACATACTTCAACCAGAATTAACCAAATAAATCGCCATGAATACACATAAAGATTATTTTTGCATGCAAAAATCCCCTTTTGATGACAATGACTATATAATGATTTTGATGACAATGGCTATATAATAAGATTGAAAATGGAGATTATAAAACATCCATAAAAGATAATACCGTTGTCACTATTTGTCCTGGTGCCAAGTTCTCTTTTATCTTCACGACCACATTCTTCTGCGCGCAGACTGGGTCATGATCATTGGCATCGATAATATTAATAGTAACGACCACAGTAGTTTTTCGTTGGGATTTTCCAGCTACAAGTTAATAAAAATACAGATCTTGTAAATGTAAGCCTCACAAGAGATTCCCTTCATAATTTTTCTATGTGGTGAACATACATGAATAATTAATGAGAATTTTCAAAAGAAATCACGCCCGTCCGTTTATAATATCATAAAAATTTCGTCCTGCATGATTTGCAAAAGTTTCAACTTAATTTTCTCGGCCAGATTTACTTTTATCTTACTATTTTTTTTACTATTTTAGTAAAATATGACAGAACGTGGGACTTTTAAAAGTACATATATCTTATTAGACAGTTTGATGTGTAATATGGCTGGATATTTTACGAGTGAATCGCTGTATTTTGATGAACCTCCGGGCGAGTCAAAATGCAAGTTAACGAGTAAAATATCCAGCCATATTACAAATCAAACTGTTTAATAAGTTATTTATTATCCAATCAAAAGATTTTTGATCTTTATGAAGCAAAATATTGTTTTACTTCAGGGCTAGATAGACGAGTACAAATATCGCTGGATATTTTTACTCGATCCAGTCCTACTCCTACGATATTTTTTCTCGTCTATGACAAGTTGGATAATAATATACAATATTCGGTCGGTGTGAGATATACAATGGCTCTTCTACTCGCCTGTATATACCATACAAATCGGCCGCTCAAATTGTATATATATAACATGCGAATGAATATATTATGTATTTTTACTTACCATCTATCGCTGCAACAATTAACTCATATCTGCTACGAGTCTCTTTGTCCAGGGGACCATCAACTTTGATCTGTCCAGATCGCGCATCAATTTTGAAACCATCACCAACATTACCAGATTCTATGGTATAGGTGATGTTAGCATTGGAACCGGCATCACGATCAGTTGCTGTTACCTATAAGAAATTGATGATATTTAGGATGATTTAAATATGGAAACACAAAAGTATAGGTTAGCGTAGTGTTTATAAGTGTTGGTATTGCGATGCTAATATGACAACCATTTACACAATAGATATTTTAATTTTCATTGTTTTAAAAACAATGGTTAGTTGGCAAAACCATAATAAAACACATCACCTATAAGTAAAAAAAAAACGAAGAAACAAACTGCATAGAGCAGATTTCGTATGACTATGGAAAACTAACTGCACATGTACAAAGGCGTTCAAGCCACGGCAACTCAGACTGTAAAATTAAAAAAAAAAAAATCACGGTTGTGGCAAGGCATGCACGTCAACGGCACTGAACAAAGCAAGCATGCAAGCAAGCAAGCAAGCAAGCAAGCAAGCAAGCAAGCAAGCAAGCAAGCAAGCAAGCAAGCAAGCAAGCAAGCAAGCAAGCAAGCAAGCAAGCAAGCAAGCAAGCAAGCAAGCAAGCAAGCAAGCAAGCAAGCAAGCAAGCAAGCAAGCAAGCAAGCAAGCAAGCAAGCAAGCAAGCAAGCAAGCAAGCAAGCAAGCAAGCAAGCAAGCAAGCAAGCAAGCAAGCAAGCAAGCAAGCAAGCAAGCAAGCAAGCAAGCAAGCAAGCAAGCAAGCAAGCAAGCAAGCAAGCAAGCAAGCAAGCAAGCAAGCAAGCAAGCAAGCAAGCAACTTGTCATGTATATATTTGAATACCTTGATAACACTGTCTCCTTTGGCTGCTGCCTCTGATATGTTGACACCATATATGGACTTGCTGAATACAGGTGAGTTATCATTGACATCAATCACGTGAATAATGACGTCACTTGTATTAGACAATGGGTTGGAGGGGTCTAAATCTGTCACCTTGACCACAAGGGTATAGTTTGACTTCTTCTCTCTGTCAAAGGTTTTCGATGAACGGATATAACCAGAGACTTGATTAATCGTGAAAAAATCTGTAACAACGAAGTATTTCAGTGTTGGTACTTACTTAAGACAAAGTCAAAGTAAAGTTAAAATACCTGTATTATTCACGATGCTGTATCTTAGTTCACCACACAAGCAACCGCTAGAATCAGCATCTTTATCAGTAGCCTTGACTTTACCAACCACCACAGGGTGACCCGAGTAATCTCCCTGAGATAAAAAAAACCCTCAGGGTTCAATAAGGCGTTTGGTTTTTATTTTAACATGTTCAGTAGCTGATGGACTATATAAACTAGATCTTCCCTTAAAGTAATCTGTCCGTACCTCAAAAATAGAGAACTCGTAGTTCTGTTTGCTGAATTGTGGTGTGTTGTCGTTGATGTTGACCACTTTTATCTCCACAGTTATTTCTCTATAATAATAAATTACGTTTAGATTTACTGGTTCTTGAATATTAATGAATAAAGGGAGGCAGGAATTGGTGGTTGAAGGAAGGAAGGAAGGAAGGAAGGAATAGATGAATGATTGAACGAATAAATAAACAGATAACTGGATGAACTAAGGCTTGAATAAATGAATAAATAGAAGAAATAATTAATGAATGAAATGGATGAATTGATGATTGCGCGAATGAATGAATGATTTCAGGACTGCAAACCTACATTGAGAGTTGTGGCTGCCCATGGTCTTGTATCTTTACTTTAATTACATAAGAGGTTTTGCTCTCATAATCTAACACATCAGCAGTTTTCACGATTCCAGTAGTGGAGTTGATTGCAAATTTCTAGAAGAAAAACCACATATCAAAAATCTATCATTGATTTAATTTAGTATCCTGCCTGCTCTTACCCCATCAGCACCACTGGTCAAGTTATAGGACAGGCGACCATTCTCTCCAGAATCCAAATCAGTGCAGGTTAACGAAGCAACGAAGGAATCAATGGTGGTATTTTCTTGTACATTTAAACTGTATTGATCTAATAAAAACATACATTTATCAGCAACATACAGCTTAAAAAAATAGTTTGATAATATAATGAAATTTGTCACACAGTAAAAGATGACAAAGGGCTAACGCTCGAAACGGCAGTAAAGTTAAGTCAACATTTTTTACTGTGTTACAAATTTCATTATATTACCTTTCGTTTAAAAATATAGTGTTAGTGGTAAATTATATATATACAGTATGAAATAAAGTGTTCCTCGCTGACGTTTAGGACGTTAATCCTTCGTCGAAGTAAAAATGGTAACTTATACACCGTATAAAAGAGAGTGCTACGTGTTACTGATGTTTAGGACGTTATATTAAACTTTTGTCAAAGTAAAAATGTTAACATACACGTGTAAAAAAAGTGTTTGAAGTTTTGGACGTAATTCTTCGCCAAAGTAAAACTGTTATCATATAGGCAGCTAGTTCAAACTTGCCATGTTCATATGTGCCGAGTCTAATGTAAATGAATTCAAACGAGGTTTTGCTCATTTGCATTAGATTCAGCACTTCTACGCCATATTGTCCACTGTACATTTACGAAGTATTAACGTAACGTCAGTAAGTAACACTCTCTTTTATACGGTGTATAAGCTACCATTTTTACTCAAACGAAGGATTAGCGTCCTAAACGTCAGTAAGTAACACTCTTTTTTATACGGTGTAAAAGTTACCATTTTTACTCGGCTGGAGGATTAACGTCCTAAACGACAGTAAGTAACACTCTTTTATACGGTGTAAAAGTTACCATTTTTACTCTGCTGGAGGATTAACGTCCTAAACGACAGTAAGTAACACTCTTTTATACGGTGTAAAAGTTACCATTTTTACTCTGCTGGGGGATTAACGTTCTATCAGTCAGTAACACTTTTCTTAATGGCCTAGTAACCACTTGGATTAGCGCCTGATTTAGTTAATTTATGGGCATTTATAACATTACCTTGACTACAGCTAGGCTTGTTATCGTTGACGTCATCGATAAATATCGTTACCTAAATAAAAAATGTATTTTATTAGAATTTGAAAATTGAATGGATGCTAGGAGAATAATACTTGAATGTCTTGCAATTGGTAGCACAAACAAGAAAGAAAATTAGTAGAAAATGCCAGTCATAATAAAAGAAGGACCTACAATGTTTTTAAAACTTATAATAATTGGAAATACAGCGATTTGACGCAAAACTTGAAAATAATTACCTTTTTTGGAGAAAAAGACCGTACGCCTCGAACAAAATGGACGCTTTTTGTCGTTTTCGAAGGTCAAAAGTGTAAAAAGCCAATTTTCTGTGTGATAAAAAGCTAATTGTTTTTCAAAAACTAAGCGAAGACTTATCTTTAGTAGTTATTTCGATCTATAAAATAAAAAATGGGGGTCACCGCTCTTTTTTTTCGCTCTTTTTTTTTTAGTTATTGTGCCGGCTTCAAACATCGAATATCAGCTGGCCTGAGTTTTTCTTATAGAAAAAAAAATCACCCAGGCGTTAACGTGCGTAGTAGGATGCGCGTTAACATTCCGCGCGAACGTCCTTATGCGTTTTGATTTTGCAATTTAAAAACTCCCATAATTCCTATCGGTCTTACTGACCATTTCTAGAAGTCCAACGTTTTTGAAGTAGGTGTATTGTTACTAATAATAAGCGTTGCAAAACTAACTATAACAACTTACATTGGCCGTTGCAGCATTTTTCTCGTCTGACGCAGTGACCTACAATAAAAAGAGACAAATTACTAAATGAGAAAACCAGCAAAAAAGAATAAGAATAAGAATACTCTAGTTTCATGATATCCTTTTAACTAAGCACTATGTAATATAGATAGAAATCAGTTAAAAAAAAATTTTCTTAGGAAATTTATTAATTATTATGATGTAAAAAATTTAAAAAAGATTTAAAAAATATATGAATAAAATAAAATTATCTAGCACCGCTGTAG
This sequence comes from Metridium senile, assembly GCA_949775045.1. Taxonomy (NCBI): domain Eukaryota; kingdom Metazoa; phylum Cnidaria; class Anthozoa; order Actiniaria; family Metridiidae; genus Metridium; species Metridium senile. The sequence continues at coordinate 372,752 of OX459106.1, forward strand.
AATTTAACAAAAGGCACATTTCACAAAAATAATCTCACATAAATAATCTCGATCCTGAGTAAATTGAGCTTTGTTTTCTATTGTTTAGCGGCAATATTTTCCCGTGCTTGGCTTGGAATTTGGGATAATTTTGACAACAAATGTGCCTTTTGTCAAATAGTACAGCGGTTCTAGATAACACGAAACTGGGGTATTGTCACACATACTTGCAAATGGAATTCGCGTTCGTGTTTGGGTGAATCCCTGTCAATCAAAGTCTCGATTGATATCATACCCCTGTCTGGACCAATCACAAATCGCGACAATTCATTTCCGGCGGAAATGGAGTATACGATGTTTTGTTCTACATCAGCGTCTTTAGCTTCGACTTGTATAACGGGTGAACCAATAGCGAGGCTCTCATTGATGGTGATGGTGTATGTGGAGTTTGAGAAGACTGGCGCGTTGTCGTTGAGATCCTGTTATTAAATGAAAGATAATTACTTTAGTTTTGTGAACAAACAAAACAGACAGACTTCACATTCAATTTGAATTTAGTCATACACAAAATTAAATATATAGCTTACAAGTAGATTACAAGTAACAAAGAAATAAATATAACATTTGATAAATTAGTAAATTGCTGAATTTGTGTAGGGTTGGTAGGGTAGCTAATGCTTTCGAGTTACCCAAATCTATGTAAATATAGGCTATTTAATTTAAATAATCCGTCAGACAGACAAATAAATAAATAAATAATAGAAATAATAATAAATAGAAAATCACACGCTAACAAATAGAGAAACGATAGAAAAATAAACAAGAACAATTTTGTTGTTCTTGTCCTCTTAGTGAAATGAGGAACCCACAGATAGGCGAAAAAACTCGAAAAAATGCAATAGCTTGTCAGTTAAGGACTGGGTACTAGTTTCCCTAATTAATGTAATTAAGAAATTAATATAAAAGTATAAAAGAGCAGATCAAGATATGTATGATACCTGAGATTTGGTGCTTTTGGTTGGATATTTTGTGAGTAACAGCCATTCAAAACAGCCCAAAATTACAAAGAAATGTATGGACTTTCCAAACCATATACATTTCCTTCTATTTTTCGGGATTTTTATGAGGCTGTATCTTGGTCAGAATACAACCAAATACAACCAAATTTAGGAATCTTACATATCTTGATGTGCTCTATTTAATTTTGAGGTTTATTTCTTCATTTCTTAATTTGGGAATCTAATACACAGTCCATTACTCGTTTTGGAAAAGGCCAATTGTTTTTGCTGAACACGAATTAACGAACTTCAACAAAATGTTGATATGAAAAAGTCGTTTCAAGTCAATGAAATGAATAGTGATTTTGTTTTCAATGATCTTTGTTTCATTGTTTATGCTTGTTATTTTATTTCATAATTTCCATACCTTAACACTTATATAGACAGTGGCTGTGTCATTGTACACTGTACCGATAGTTCTGTTACCATCCATGTCTTCTACCAACACTATCAGAGTGTACGAATCTATCTCTTCCCGATCAAGTTTCACTGCAGTCGATATCTTGCCGGTTTGGTAATCAATACTGAATCGGTCAGAATTGAGGCCATCTTGAATGGAGTATCTTAACTTTGCGTTGATACCCTGTAATCAGATTGTAAAGTATAGGTTAATTTTAGATACCCTTTTAATAAGTCCCGAAGTGTTGTGTTTTCTGCGCTTGACGTCAAATTTATTCTTTTGAAATTTGTATAATATGAATGGAATTGAAAAGAATAAATTTGACGCGTCAAGCGGGGAAAACACAACACTAAATTCGGACTCATTAAAAGGGTCTTTAATAGTAAATAATAATACTAATATAAGTTCTTTGAACGCATTTAAAACTCAATCCGTTTACATAATTAAGAAAGAAAAAAAAAGATTTTAAAATAGTAGTAAAAAAGGAAAACCTAGTAGTTTCACACTGGAAAATATCGTCACGGCAAAAAACAAATTGGAAAGACAAATCGTGTTATGATTGTCAATTAGCCTGGTCTAAAAACGGGACGAACACAGTTTGAGATGAATAAGTCGTCTGATTTTATTCGTCCATTTGTGTCCTTCTAGCCGGAAGGCGTTCTTGTTGAGATTTTTGGGAAATCGAGATTTGGGGTTCCTGTGTTATCTGGATACCTGCAAAAAAACATGGGACCTAAACCATAAAGAAAAGGTTTCAAGGAAGAGGACAAAACTTGTGTTCAAATTTACCTAAGAGATTAATATCACCTTGGGACCCTCCACAGTTGGTCTATACTACATTGTCCGGCTGCGTATCCAGCGTTACGACGGACTAGCTGAAACCGTGGGGTTCACTTTTCGCCAATGGCATATGATATTTTTCTTATGATCTTTATTTCACTTATACACCGAACGCATTTCAAATTATTGGTCTAATAAACACATGCTAAATACCTCATCTTTATCAGTAGCTGTAATCTGTACTACAAATGTCCCAGACGCCATATTCTCAGTCACTGTAGCATTGTACGTTGATTGTGATAACACGGGCTTGTTGTCGTTGACATCGATAATATCAATAGTAACGACCACGGTAGATTTTCGTTTTGATTTTCCAGCTAAAAGAAAACAGAAGAATTTATATTAATATTTAATCCTTTTACTCCGACGAAGGGATAAAGCTCGAAACGTCAGTAAAGTTAAGTCAACATTTTTTACGGTGTTACAAATTTCATTGTATGACCTATCGTTTGTATCAAACACCGACGCAGCCTATACTAGTTTACTCGCTAGTTTCTATTTCTATTTTTTTACGGTGTTACAAATTTCATTATATTACCTATCGTTTATATCAAACACCGACGCAGCCTACACTAGTTTACTCGCTAGTTTCTATTTCTATTCTTTAAGGTGTTACAAATTTAATTATATTACCTATCGTTTATATCAAACACCGACGCAGCCTATACTAGTTTACTCGCTAGTTTCTATTTCTATTCTTTAAGGTGTTACAAATTTAATTATGTTACCTATCGTTTATATCAAACACCGATGCAGCCTACACTAGTTTACTCGCTAGTTTCTATTTCTATTCTTTAAGGTGTTACAAATTTCATTCTATTACCTATCGTTTATATCAAACACCGACGCAGCCTATACTAGTTTACTCGCTAGTTTCTATTTCTATTCTTTAAGGTGTTACAAATTTAATTATGTTACCTATCGTTTATATCAAACATCGACGCAGCCGATACTAGTTTACTCGCTAGTTTCTATTTCTATTCTTTAAGGTGTTACAAATTTAATTATATTACCTATCGTTTATATCAAACACCGATGCAGCCTACACTAGTTTACTCGCTAGTTTCTATTTCTATTCTTTAAGGTGTTACAAATTTAATTATGTTACCTATCGTTTATATCAAACACCGATGCAGCCTACACTAGTTTACTCGCTAGTTTCTATTTCTATTCTTTAAGGTGTTACAAATTTAATTATGTTACCTATCGTTTATATCAAACATCGACGCAGCCGATACTAGTTTACTCGCTAGTTTCTATTTCTATTCTTTAAGGTGTTACAAATTTAATTATGTTACCTATCGTTTATATCAAACACCGATGCAGCCTACACTAGTTTCTCGCTAGTTTCTATTTCTATTCTTTAAGGTGTTACAAATTTAATTATGTTACCTATCGTTTATATCAAACATCGACGCAGCCGATACTAGTTTACTCGCTAGTTTCTATTTCTATTCTTTAAGGTGTTACAAATTTCATTCTATTACCTATCGTTTATATCAAACACCGACGCAGCCTATACTAGTTTACTCGCTAGTTTCTATTTCTATTTGTTTACGGTGTTACAAATTTAATTATGTTACCTATCGTTTATATCAAACACCGGCGCAGCCTATACTAGTTTACTCGCTAGTTTCTATTTCTATTCTTTAAGGTGTTACAAATTTAATTATATTACCTATCGTTTAGTATACTTTTTAACTTATTTACTTTTAGCTATTTTATGAATTAAGAAAGTGATGACGAGAAGCCACTTTTTAAACATTTTTACTTGTAGATATTTCGGTCATCATCCGATGACCATCATCGAACAGAAAACATTGATTATGCGTTCATATGCAAATATATTATAGTATTATATATTATTTGAATTAAATTGTAATTAATTTGATTTAATTGATGTTGGTGCTATGTTTTTACCCCAACGACCATGCTCCATAGCGTTAAAACAGTAGATTGTTTTGATGAGATGTAGTAATGAAATAAATCATTTAAAGGTATTATGATGCACATTTGATTATTTGCAAATTATATATGGAATCACGACAAACTCGGTTAAACAGGTTTTCAGTGTTGCTCTGGATACACCTTTTCCGAGAAAGTTGTTACTCGTAAAATGTCTACAAGCCAGTAACGCAAGAATCACGGATTAGTTTAGAAACTAAATGTGCATTCTGCTTGCTTTTCTTGTTGTCTAATATAATAAGTCAAAATAGTAATTTCTAAATAACACATTGAAGTGTGGTGATGTGGCCATTAAATCCCTACGTTTCAAAAAAAGTGTACGTAGGCTATCCACACTCCCCTGCGCTACTAGTATCTATGCTTTTCACTTCACGGGCGACAAAGTTTCTCGGAAAGTATAGTACATGTATTTTTACTTACCATCTATAGCGGCAATAATTAACTCATATTTGCTACGAGTCTCTTTGTCAAGGGGACCTGTCACCTTGATCTGTCCAGATCGCGTATCAATGGTGAAACCATTAGCAACATTACCAGATTCTATGGTATAGGTGATGTTAGCATTGGAACCGGCATCACGATCAGTTGCTGTTACCTATAAGAAATTGTAAATATGATATATAAGATGTGCTTTAAAGAATGAGGAAACCAAACTGCCTAGAGCAGATTTCGCCGTATGACTATGAAAAGCTAACTGCACAAACGCGAACAAGGTACGGTAACGCACAATGCAAAACTCAACATCATGGTTGCAGCAAGCAAGCAAGCAAGCAAGCAAGCAAGCAAGCAAGCAAGCAAGCAAGCAAGCAAGCAAGCAAGCAAGCAAGCAAGCAAGCAAGCAAGCAAGCAAGCAAGCAAGCAAGCAAGCAAGCAAGCAAGCAAGCAAGCAAGCAAGCAAGCAAGCAAGCAAGCAAGCAAGCAAGCAAGCAAGCAAGCAAGCAAGCAAGCAAGCAAGCAAGCAAGCAAGCAAGCAAGCAAGCAAGCAAGCAAGCAAGCAAGCAAGCAAGCAAGCAAGCAAGCAAGCAAGCAAGCAAGCAAGCAAGCAAGCAAGCAAGCAAGCAAGCAAGCAAGCAAGCAAGCAAGCAAGCAAGCAAGCAAGCAAGCAAGCAAGCAAGCAAGCAAGCAAGCAAGCAAGCAAGCAAGCAAGCAAGCAAGCAAGCAAGCAAGCAAGCAAGCAAGCAAGCAAGCAAGCAAGCAAGCAAGCAAGCAAGCAAGCAAGCAAGCAAGCAAGCAAGCAAGCAAGCAAGCAAGCAAGCAAGCAAGCAAGCAAGCAAGCAAGCAAGCAAGCAAGCAAGCAAGCAAGCAAGCAAGCAAGCAAGCAAGCAAGCAAGCAAGCAAGCAAGCAAGCAAGCAAGCAAGCAAGCAAGCAAGCAAGCAAGCAAGCAAGCAAGCAAGCAAGCACATTTATACATATTCAATACCTTGATAACATTGTCTCCTTGAGCTGCTGCCTCTGATATGTTGACACCATATATGGACTTGCTGAATACAGGCGAGTTATCATTGACATCAATCACGTGAATAATGACGTCACTTGTATTAGACAATGGGTTGGAGGGGTCTAAATCTGTCACCTTGACAACAAGGGTATAGTTTGACGTCTTTTCTCTGTCAAAGGCATTCGATGTCCTGATGTAACCAGAGGTTGCATCAATCGTGAAAATACCTGTAACAACGAAATGTCAGTGATGGTACTTATTACTGATAAGTCGGACAAATTGGAAGTAGGAAAAGTTCACTGTTTCGTACCACAAAAGAACAATTGCACAAGAACCCTTAGAAGGAAACATAGTTTCTACATGCAAATGCCAAAAACAAAGGAACAAATAATAGTTTTATAATTTATAACTTATGAATACTTTTAGATAACTCTTTTGGCATAGACATACGACAATTTCAAATTTACATAACAAATGCAATTTCCGACTTTAGTTGTTCGCTTTAAAGTATGCATATATATATTTAATTTATTCCAGATTCTAATTATGATTAATTTGAAGCTTTACAATATGTTTAATTCAGCTTTATAAGCTGCTAGACGTTTTGTTATAAACTAAATATATATATATATATATATATATATATATATAGGACGAGGACGAGGACGAGTAAATTTAAAGTAAACTTAAAGTACCTGTAGTATTCACAATGCTGTATCTTAGTTCACCACACAAACATCCGCTAGAATCAGTATCTTTATCCGTACCCTCGACTTTACCAACCACCACAGGGTTGCCTGAGTAATCTCCCTGAAAAAATATAACAAAAAAACTCAGAGTTCGGTCTTTACCTTAACATGTACATCAGTTGCTGTCCTATCTAAACTAGATCTTAATCCTTAAAAACTACCAAAGTTCATACCTCAAGAATGGAGAATTCGTAGTTCTGTTTGCTGAATTGTGGTGTGTTGTCGTTGATGTTGATCACTTTTATCTCCACAGCTATTTCTCTATAATAATAAACTACGTTTAGATTTATTGGTTCTTGAATGAATGGATGAAGGAAGGAAGAAAGGAAGGAAAGAAGGAAGGAAGCTAGGAAGAAAGGAAGGAAGCTAGGAAGGAAGGAAGGAAGGAAGGAAGGAAGGAAGGAAGGAAACTAGAAAGGAAGGGAGGAAAGAAGGAAGGAAGTGTGGAAGAAAGGAAGGAAAGAAAGAAAGAAGGAAGGAAGGTAGGAATAAATGAATGATTGAATAAATAAATAAAAAGATAACTGGATGGAGGAACCAACTAACGCTTGAATTAATAAGTGAATGATTGAATGAATGAATGTAAGAACCAAAGAATAAATTGGATGAATTGATGATCACGCGAATGTATGAATGATTTCAAAACTTGCAAACCTACATTGATAGTTGTGGCTGCCCATGGTCTTGTATCTCTACTTTGATTACATAAGAGGTTTTGCTCTCATAATCTAACACATCAGCAGTTTTCACGATTCCAGTAGTGGAGTTGATTGCAAATTTCTAGAAGAAAAAGCACATATCAAACATTTCTCATTGATTTAGTTTAATTTGCCCTAACCTGCATTTTCTTACCCCATCAGCACCACTGGTCAAGTTATAGGTCAGGCGACCATTTTCTCCAGAATCCAAATCAGTGCAGTTTAAGGAAGCAACGATGGAATCAATGGTGGTATTCTCTAGTACATTTGAACTGTATTGATCTAATAAAATATAATCAGCAATCAGCAATCTCATCATGAGAAAATAACAAAGGAATTCACTACCGTGAAGGAGGTTTTATAGATTCGTCCTGATTTGCATAAGTTTTAACTTGAATTTTAGTAAAATATTAAAAAACTAATGTTGGAGTTTCATAAGTACTATACAATATTCGTGTCCGTTTTGTATGAGATATAAAAATCAACATTTGCTTCAACATCTGTTCGATTTTGTTGAATGGAAATGTTTAAACGATTTTAAACTCTTTCAACAATGTTGAAACGTGTTGAATCGATATTGAATTGATGTTGAAACATTTTAAAAGCGTTTAAACATTGCCATTCAACAAAATCGAACGTATGTTGAAGCAAATGTTGAAACCGTTTGTCTGGGCCTTTAGGCCTAGTTCAAACGTGTCATGCGTTCTAGCCTCCTCCGCAGGATACTCCTTAGGGATTCCTTTGTTAAGGCGATCGGGATTCCTGTGTTAATTAATTTTTTATTTTATTTTTCTCCTCACAAGAAACCCGATGAAAAGGGATATAAGAGATGCCTGCGGAGGAGCCTACATGCGTTCATGTGCCGAATTTTATGTAAATGAATCCAAACAATTCAGTGGTTTTGCTCATTTGCACTAGATCTATTCGGCACATGTGAAATGCGACGTTTGAACAAAATATAAACTAAGGCACAACTACGAAATACAGTGCTCATTGTCCAATTTTATTCTTGCGATGGATCAACTTCCAGCTTGTATAAGTTTTCATTTTTACTCCGACGATGGATCGGATTCATGACCTAACCATCATTAACACTTTTATAAATTACCTATTAAGGACAAGCGTTTGATTTAGTTTATGAGTGATTTATAACGTTACCTTGACTACAGCTAGGCTTGTTATCATTGACGTCATCGATGGTTATCGTTACCTAATATGATAAAACATCATTTATTAAAGATCCAAAATTGAAAATATTTCCCTAGAATAATAAATTAAACAATACAAAGATAAACTCATAGCATGTATGCACCTATTTTATTAAAGTTGACCATATCTGCAAATGGTTGATCTAAGACCGATAGGAATTGTAGAAGTTCATTACTATCTTGCTTGAAAATTGGTGTTTACTTAGTAATTTCGAGTGTTTGTAAGTTTTGTTTTTTCTAGATCAATCTATTTATTTAATTTTTGCTTGTAAATTGGCCTAAAGCGCCCAATGGGGAGTCCACTAAAATGTATGTATGTATGTACTTCTGAAATTATAGTGTTATGTGTAAATCAGCCCCATTCAAGAGTGATTAAAAGAATTCAAATGGAATTTAATACATTCCCACAATTGCTATTGGCCTCAGATGGACCATTTCTTGAAGATCAACGTGATATTCCTCTTCAAAGTTTCCTGCGCCATCTTGAAAGGTAGCCGGGCCTTTGCATCGTAGCGACACGAACGTTGAGCTTGCAGTAGATGTCTATGATAAGAGCTACGAAACTAACAACTTACATTGGCCGTCGACTTCAAAGCAGCATTTTTCTTGTCTGTTGCAGTGACCTACAATAAAATCAGACAAATTAAATGAGAAAACCCGTAAGAAAGGACTCAATACGAATACGAATTCTCACACATACTTGCAAATGGAATTCACGTTCGTGATTGGGTGTATCCCTGTCAATCAAAGTCTCGATTGATATCATACCACTGTTTGGACCAATCACAAATCGCGACAATTCATTTCCGGCGGAAATGGAGTATAGGGTGTTTTGTTCTACATCAGCGTCTTTAGCCTCGACTTGAATAACGGGTGAACCAATAGCGAGGCTCTCATTGATGGTGATGGTATATGTGGAGTTTGAGAAGACTGGCGCATTGTCGTTGAGATCCTGTTATTAAATGAAAGAGATCTGCTTTAGTTTTATAAACACTATATACAGTATATACATACTAGTGTGTATACAACCCCTTGCATATTCTGTATACACTATGCACAGGGAGGCCACAGGCATTGTTGAATTCCGAATAAAAAAATACTCAGGATAAATTTAAATAGAATCGATCATCATTTAATGCCGTGTTACGCGATAATTTGACTGAAAAACACCCGGTATCCAATATCAACGGTCTTTACGACACCCGGTATATATAGGATACCGGTGTTTTTCATTTAAACAATCGCATTAAACGTTGATCGATTTTATTTAGATTTATCCTGTTGTTTTATTCGGAATTCAACAATGCCCGTGGGCTCCCTGTGCATTGTATACGGTATATGGCCCTATACAAAACAGACAGACAAACAGACAAATAAAAAAATATATATATATAAAATCAAACGCTAACAAATAGAAAAATAATAGAAAAATAAACCATTAAGAATGACTAAAGAAATGAAAGATAAACAAAAAGACGGACAAATAGACAGCAAAACAGAACAGACTATTAACCGTACCTTAACACTTATATAGACAGTCGCTGTATCATTGTACACTGTACCGATAGTGCTGTTACCATCCATGTCTTCTACCAACACTATCAGAGTATATGAATCTTTCTTTTCCCGATCAAGTTTCACTGCAGTCGATATCTTGCCGGTTTGGTAATCGATACTGAATCGGTTAGAATCGACGCCAATTTGAATGGAGTATCTTAGCTTTGCGTTGATGCCCTGCAAAGAGATTGTAAAATTTTAATTATTTGCGGTTTTGACATTGGAATACGGACAAATAATCTTATGAACAGCAAGTCATGTTGTGTGAACACGGTACAGACGCAATTTGATTCGAAAACGTTGTCTGATTATCACTGGACGAAAAAGCGGATTTACTCAATTTTTGCTCGGTGCACATATTGATCAATACACATATGACTATATGTATACCTAATGTAAATCTGGCAAATACCACATTTGCTTTGGCAATATATGTGACATCTACAATATTTACTTTAGATTTACGTACTGTATGTGTGTTTTCCATATTTGCACAATATTTGGATGTATTTCAAAACAAACTCTCTAAAGAATTTTTCTACCATTTCTACAGGCGAGACTTGAGTCCCCTGAATGGATTGTGTTCAATTTCATTTACTTGTTACACACTCGCGAAGACCTATACAATCATTGACAAAAGTGTTGGCACGAATGTGATAAAGTAGTTTTAGCACTGCTGAAATTCTACTACTCCCCCCCACCCCCCTTCGCAATGTTGAGGAGGGAGTCATTGTTTGGTGCTTATGTGGTTGACCTGTCAATGCGCTATCATTTCACACCAACATTGATGTGGGGGGAAGGGAGGAACATTTTTTATACTTAAAATAAATGAAGTAGTCACTATGAGATAAAATACTAAAATCGTGCCAACTACTTTTGACAATGATAGTAGTTTAAAAGTCGCACCTCGCATGTGCCGATTCTAATTCAAATCAATTCAAACAATAAGTTGGGTTTTCTTGCATATATTTCGGCACATGTGAGATGAGACGTGTAAAGGAACACATGCTAAATGAGTCAGGTCAGGGTCTACTGGTGACTCTGCTACTGGTAACATTGTAACCCAGTACCACCTGCCGCATGGTCGGGTTGTCGGCGACTAAACCGGCTCCCCCACTAACATTATGTTAGTGAGGAGGGTGGCATGTCACCTAGCAGGACGAAAAATAAGACCTGTCAAAGGGCGGAAGAGCTCGTTTTGAGCCAACGGCCAGCATGCAAAACTGAAGCTTTGCTGAGTGACGTCGAAAGGGCAAGATCTCAAGCCAAAAAAAGATCAAGTGGAAGACCAAACTGCTGATTTATAACTGATGCAGCTCAAGAAAGGCAAAGAGGAAGAGATAGTTTTACTAGATACTGTATTTGTTAGTATATTTTTAGCATTGTACGTGTAATTCTATTATTAGTTATATTTAAGGAGGAGTAGGATATTCAATTGGGACGAAAGTTCTGTTTCCATCTCCTGTCGCAATTATATACTCTTTATTAGTTGAAAATTGTATCATTGTGACAAATAAATAAACAAACAAACAAGCATGCTAGTGTAGCCGTGCGTCGAGGTTCTTTTGGAGTTTTTGGGAAAATCGAGATTTACGCTGGGGTTCCTGCGTTATCTGGATCTGCGAAAAACATGGGGCCTAAACAAAACAAAAAAGTGGTGGAGTGGCAAAGAAGAGGACACAGCTAATGTGATCTAATAAGCACATGTTAAATACCTCATCTTTATCAGTAGCTGTAATCTGTACTACAAATGTCCCCGACGCCATATTCTCAGCCACTGTAGCATTGTACGTTGATTGTGATAACATTGGTTTGTTGTCGTTGACATCAGTGACTTTGATGGTAACAGTGGCGTGGTCTCCCACTGGAAAGGACGAGGAGGCCTGGAAATTACAAAAAGTAAATATTTTTCATTATTATATTACCGTATTTCCCCGCTCGCACGCTCCTAATAAAAACCATGCAGACAAGTCACTTGATGGGGGCCGTACGTGTTTGGTTGAGCGGGCCGTAAAAAGACGTCCAGCCTGCTCAAAAAGGCGTACGGATCCGTTTGCAAAAAAATAATAATAATAAAAACGAAAGATTCATATGATAAAATGTTTATTGACTGAGTTAAGTCAGGCCGGCCGGACGGGAAAATATTTGGCTCTTGGTCTTTTGTACGGACCTTAATTGCTGTGCTCGTTCCGTACGCCGCATAACCTCGAGCCAAATATTTTCCCGTCCGGCCCTCCAACTCAGTCAATAAGTACATACTACTTGTTGTTATTAAAATTGAGATAAGATTCATACCAGGACGCGAATAATGTACTCGTCCCCAGTCTCTCTGTCCAGTGAACCGTTCAATGATATTTCACCAGTTTTGTCATCGATAACAAACAACCGTGAGGGATTGGAATCTAAAGTATAAAAACAACGATACATTAAGCAAAATCAAAAAGTCATATGATCCTGAGAATTAACTTCAGTTAAGCAATAGAGGAACGTTTCTATGTCGACTCTACAGGTGAAATAGAGCACGAATGATGTTGGGAGAGACACGAGAAAAGTTTTTAAGTCACGAGCCTAAGGCAATTGAGTGACTTTTATACTTTTTCGAGTGTCTCTTCCAACATCACAAGTTTTTTTGTGATATAGCATAAGACAATTCAAATCGATAAAATTGTTTTATTTCTTGATAAACAATTCTCCTTACACAAACGTAGCTAAAATAAGCCAATGAAATTCGTTCATTGAGCGTGTTTGACAAGTCAGTAAAAGGTCGAGATCAGAAATTCTCTCTAAAACAATGTTTACATGTAAACGGCAATCTTATATTTGCTAAATATTGAAAATGTCAATTGCAATGAAAGTCTGTCTGAAATGAAAAATCATTTCAATGCTTGTAATTTATGTAAATGTTCTCTACTTTCCAATTGCTAAACATCGCGAGAGCTTTATTCCGGATCGCTGAGTTGACAGAGCCAACGACTGGAAGAGCAAAGGAGGTTGACAACTGATTTTGAGATCTTGATTCTTGAGACTGGTCTGTGGTGGTATTTAAGTCACCAAGAGCATGAGCCAGGACATTTCTGCATTGACGAAGTTGACTAGTTGAGGGCTGGTTGTTATAGCTTCTGAGGCTCGTCTCATTTCGATGACCTGAGATTGCCATTATTTGGCGGTTGGAAAGACCAGCTTGCGACCACAATGTAATGGTGAATTAACAGCGAAGCTAATAATTTTATAAACAAGACAGGGGTTTTCAACCTGAAAGGTTTATTTTTCCAAGACATGTTTCGGCGCCCTCGTCAGAGTGTAAAACTAAGAGTAAATTAATACTAAATATACAACTGAATCTGTGAATGTAACAAGCAATACATACCTTGGTCTATGGCGTATTTTACTGTACCGTTTATACCTTGATCAAGGTCATAGGCTTTGACTTGTGTAACTGGTGCGCCCTGAGAAGGATAATAATATCGTTTATTAGGATACACAAACGAAACGAATAAGGAAAGGAACCACTGTTGCTTGATAAAATAATAAGGACGCTTAAAACGAATGAGTGAGTGTGATCAATCAATCAATCAATCAATCAATCAATCAATCAATCAATCAATCAATCAATCAATCAATCAATCAATCAATCAATCAATCAATCAATCAGTTGATATAGTTAACTATACTGACCGATGTCGCGTCCTCTCTGATAGATGCCGAGTAGGAATAAGCAGTAAACTTTGCTGGTAAGTCATCTGCATCAACAACATGCACTAACAATATAGTCCAGTTACTGAGTCCTGGTACATCCTGAGGATTAAAATACGAGTCAACACTTAATATTTATGAATTATGTATTTCAAAATCTGTTTTCTTAAAGTCATTGGCGCTATATACACACATTTAAGGTTTGTAATGTCACTAGAAGTGCTGAACGCAAGAAAGGAAAGCATATATTATTTTAAGTTAAAGGTAGAGTACAAACATTAAAACTGTGCAACATATATAATTACCACTAAATACTGCTAAATTATGCTAATTCTATTGTTCTCTATTGTTTAATCAACACTATTTAGTGGTAAATAGTGCAAAGTAATGCACACTTTTAGTATTTGTACTCTACTGATTGAAATACAAAATTCATTTATTAATTCACAACTACAGCAAATGACAATCAACGAAATAATCGAGTTGATCGCTGAATAATGTGTCAAAATTTATTTCCTTTTTTTTTTTCAAAATTTCTTGCATAGTTTAATTGTGAGATAGACGTCCAATAAATAAGGTTTCAGGGATTTTTTTGCGTTTTCAAAAGCATTAAATTGAAATTATTCGAAGTCAACAATGGCCGGTTTGCAGTCCATTTTTTTTAAAAACGGTGTAATAGAGATTGAGCGCGAGCGAGGCAGAATTAAACTAAACAGCGCCTTAACTGCAAATTAACTGGTAGCTATCGTACGATGGAGCTTACTGATGTATATGCTCACTTACTTTAACTGTTATGTTCAAAGTATATTCTTTGTTTGTTTCATAATCAAGATGGGATGCTAATGTGACTTCACCTCCATATAGAGAAATAGAAAACTTGCCAGTCTAAAAATAACAAAGTATTTGTATCAACATCCATTATGATTATCGTCATCATATTATCATCATCTAATCAGCATTGCTGTCATCTATCTGACCATCATTGACATCACCCTCATCATATTATCAACATAAAATTGTCATCATATATATAATTATCATATGCATTGTCATCATTAATATCATCATCATTATCTTCATCATTATCATCATCATCATTATCATTAATGACTTAATTATAATTATTGTTATTATCATCGATATCATCTTTGATATTGATATCACCATTATAGTTTATATTGACTTCTGATCATCATCATTGGCATTATCATCATCATCATTGTTATCATCATCACCTTTGTCATACCTAACATCATCAAATTGTTTACTGACCTCATTCCCACTAGCTATACCATACAAGATAGTCCCGTGTTGATTCTCATCACCATCAACAGCTTTAGTAGAGAATATCGCACTGCCAAAGGGTGTCGCCTGGATCGAAAAAGAAATATTAATGTTTCGCGTGCGACTTTCATGGTCCGTAAAACCCTTATCAGTATTTAACGAAAACGTGCTTACCTCGCTGACTGACACTTCATAAAGTCTTTTGTGATATGACGGTACGTTGTCGTTGATGTCATTTATAACACAGGCAAAAGGTGCAGTCTGTTGAACAAGTATAAGGAAATTTGTAGGATATTTTAAGCAAGAAAGGGAAAAATAAGGAAAAGAAGAAAGGATTTAAAATGGGAACAAGGAAGGAATTCTTAGGAAGAAAGGATGGAGATATTGAAGGAAAAGAAGGAAGGAAGGAAGGAAGGAAGGAAGGAAAACCAGTTTGCAAGGAAATAGTTAAGTTGAAATATGTTAAATTACCGCTGTAGTGCTATCTTTTTTAGCTTTCACATCTCCAGTTATCCTGGAAGAACTAAGCTCCTGTTGAAAAATAGCATCATATATTATCATCAATATATTTAAAGTGAATTCAATTTAGCTTGAAAACTGACCTCTCTGTCTATTCGCTGCTTGATGTATATGTATCCTGTGTTGTTGATGGCGAAATAAGTTGCAGCTGTACCAGTAATTTCAAAACTGTTTACTTGCACGTCCGTTTTGGCTTGTATGATTACAGTCGCTTTGAAAGCAAGCCATATACTTTTTTATTTCATGAATATAGTGTTTGTGCTCGCCACAGCAGCAATTTGATTCTATTTCATGGATATAGTGTTATCGCTCTATTCCACAGCAGCAATGTTTTTTATTTCATGGATCCTCTCAATATTATGTATATTTGTATTACATTGTTCACATACCTGTAGGTAATTCCTCGTTTCTTACGAGTGTATTTAGAAAGTTACCATTGGAGAAAACCAAAGCTGCGAATGACAAGCAAGTATTAGCAAGACGAATAATCCAACAATCCATGTATTCACCCATCTACCTGTCAGTCCGTCGATCCATCAGTCCGTCCACCTATCCATCCGTCAGTCCGTCAATCCGTCGGTCTGTCAGTCTGTCTATTTTACTGTTGGACATGTCTATCATTCATGATTAAGGCCTCAATTTGAATGAAAGATCCTTGATTCCTCAACTTTTCAGCATGGGGATTTATGATCGTCGTCTCAGTCAGTCAGTCAATTAAAGTCTTACTCACTCTCGCATGGTAAATTTTTTACATCATCTTTATTCATAACCACTAGGTATAGGCGTACTAGTTATTTTAATATTATACAAATAGTGTTTTTTTTTTTTTAACAAATATAGGTTTTCAACAAATGATTGTTTTACAAGATTGGTTTTGTTTTCGATCGTATAGAAAATTGTTTTGCAAAGAAGAAAGGATATACACTATATATATAGTGCACCTATTTCAAAAATCGTTGTCGCAGTCAAAGCTACAGTCCACACACTGAACCAGCTGCAAAGGATGTCGGTATTTCTTCTCTTGTTAAAGATTTACTCATAGTGTATTTTGGTGTTTGTGTTATATAACCATAACACTATATGTTACTGTGATAGATGAAGAAACACTGATATTTCTTAAAAAAAAAAAACGTGCTATAAATTACAAATTATGTTCAAAATACCGACAACCTTTGCAGGCCTCAGCTTGTCGACTATAGCTTCGGCTGCGACAACGATTTTTGAAATCGGTGTATATTAAGACTATACACCCAGGGCAAGGCAGTCAAAAGAGAAACAACAACGGTTTTAGACTACCTTTACTTATCTCGTCATATAATAAAATTGAATATCTTATATATAACATAATTATTTATTAATATGATTATGTATTCATTCATTGCTCATTTCGATACAGCCAATAATAAGACAAGGATGCAATTACAGCGATTTCAAAAACCATTGAATACTGAATTGTTTATTCCAAGACCAAAGGGCATTGTGGGTCTCATTAATTTTGATGAAATATAAATCTACAGCGATATTTACTCCCATAACTAGCTCATATAATGTTTCGAATGGAAAGCACTAATAACATAATAACTAATTATTATAATAACTATTTATTTTACTTTAAACAATATATTTTCGGTCCCAAAATGCATTTCGGTCTTGCAATGCACAATTCAGTGTACAGTATTCAGTATTCTACGTTTTTTGACATAGCGGTATGGACGTTTACCAATTTAATTACATATAATTAATTCTAACTATGTGCGACATTTTACTTCAACAGAAAGATATATTTTGTCGTCTTTGAATGTCGTTGTTTTATCCACCCGTATCCCTCTAGTCGATAGTTAACAAATAGAACAGGCTTTTCCGTGCTCTGTTCAGTTATAAAGCACGATGAAAGTGACGAGAGCACGAAAGAAGTGATGGGAGAAGCACGAGCTGAAAGGCAAATGCTTCGAAAAATACATAGAAAAATATTAAAAATTCAAAACAAGGCAATAATGGTAATATTGTATGGCCAATCTTTGTTTTATAACAAAATTCTAAATTAGACTTAATTTACTTCTGGTCATGTCCATCTCACTTCCGGTTAATAGATAATTGCTACCCTTAAAACCACCCTTCAAATATTTTTGGAGCTGGCTCCATATTACAAACGTACCAATTTACTTCATGCCAACTTTCTTGCTTTTTTGAAAATCTGCACGATTTTTACATACAACTACCAGACTATGACCCGTATCCCTCTAGTCGATATTATTGGATACAGAATGTGCTAGAAATTATTCTGACATCAGACTTTAACGTCATTTATATTTCAGTTGAAAAATGTTCTACTTGTGGTGTAAAATAATAACCTAGTCGTTAAACGTACGTCACTTTGGGTGTCTAAAAGTTATTTTCATTCAAATTGAAAACAAAAGATTTATGCTAAATATCACTTTGGAAATCATTCAAGCATCAATTCTCACGATAATTCCATTGATCCTTTTGACATATATATATATATATTTGTTAACAAGATTTATTAATTAAAAAGACAATGGTTTGCAGGGATTTGTGCCACTGAGAAATATTGTATTTGAACACATGTAAAAATACGATAATTTTACATGTAAAACTATCATTTTTGTCAATATTTGTAAAAGTTTTGTTTATACATCAAACAGCGTAATACATCACGCTTGGAGATATGTTATTCATTTTCTTGTATTCAGATTCAGTATCTAATTGAAAACTCGAAGAAAAATTCCAAATTAGACATGAAAAAAAGAAAACAAAATTTTGAGTCAAAACATCTGAGCTCGTGAATGAAGAGAATTTCAAAACAAATCCTCTGAATTATTCAAAACTTCTAGTTAGAATAGTTTAAATTTGAGACTTAAATTTGATTTTGGAATTACTGATAAGTATATGTATATTTCAATAAAAATGTTTAATATTGTCTTTAATAGTTAATGAATATAATTAGTACTCGATCGATATTTTCTGATCCATCAAATGACGCTTGGTCGATCACCGAGGCACACAGAAAAATATGCTAAATTTTTACTTAAATTGCTAGTATTTTAAGTCAGAAAGCGTCGTTTTACTTTTAAAAAACATACAAAAAAGAAACTCTATTTCTTTTGTTGAATAACAAGCATTGTTTTTCGAAGAGGAAACAATTTACAATGTAGAATGCAATTAATAGAATAGCTGAAATTTAAGCCAGATTTCGTTTTAAAAACAGTTTTATTTTATGAACAACTTTTTTTGACTTTTCGATATTTTTAAGTATTTTTAATTTCCTTTGTTATCAATATTTAAGGTTTCAATATTTAATTTGAATATTTTTTTTTGTTATATTATATTATATTATATTATACGGAAGTTTCGAGTGCATAAATGCAAATTAAGTTATTCAAAATATCTCATTGACTATAGCGAAAAAAAATCAATTCTTTTGGTTAACTCGAAGCTTAAAAAATTAATCCAAGTTCAAAATTAATCTTACAAATTAAGAATAAAAATATATAATGCGGAAATGTATATAAATCGTATTATATTTATCTTAAATATCGACCGAAGCATTGTTTTAACATGAATTATTTTGTATGCGCCATGAGGCAGTGTTAACTCAAGCAAAATATATCGAGATATGAAAAATACATTTAAGATTTTACATTAATTATATAATAAAATAAATAACATTTCTTCTAAACAATATAAATTTGAACACGATGAATTGAAATTACAACTTTGATATTAAATTGATATATTTATTCACTCGAAGAAAATTAAATACATTTAATTTCACTATAAAATTAACATCGCCAAACGAGTTGAGGTAAAATAATATATATATATATATATTGTAAATTTGACATATTGAATATCGAACAAATTTCATTCAAACGGCGACTTAATAATTTGGAAAATAGTGGAATGTTTAAGCAAATATATCAAGTTGAGTAATACTATTTCCAAATGTAAATACTATTTTTTGTTTTGAGTTAATTCTTACCTTGAATCGATGGAATAAACAGCAACACGGCCAAAGCGAAGATTATTTGAAGATTTTGCTCCATTTTTAAGTCTGCTCAATAATAACTCACAACTTGCGAGTCATAATAATACTCATTTGCAAACTTAAATTATTCAAGACCGACTTAACTTTGTTATTGAACTTAAAAACCGTTAGAATACGAAGTATTCAACTAGAAAACGAAGTAAAAATTGATAATATTCAAAGCTTTTGAAGGCAGCGAAAGTTTAGTCGTTCGTTACCGCTACTTGAGCATGTATGAATTCCTGAATATGCGTAGCTACGCATCAAAGGCTGCCGTTGAATTATTCAGTAGAAAAAGTCGAGGTATCCAGCTAAGTTCTTGTAGTGAATGAAGAATGAAGAAATGTGTAATAAAGAGACAAGCGGAAAACAAAACCTTGCAGGTATTGTTTGCAAAATACAGACAATATTGATGCATTCTCACGTGTAAATTTGGCATGGATTCGGCTTCGAGCCAAAATTCCTTTTTTTTCCTCTCTTCCTTTCTTTCTTCCTTTCTTCCTTTTTCCTGCCTTCCTTCTTTTCTTCTTCGCTCATTAAGTGTTTTTATTCGTTTGTTCGTTCGCTTGTTTCCTAGTTCGTTTGTTTGTTCGTTCGTTCGTTCAATTCGTTCGCCATGTTCGCTCGCTTGTTTCCTCGTTCGTTCGTTCTTTCGTTCGCTTGTTTAATTCCTCGTTCGTTCGTTCGTTTGTTCGTTCTTTTGTTTGTTCGTTCGTTTGTTCGTTCCTTCGTTCGCTCGTTGGTTGGACCAGTCCGGATCAGTCACCAAATTGATCAATCTATCGAATTCAGGTTTGCGATGTCGTTGCATGCAAAGACAAAGTGAGATACAAATGGAAATTTGAAGATCTGACGTAAGAATACTTCAGTTATGGAATAATTTGCATGTTTCTCACATCCGTTGTCATGAAGAAGATGATCAAACTTTTTCTCAGTCGTAAACAATTTCGGGCGCCATTTAGATTTTAGTTGTGGGCCGGTTAGCGTTCATTTAGGTGTGACGTCATAAACTAAAAACGTGCTCTGATTGGCTGTTCTACTGTTTTGGTTTCTCAAATATCACAACAAACAACGGTAGCCAAATTTGGTGACTGATCCGGACTGTGGACCGTTCTTTTGGATCGTTCGTTCGACCGTTCGCTCATTCGTTCGCTCATTCGTTCTTTCTTTCTTTCTTTCTCTCTTTCTTTCTTTCTTTCGTTCGTTCTTTCGTTCTTTCGTCGCTCGTTTGTTTGTTTGTTTGTTTGTTTGTTTGTTTGTTCGTTCGTCTGTTCCTTCGTTCGTTCGTTCGTTTGTTTGTTTGTTTGTTTGTTTGTTTGTTTGTTTGTTTGTTTGTTTGTTTGTTTGTTCGTGATGATATGATGAGTGTGTCTACTTTTAAAGTAATATAGATATCAACATTTTTTATTAGGAGGGCCCCTTCATATTCTGAAATTATCTGAAAATCAGGCTATCTATAGCTTAGTATATATATATATTAGTTTTTTGTAAATAAATAAGTAAATAAACAATCACGGCGGGCACAAACGGCCTAAAATTGGTATTGGTGAAATTGCTATTTTCCATAAAACATCATTCGCCTTCTCCTAAGAACTCTAAAACTGAAAACTGTTTTGAATTTGGATTTCGGAAACTTGAGTTATGGCGATTTTAATAACAAAATTATTTCCCGCGAAAATTTTGATAAGAAACCTTTAGAAAAACATATCGTTTGGCAAATTTTTTCATTTCACAATATTTTTTATGATATTTTTATATGAATTTGAAGAGGACTGGATGGCGGAAAATATGTTGAGAGCAGAATTTTGATTTTCAGGCTCAAAGGGCTGAAATTTATTTTTGAAAAAGTGAGAAAAAACATGTTACGTCATTATGACGTCAACAATGAATAAAAAAGATTATAATTTGGCCCGTTTCTGGGAAATAGTTGATTATATTTGCTATATTTACTGAGAAAGTGTTGTCTAATGACATGACATTAACATTTCTATGACTAATAACTTCTAATGATTAATAATATGTTTCAATGACGTCTAATCTGATGATGTCATCAAAATCATTAAATCGCTTATGTCTCCAGCTCCCTTCATCGAAATTTTTTTAAATTTTCGAAAACGTGTTCTACATCAGACAAGTGATTATAGTAATTCATAAAATCTTGTTTTGCGACAAAATTAGATTTTCCATACACTTTTAACATTTTATTATGACGTCACTATGACGTCAAAAAATCTTTAAAATTTTCCAAAAATTTTTCCTAACTAAGGAAACCAACTCCTGAAAATTTCATAACATGATAATGTTTTTTTTCAAAACTAGGCAAAAATAACACAAAATCAGACATTTTAGGTGTCCGTTTTTGGGGTCGTTTGTGCTCGCCGTGAATTATTAAATACAGTACTTCATTCAATATTTCAATAAAATAACCTTTAATTTCCAATCATTAGTCACAAACTGCATTTTTTTAGCAGCTACATATACACTATTGTTGAATTTGTTGAATGGTCTTGCTTGAACTTGTCCACTTGTCCGGTGGTGCACAGCGATTTAGCACCAACATGGCTGCCCCATAAATTCTTACTAAAATTAAAATGACATTATGAACTCGCTTATATATATCTTGGCAGCAAAAACTCGATTTCACTTGATTTACGTCTCTAAAACGGACTGAATTATATTTAACCTGGAATGAAATCAAAGAAAGAAAGCAAATTGGGAAAAATCAAAATGAAGAAAAGCAAGTGGTGTTGTAAGGAGGGAGAAAAGACAGAATGAAGTAAGAAAAGGTGGAAGTACAGAAGGGAGGATAAAAGGACGTTAGAAAGGTGTGAAGAAAGGAAGAAAGGAAGAATAGAAAATAGGAAAGATGGAAGGAATTCGAAGGATGAAGGAAGGGATACAGCAGAGAGTAAAGAAATGAATGAACGAGGGAAGGATAGAAAGAAAAAAAGGAAGGAAGGAAAGATAGGCATGGAGGGTGATGTGGGAGGGACTTGAGGGCTTGAAGAAGAATTCCAAACCTTGTTCCCAGGGCCCGTTCCCTTCGCTTTTGGGTGGGGCCACCAAAAAGCGGAGGGAGAGGCTTGAAGGAATTTGATTTAAAGAAACGATGGAAGTAAAAAAAGAGATTAAAAGTATAAAAGTACCTTATTGTCTGCTAAAATGTTGACTGCAATAGTAACTGATTGTCCCAATGATATAATTGACCAATAATCCGATCGTCTACCAACCTCAGCCTCGGTAGTGCGTTATATACCTAATTCAAAAACGTTTGACGGGGCAAACGGCGATTGCCAATTGATGATTGGCGATTGCACGACTGAAAGAGACTGTAGGTAATACCAATTTCTTCTTATTCCTTTCTACATTACCCAAACACCGTTCAGCGATGACCTTAGATGGGTGTCTGGAAGGTTTCGCTGAACGGCGGAGGCATTGTTTGGGTAATTTAGAAACGAAATTAAAAAAAATCGTATTACCCAAAGTTCCTTTCGGTCGTGCAATCGCCAATCACCAATCGCCCCGACAACCTTTTTGAAGTAGGTGTATACTAGTTAGAATTTGACCACAGCCAATGTTGATGTATGACATGTACACATCATTAAACAATTGATACACTTAATAATCCCACTGGCTGTAATGAAGTTGTAAAGAACATATATATTACAAGCTAACAAGGCTGAGGTTGATCGACGAGAACTGCATGTTAAATGGTTTATTGCCAGCTACAGATTGACTTGATTGCTTAAATTCCTGTACGTAGGCCTTGTCCTTCGCCAACTAAAAGAGCTGTTGTTAAGTTTGACTAATTATATGCAGGCCATTTTGATCTCTGCAAGTCGCTTACGTAATGGTTGATAACTTGGCGATCATTGCTATCAATTAGGCTCCATTTGAGAACTATAGTCTAATATGTAACGCCAAGGAAATCGCTAGCTAGAAGACGTATTGTTTACATTTAGCTGCGTTTGCAGGCTTTGGTACTCCGTAGGTCGGCTACGTAACTGTTGATACGCGTCGTTACGTTGATCAGTACTAGTAACGTGTTGAGTACGTAAAGGTTCGTACTGTACTGTTGGATCGTGTTCTAATGTTGCAGGGTTCAGCTGCTGATAATGGTCTTGATTGATTTCTCTCTGCTCTGGATTTCTTGGTATTTCATACTCCGCTGCTGTGTTTGATGTGGTGATGGATTGCCTATTCTCGTTACTTGGCAACCCAATTCGAGATCTTCTTGCTGGAGAAGTTGACGGTGACGTCATCTCAACCGTTGGACACTGTTGAAAAGCATAAAATATATAAATTCATGATACCATGTCACCATGGATGCAGTCTAAGAAACACAGAGGCTTAATGGTCTAGTGGATTAAAGTCTGAATACTCAAGTTTCATGTTATCTAGCACCGCTGTACAATTTGACAAATGACGAATTTGTACAGTGATAATCTCGATTCGTAGTAAATTTAAATGTGTTTTCTATTGTTTAGCGGTATTATTTTTAAGTGCTTGTCTTAGAATTTGTGAATATTTTTACAAAAAAATCGAGGTTTAGACGTTGCAAATATAAATGCGCCTTCTTTCAAATAGTAAAGCAGTATTCCCTGATATCGTGGTGCCCTTAAGCATTACATGCAGTAAACCTACGTAAAACTGGACCGTGTACATGTATTCTAGTCTTTTTAAGAGGAGACGTAAACAAATATTTAATTGATCAATTGTCTCATTTTATAACAATCGAGCCTTCGAGCATTGGTACTACTTATATTGATTAGAACATGCGCTAGATAAAGTATAACTTTCAAAATTCATTACAAAGATCCTTTTAAAGTCATGTTTCTGTGTTTTAAAACCTACATGGATAACAACATGCATGTAACACGATTATATATTTCTAAGAAATAATTAGAGAGGGACCGGTACTTACTTCATGAACTGCACTCGTTCTGTGAATAAAAACGTAGCATTTGTTAAGTAATATATTGAAATGACAATCGGACATTTAAATTGACAACTATCAAAAAAGTGGATTCCTTTTTTTCAAGAGCAGGTTATATTTATGTTTATAATTATTTAAAGTCTTATTTAAACTATATAAAATGCATGGTGCGCGTGTCTATATACTGTGAAACAGTCATTTGAAAAACCATTGTCGCTGACCGGCTCCGCGACTACGCGACTAGCCCAAGCGGGAGTATGGGTAAAAATCACTGAAGCAATACAGTTTTAGCACGCGCTATAAAATATGCTAAAACATGGCGAGTACATGAATGAATATATCCTTTGCGTTCTGTGCAACGAAATAAACCGTTATATAGAACGCTAGCGTGGAGATTTCGACAAGTAAATAGCTACTTCTTCAGTTTTCATGCAGCGGATTTGTGTCATCCAAATCAATCGCCAGCGTAAATCTTCGTTGTATGCTTGAGGCATGGCTAATCAAAATAGAAACAAGGCACTGAGGGCTGAAGTTGTTAATAAAATATGCAGCTAACTGCTTCAGTGATTTCTACACATACTCCTTTTAGATCTAGTCACGTAGTCGCGAAGCCGGTCGGCGAGAACGTTTTTTTTTTTTTCAAAATGGATATATACACATTCTGGGAGCAATATAGAGCAAGAGAGAAGTAGTAAATAATAAAGGAACACGAGGCGTGACCGAGTGTTTCGTTGACTTCACGAGTGTTCTACAGCTCCAATAGTGTTTATATCACAGAATAAAGAGTCAAGCAAACGTTTTATTTGCTGAGCTAGCGCTTCCCAATCTGTTATCTGATATAAATACAAGCCAAATATATAGCCAGCCAATCAAAGCGCGCGAGGTATCTCAAAAATTTTATGAATATCATTTGTAATCTAGTTATGTGAGCCGATAATTATTTCGCACATACTGAGGTTGCTTTGACTTCGTCTTTTTACGTGTCCACATGATGTACGCAACGAGCATGATGATCACCAGTAAAGACAAAGAGAGTAAGCATGCCAATACACCAATTACTGCAGCACCTACGAATACACAATCATTATCGTTATCATTATTGTTTTTATTATCATTGTTATCGCAGAGCTTAATGTTATCGTAATCGTCACAATCGTTGTCGCTCTCGTTAACGGTTTTACGGCAGACAAACAAAGAAACAAAGAAACAAAGAAACAAAGAAACAAAGAAACAAAGAAACAAAG
Source organism: Metridium senile (assembly GCA_949775045.1). NCBI lineage: Eukaryota > Metazoa > Cnidaria > Anthozoa > Actiniaria > Metridiidae > Metridium > Metridium senile. The sequence goes on from OX459106.1 coordinate 398,366, forward strand.
AAACAAAGAAACAAAGAAACAAAGAAACAAAGAAACAAAGAAACAAAGAAACAAAGAAACAAAGAAACAAAGAAACAAAGAAACAAAGAAACAAAGAAACAAAGAAACAAAGAAACAAAGAAACAAAGAAACAAAGAAACAAACAAACAAACAAACAAACAAACAAACAAACAAACAAACAAACAAACAAACAAACAAACAAACAAACAAACAAACAAACAAACAAACAAACAAACAAACAAACAAACAAACAAACAAACAAACAAACAAACAAACAAACAAACAGTAGCGTTTCTACATAGCTACCTGTTGGAATCTCTTCAGGTTTTGTTATCCTGGTCGGTATGCAATTGGACAGATTCCCATCCTAAATATAGTAATAGATTAGTAAACAACCAGTATAATAGATACACCTAATTGCAATGACATTGTCATATTAAAAAGAAAATTACAAAATAGGAATTAATTAAAAGACTAAAGAAGAAATTCATCTTGAGTAATCTGCTTTTGTCTTTTAATTAATTCCTATTTTGTAATTTTCTTTTTTATATGACAATGTTATTGCAATTAGGTGTAGGCAGGAAAGAAATTAAATACATGAGTAAATAAATAAATGAAGGAAGGAATGATTCAATGAATTTACAAATGAACGAGCGAACGAATTAACGAATGAATGAATAAATGGATTGATTAATGGATGAATGGTGAATAATATTTTTCAATACCTTGACACTTATATAGACAGTCGCTGTATCATTGTATACTGTACCGATAGTACTGTTACCATCCATGTCTTCTACCAACACTATCAAAGTGTACGAATCTTTGTCCTCCCGATCAAGTGTCACTACAATCGATATCTTGCCGGTTTGGTAATCGATAATGAATCGGTTAAAATCGACGCCATCTTCAATAGAGTACCTAAACTTTGCGTTGATGCCCTGCAATGAGATTGTATATTGTACGTTGGAATACGGGCAAATAATCCTATGAACAGCAATTCGTGTTGTGTGAACACGGGACAGACGCAATTTGATACGAAAAAGTCGTCTGATTATCACTGGACGAAAAAACGGATTTACTCACAGTAATTGCCCAAGCAATTCACTTTTACAGTAGATATATGGATGGAAAATATACGTATTTTTTATTGAAATAAATTGGAACATATTTCAATCCTGTGTTGTTGTTAAATTTATTTGGTGTCATTCTGGGTAGTTTTTGAACGTTTTGAGGCATTTTCCCCCTACGTTTTGCCCACCTGTACTTAAAAATGGAAAGGCTGGTCACTCGAGATATGGATCGCTTCTCTTCGATGGTCAAGAAAATCATGTTTAATCCTTCCTTCGCCTTCAAAATCCCCTCAGAAAAATAGATTAATGATCCTTCTATCCAGAAACCAGCAAAATTTTCACGGATCCCCAGTCAGACCTCACAAAATTATAGATATTGAACGATTTTCAACGACAATTTTCCTTCAGTTGATCTGTTAGCCGTCATTGATGGACACCGATAACTTGGTAGCCGGGCCTTATTTTGTAAAACTCAATCTGATTGAACGACTGGCTACCATGGAATAGAGTCGTCCAATCAGACTGAGTTTTATAAAGTAAGGCCCGGCAACCAAGTTATCGGTGTCTCGCAGCAAAGGCTAACAGATCATCTGATGGAAAAATGTCGTTGGAAATCGCTCAATATGACCTATAGGGTTATCTTGGAGGTCTGACTTGGAATCCCTGACATTTTCATTTATGGACAGAAGGATCCGGATCATTAAACTATGTTGCTGAGGGGATTTTGAAGGCAAAGGAAATATTAAACATGATTTTCTAAACCATCGAAGAGAAGCGATTCATATCTCGAGTGACCAGCCTTTCCATTTTTTAAGTACAGGTGGGCAGACATGTACATTAGAAAGAAATGCTCTAAAACGTTCAAAAATCACCCGGAATGACACCAAATAAATTTAACAACAACACAGGATTGAAAGATGTTCAAAATTATTTCTATAAAAAATACATATTTTTCCCTCCCATATACTCTACTGTAAATGTGAATTGCTTGAGCTGCTTTTGATTTACTCAATTTTTGCTGGGTGCAAATATTGATCAATACACATATAGTCTACCTAATGTAAATCTGGCAAATATCACATTTGCTCTGGCAATATATATGTGACATTTACAATATTTACTTTAGATTTACGAACTATATTTGTGTTTTCCATATTTGCACAAGATTTGGATGTATTTCCTATCAATCTTTCTAAACGATTATTCAAACTATTTCTAGCTTTCATTTCTACAGGCAAGACTTGAGTCCCCTGAATGGAGTGTGTTCATTTTCATTTACTTATACCACAATCGCGAAGTCCTAGCTCAAACGTCGCATCTCAGCGCATGTGCCGATTCTGATTCAAAACATGCTAAATGTATGCTAATGTATCCTGCAGAACAGGCGTTTTTGAGGAGTTTTTGGGGAATTAAAATCGAGATTTCTGACCGGGATTCCTGCGTTTTCTGGATTGGCGAAGAACATGGGGCCTAGAGAAAAGCGGAAAGGTGGAGAGAAGGGGTAAAGAAGAGGACAATGCTTAATAACCTAATCTAATAAACACATGCTAAATACCTCATCTTTATCAGTAGCTGTAATCTGTACTACAAATGTCCCAGTCGCCATATTCTCAGCCACTGTAGCATTGTACGTTGATTGTGATAACATTGGTTTGTTGTCGTTGACATCAGTGACTTTGATGGTAACAGTAGCGTGGTCTCCCACTGGAAAGGACGAGGAGGCCTGGAAATGACAGACACAATTTACAAAAATATATTATTATCGCTGTTACTCTATTTTCATGGTTTCTTTCTGTGGTTTCTTTCTGTTTTAGCCGTAGCTATTGTATTTTATTATATAGCTTATATTTCAATTGTCTCGTCAAAATGAAAACAGAAACTGATTAACCTTTTTTAAAAGGTTTAAAAACCTGCACCTGAACGTTTGAATAAAAGTAAATCAATACATACTTTCAGCAGCCTAAGTAATCTTGTAGATGTGGTTCTTTTTAACTTCAAAACCTTCTTTTTAGATAGCAAAAAGGCCCTGGCTTTCAGCTCGTGATTGTATAACTTTCTCGTGTTTTTCCCAACATCCCGCGTGCTCTATTTCACCGGTATAGAGTCATAGTAACCGGCTTCTATTGCTTAAATAAATTTGTTTGATTTGAATAACAAAAGCTAACTCAAATAAACAGAATGCATTAAGGATATTGAAAAAGTAGAGAATTATACATATATTTGGGTAACCCGCCAGGGATTACAATGATCACATTGTAGTAGCGCAGCGCATGAATGCTAAAACTAGCTCCAAGACTCGGACAAACATTGTGTTCAGTTTTACCGTGTTGAGAAATTTATGAACCGATCTTATAATTTCGTGCCAAAAATAGAATAAAAACATGATTAAAGAAAGATTTGCTTCGATCGGCATTAGAAATAGTCTGCTGAAAGTTAAATAAAAGTTTGTTTGTCCGAGTTAGTTCTTTGTCTCCATTTTTGTGACGTCATTCATGCGCGGCGCTATTAAGAGTAAAGGTAGGCTTCATACCAATACGCGAATGATGTACTCATCCCCAGTCTCTCTGTCCAGTGAACCGTTCAATGATATTTCACCAGTTTTGTCATCGATAACAAACAACCGTGAGGGATTGGAATCTAAAATATAAGAAAAACAACGATACATTAAGCAAAATCAAAAAAATCATATGATCCTGAGAAAAAACTTTAGCTTATTATAAAGCATAGAATTTACTTACAAAACTAATACACAACTGCAATAAAATCAATTTGTAAATGTAACAAGCCATACATACCTTGATCTATGGCGTATGTTACGGTACCGTTTATGCCTTTATCAAGGTCATAGGCTTTGACTTGTATAACTGGTGCGCCCTGAGCAGGATAATAATATCGTTTATTAGGATACACAAACGAAACGGATAAGGAAAGGAACCACTGTTGCTTGATAAAATAATAAGGACGCTTTAAACGAATGAGTGAGTGCAACCAACCAACCAACCAACCAACCAACCAACCAACCAACCAACCAACCAACCAACCAACCAACCAACCAACCAACCAACCAACCATATAGCTAACTATACTGACCGATGTTGAGTCCTCTCTGATAGATGCCGAGTAAGAGTAGGCAGTAAACTTTGCTGGTAAATCATCTGCATCAACAACATGTACTAACAATATAGTCCAGTTACTGAGACCTGGTATATCCTGAAGATTAAAATATGTTTTGAGTCAGCACATAATATTTATGAATTTTCTATTCTAATATTTATTTTCTTAATGTCATTGGCGCAATTTACACAAATTTAAGGTTTGTCATGTCACTTCAAGTGCTGAACGCAAGATAGCAAAGTATATATTATTTGAAATTAAAGGTTTCATTTTTTTTGCGTTTTCAAAAGCATTAAATTGAAATTATTCGAAGTCAACAATGGCCGGTTTGTAGTCCATTTTTTTTAAAAACGGTGTAATAGAGATTGAGCGCGAGCGAGGCAGAATTAAACTAAACAGCGCCTTAACTGCAAATTAACTGGTAGCTATCGTACGATGGAGCTTACTGATGTATATGCTCACTTACTTTAACTGTTATGTTCAAAGTATATTCTTTGTTTGTTTCATAATCAAGATGGGATGCTAATGTGACTTCACCTCCATATAGAGAAATAGAAAACTTGCCAGTCTAAAAATAACAAAGTATTTGTATCAACATCCATTATGATTATCGTCATCATATTATCATCATCTAATCAGCATTGCTGTCATCTATCTGACCATCATTGACATCACCCTCATCATATTATCAACATAAAATTGTCATCATATATATAATTATCATATGCATTGTCATCATTAATATCATCATCATTATCTTCATCATTATCATCATCATCATTATCATTAATGACTTAATTATAATTATTGTTATTATCATCGATATCATCTTTGATATTGATATCACCATTATAGTTTATATTGACTTCTGATCATCATCATTGGCATTATCATCATCATCATTGTTATCATCATCACCTTTGTCATACCTAACATCATCAAATTGTTTACTGACCTCATTCCCACTAGCTATACCATACAAGATAGTCCCGTGTTGATTCTCATCACCATCAACAGCTTTAGTAGAGAATATCGCACTGCCAAAGGGTGTCGCCTGGATCGAAAAAGAAATATTAATGTTTCGCGTGCGACTTTCATGGTCCGTAAAACCCTTATCAGTATTTAACGAAAACGTGCTTACCTCGCTGACTGACACTTCATAAAGTCTTTTGTGATATGACGGTACGTTGTCGTTGATGTCATTTATAACACAGGCAAAAGGTGCAGTCTGTTGAACAAGTATAAGGAAATTTGTAGGATATTTTAAGCAAGAAAGGGAAAAATAAGGAAAAGAAGAAAGGATTTAAAATGGGAACAAGGAAGGAATTCTTAGGAAGAAAGGATGGAGATATTGAAGGAAAAGAAGGAAGGAAGGAAGGAAGGAAGGAAGGAAAACCAGTTTGCAAGGAAATAGTTAAGTTGAAATATGTTAAATTACCGCTGTAGTGCTATCTTTTTTAGCTTTCACATCTCCAGTTATCCTGGAAGAACTAAGCTCCTGTTGAAAAATAGCATCATATATTATCATCAATATATTTAAAGTGAATTCAATTTAGCTTGAAAACTGACCTCTCTGTCTATTCGCTGCTTGATGTATATGTATCCTGTGTTGTTGATGGCGAAATAAGTTGCAGCTGTACCAGTAATTTCAAAACTGTTTACTTGCACGTCCGTTTTGGCTTGTATGATTACAGTCGCTTTGAAAGCAAGCCATATACTTTTTTATTTCATGAATATAGTGTTTGTGCTCGCCACAGCAGCAATTTGATTCTATTTCATGGATATAGTGTTATCGCTCTATTCCACAGCAGCAATGTTTTTTATTTCATGGATCCTCTCAATATTATGTATATTTGTATTACATTGTTCACATACCTGTAGGTAATTCCTCGTTTCTTACGAGTGTATTTAGAAAGTTACCATTGGAGAAAACCAAAGCTGCGAATGACAAGCAAGTATTAGCAAGACGAATAATCCAACAATCCATGTATTCACCCATCTACCTGTCAGTCCGTCGATCCATCAGTCCGTCCACCTATCCATCCGTCAGTCCGTCAATCCGTCGGTCTGTCAGTCTGTCTATTTTACTGTTGGACATGTCTATCATTCATGATTAAGGCCTCAATTTGAATGAAAGATCCTTGATTCCTCAACTTTTCAGCATGGGGATTTATGATCGTCGTCTCAGTCAGTCAGTCAATTAAAGTCTTACTCACTCTCGCATGGTAAATTTTTTACATCATCTTTATTCATAACCACTAGGTATAGGCGTACTAGTTATTTTAATATTATACAAATAGTGTTTTTTTTTTTTTAACAAATATAGGTTTTCAACAAATGATTGTTTTACAAGATTGGTTTTGTTTTCGATCGTATAGAAAATTGTTTTGCAAAGAAGAAAGGATATACACTATATATATAGTGCACCTATTTCAAAAATCGTTGTCGCAGTCAAAGCTACAGTCCACACACTGAACCAGCTGCAAAGGATGTCGGTATTTCTTCTCTTGTTAAAGATTTACTCATAGTGTATTTTGGTGTTTGTGTTATATAACCATAACACTATATGTTACTGTGATAGATGAAGAAACACTGATATTTCTTAAAAAAAAAAAACGTGCTATAAATTACAAATTATGTTCAAAATACCGACAACCTTTGCAGGCCTCAGCTTGTCGACTATAGCTTCGGCTGCGACAACGATTTTTGAAATCGGTGTATATTAAGACTATACACCCAGGGCAAGGCAGTCAAAAGAGAAACAACAACGGTTTTAGACTACCTTTACTTATCTCGTCATATAATAAAATTGAATATCTTATATATAACATAATTATTTATTAATATGATTATGTATTCATTCATTGCTCATTTCGATACAGCCAATAATAAGACAAGGATGCAATTACAGCGATTTCAAAAACCATTGAATACTGAATTGTTTATTCCAAGACCAAAGGGCATTGTGGGTCTCATTAATTTTGATGAAATATAAATCTACAGCGATATTTACTCCCATAACTAGCTCATATAATGTTTCGAATGGAAAGCACTAATAACATAATAACTAATTATTATAATAACTATTTATTTTACTTTAAACAATATATTTTCGGTCCCAAAATGCATTTCGGTCTTGCAATGCACAATTCAGTGTACAGTATTCAGTATTCTACGTTTTTTGACATAGCGGTATGGACGTTTACCAATTTAATTACATATAATTAATTCTAACTATGTGCGACATTTTACTTCAACAGAAAGATATATTTTGTCGTCTTTGAATGTCGTTGTTTTATCCACCCGTATCCCTCTAGTCGATAGTTAACAAATAGAACAGGCTTTTCCGTGCTCTGTTCAGTTATAATGCACTAGTCAATTGAAACCCCCGCCCCCCGACCCCCGGGAAATACCGGGGAATTTAACGTTTGGGTAGTGTTAAAATCAGACATTTCCCCTGGTAGTCGGGGGCACATTCACTGTTAAAGCCCCCGCTATTGTGGCCCCGCTATTTTGGTCTAGTAGTAAATAACAAAACAAACACATTTCACTCCAACTCCAATTTCCTGTGCCACGTATAGCTAATCTTTGTGTGTTCCATTCTGATTCACAAATATTTAATGTCCAATATTTTCAGGGGCGTCAGTTGAGTTTCATAATGTCAACGACAGGGGGATTAGCTAGTTGCACTCGCTAAAAGCCATGTCTTGACATGGCTTGAAAAATTAAGACTTCCGGTCATTTTTCCTTTGTTAACGGCGACATTCCTTGGATGCCGTACAACTTTCTAGCTAGCTATTAAACGAAAAGCCGTTCACACTGGTAATTTACTGTTTAGCTAGCTAAATGGTGCCTCATTTTAGCTAGCTAACAAGTCCTAGTCTGAACGGGCCCTAAGTATAAAATGAACGGCAATGCTTGTAAATATTGCTTAATTAATAGTGGTTTTATTTGCACTTTTGACAAAGATTAACGGGTTAGCTCAGTTGGGAGAGCACGGCCTGTTAACCGGGAAGTCGGGGGTTCAAACCCCAGCCAGACCATCACTCAGGGTCTTAAAATAATTGAGGAGAATGTTATAACTTTGTATTTATTTGGGTTTATTATAATTGTTAGGCTTCGCGTCCTCTCGGATAAGGACTCACACACTGACCATTAATCGGGGGAACAAGAAAAACTAAAAGAACGACTGAGGACGCAGGTCACGATCATCCTTAGTGAAAGGTCTACACTTACACTAATATATACTAATTACTAACAACTAACTATAATGTGTAAAGCGCATTTGAATATATACACATAGAAAGTGCGCTATATAAATGCATTATCATTATCAAAGCCATTTTCCCTAAGGGGCAGCTCTGAGGCCCACACAGGAGAGATAATACCACATTATATCACACACTTTGCTGTCACAGCAATCCAAACTCTGCATGATTACAGAGGCAAAATTTCTCAGGATCATCTACAAACAAAATTAACCAAAACAAATTAATGTAAGATATATCAATAATGGCAAAATATCATGGATAAAATCTTCAACATTCGTGATTTGTTTTCATTAAAAGTACGCATGTTGACTCACGTACCTTTCGTTTTTCCATTCTAGCAAAGGATCGGAATATTAATATCATCCACACCTAGAATACCGATGTTAGAATACCAATGCTTTCTGGGTATTTTCCAAGATGGCCGACCTCTAGTTTCCAGGCCCTTACATATTCAAACGAGCGTTAAAATCCCCGCTCGCTGCCCCGCTGCGAAGACAATTAGTTAAAATCCCGACCCCCCGGTGCAATATTGCTGTAAAAGCACGTTAAAAACGCGTCACGTCCCCGTTCAGTGCCCCGCTAATCCCGGGGGTCGGGGGGCGGGGGTTTCAATTGACTAGTGCATAAAGCACGATGAAAGTGACGAGAGCACGAAAGAAGTGATGGGAGAAGCACGAGCTGAAAGGCAAATGCTTCGAAAAATACATAGAAAAATATTAAAAATTCAAAACAAGGCAATAATGGTAATATTGTATGGCCAATCTTTGTTTTATAACAAAATTCTAAATTAGACTTAATTTACTTCTGGTCATGTCCATCTCACTTCCGGTTAATAGATAATTGCTACCCTTAATAAAACCACCCTTCAAATATTTTTGGAGCTGGCTCCATATTACAAACGTACCAATTTACTTCATGCCAACTCTCATGCTTTTATGAAAATCTGCACGATTTTTACATACAACTACCTGACTATGACGAGTATCCCTCTAGTCGATATTATTGGATACAGAACATGCTAGAAATTATTCTGACATCAGACGTAAACGTCATTTATATTTCAGTTGAAAATGTTATACTTGTGGTGTGCAAGAATAAACTAGTCGTAACATGTACGTCATTTTGAATGTCTAAAAGTTATTTTCATTCAAATTGAAAACAAAAGATTTATGCTAAATATCACTTTGGAGTTCATTCAAGCATCAATTCTCACGATAATTCCATTGATCCTTTTACAATATAGATATATATTTGTTAACAAGATTTATTAATTAAAAAAACAATGGTTTACTGGGATTTGTGCTACTGAGGAATATTGTATTTGAACACATGTAAAAATACGATAATTTTTACATGTAAAACTATTATTTTTGTCAGTATTTGCAAAAGTGTTGTTTATACATCAAACAGCGTAATACATCACGCTTGGAGATATGTTATTCATTTTCTTGTATTCAGATTCAGTATCTAATTGAAAACTCGAAGAAAAATTCCAAATTAGACATGACAAAAGAAAACAAAATTTTGAGTCAAAACATCTGAACTCGTGAATGAAGAGAATTTCAAAACAAATCCTCTGATTTATTCAAAATTATTCTTAAAAAAAAACTTCTAGTTAGAATAGTTTAAATTTGAGACTTAAATTTGATTTTGGAATTATTGTAAGTATATGTATATACAATAAAAATGTAAATATTGTCTTTAATAGTTAATGAATATAATTAGTACTCGATCGATGTTTTCTGATCCATCAAATGACGCTTAGTCACCGAGGCACAGAAAAATATGCTAAATGTTTACTTAAATTGCTAGTATTTTAAGTCAGAAAGCGTCGTTTTACTTTAAAAAAACATACAAAAAAGAAACTCTATTTCTTTTGTTGAATAACAAGCATTGTTTTTCGAAGAGGAAACGAATTTACAATGTAGAATGCAATTAATAGAATAGCTGAAATTTAAGCCAGATTTCGTTTTAAAAACAGTTTTATTTTATGAACAACTATTTTTGACTTTCGATATTTTTAAGTAGTTTTAATTTCCTTTGTTATCAATATTTAAGGTTTGAATATTTAATTTGAATATTTTTTTTGTTATATTATATTATACGGACGTTTCGAGTGCATAAATGCAAATTAAGTTATTCAAAATATCTCATTGACTATAGCGAAAAAATCAATTCCTTTGTTGGACTCGAAGTTCAAAAAATTGATCCAAGTTTAAAATTAATCTTACAAATTAATTATAAATAAGAATTATTATGCGGAAATGTATATAAATTGTATTATGTTTATCTTAAATTTCGACCGAAGCATTGTTTTAACCAAATATGAATCATTTTGTATGCGCCATGAGGCAGTGTTAACTCAAGCAAAATATATCGAGATATGAAAAATACATTTAAGATTTTACATTAATTATATAATAAAATAAATAACATTTCTTCTAAATAATATAAATTTGAATACGATGAATTGAAAATATAACTTTGATATTAAATTGATATATTTATTCACTCGAAGAAAATTAAATACATTTCACTATAAAATTAACAACGCCAAACGAGTTGAGGTAAAATAATATATATATTGTAAATTTGACATATTGAATATCGAACAAACTTCATTCAAATGCGACTTAATAATTTGGAAAATGGTGGAATGTTTAAGCAAATATATAAAGATGAGTTATAGTATTTCAAAATGTAAATAAACTTCTTTGTTTTGAGTAAAATTCTTACCTTGAATCGATGGAATAAACAGCAACACGGCCAAAGCGAAGATTATTTGAAGATTTTGCTCCATTTTTAAGTCTGCTCAATAATAACTCACAACTTGCGAGTCATAATAATACTCATTTGCAAACTTAAATTATTCAAGATCGAATTAACTTTGTTATTGAGCTTAAAAACCGTTAGAATACGAAGTATTCAACTAGAAAACGACGTAAAAATTGATAATATTCAAAGCTTTTGAAGGCAGCGAAAGTTTAGTCGTTCGTTACCGCTACTTGAACATGAATGAATTCCTGAATATGCGTAGCTACGCATCAAAGGCTGCCGTTGAATTATTCAGTAGAAAAAGTCGAGGTATCCAGCTAAGTTCTTGTAGTGAATGAAGAATGAAGAAATGTGTAATAAAGAGACAAGCGGAAAACAAAACCTTGCAGGTATTGTTTGCAAAACACAGCCTATAATGACACATTCTCACGTGTAAATTTGGCATGGATTCGGCTTCGAGCCAAAATTCCTTTTTTTTCCTCTCTTCCTTTCTTTCTTCCTTTCTTCCTTTTTCCTGCCTTCCTTCTTTTCTTCTTCGCTCATTAAGTGTTTTTATTCGTTTGTTCGTTCGCTTGTTTCCTCGTCCATTAGTTCGTTCGCTTGTTTCCTCGTTCGTTCGTTTATTCGTTCGTTCGTTCAATTTGTTCGCTCGCTTGTTTCCTCTTTCGTTCGTTCGTTCGCTTGTTTCCTCGTTCGTTCGTTCGTTCGTTTCTTCGTTCTTTTGTTGTTCGTTTGTTCGTTCCTTCGTTCCTTCGTTCGCTCGTTCGTTGGACCGTTCGTTCGTTCGTTCCTTCGTTCGCTCGTTCGTTGGACCGTTCAATTCGTTCGTTCGTTCGGATCGTTCATTCGACCGTTCGCTCATTCGTTCTTTTTTTCCTTTCTTTCGTTCTTTCTTCCGTTCGTTCGATCGGATCGTTCGCTCGTTCAGTTCGTTCGACCGTTCGCTCATCCGTTCTTTCTTTCTTTCGTTCTTTCTTTCTTTCTTTCTTTCGTTCGTTCGTTCGTTCGTTCGTTCGTTGCTCGTTTGTTTGTTTGTTTGTTCGTTCGTTCGTGATGATATGATGAGTGTGTCTACTTTTAATGTAATATAGATATCAATATTTTTCATAAGGAGGGCCCCTTCATATTCTGAAATTATCTGAAAATCAGGCTAGCTATAGCTTAATATATATATATTAGTTTTTTGTAAATAAATAAGCAAAAAGACGATTATTAAATACAGTACTTCATTCAATATTTCAATAAAATAACCTTTAATTTCCAATCATTAGTCTGCATTTTTTTAGCTGCTAGATATACACTATTGTTTAATTTGTTGAATGTTCTTGCTTGAACTTGAACACTTGTCCACTTGTCCGGTGGTGCACAGCGATTTAGCACCAACATGGCTGCCCCATAAATTCTTACTAAAATTAAAATGACATTATGAAGTCGCTTATATATATCTTGGCAGCAAAAACTCGATTTCACTTGATTTACGTCTCTAAAACGGACTGGATTATATTTGACCTGGAATGAAATCAAAGAAAGAAAGCAAATTGGGAAAAATTAAAATGAAGAAAAGCAAGTGGTGTTGTAAGGAGGGAGAAAAGACAGAATGAAGTAAGAAAAGGTGGAAGTACAGAAGGGAGGATAAAAGGACGTTAGAAAGGTGTGAAGAAAGGAAGAAAGGAAGAATAGAAAATAGGAAAGATGGAAGGAATTCGAAGGATGAAGGAAGGGATACAGCAGAGAGTAAAGAAATGAATGAACGATGGAAGGATAGAAAGAAAAAAAGAAGGAAGGAAAGATAGGCATGGAGGGTGATTAGGGAGGGACTTGAGGGCTTGAAGAAGGAATTTCAACCTCGTTCCCACCAACCTCTTTCCCACGTGGGTGGGGCCACCAAAAAGCGGAGGGAGAGGCTTGAAGGAATTTGAATGAAAGAAACGATGGAAGTAAAAAAAGAGATTAAAAGTATAAAAGTACCTTATTGTCTGCCAGAATGCTGACTGATTGTCCCAATGACATAATTGACCAATAATCCGATCGTCTACCAACCTCAGCCTCGGTAGTGCGTTATACACCTATTTCAATTAACGTTGTCCATCTGGAATGGTTGATCTGAGACCGATAGGAATTCTGGGAGTTCAATAAATTCCAAATGTGTTGTTTTAATCACACTTGAATGGTGCTGAATTATGGATAATAGTATTTCAGAAGTAAACATTAATATTCAAGTGTGATTATAATACAAAATGTAGTGTATTTGCAGTTTAACGAGCTCCCACAATTTCTATCGGTCTCAGATCGACCATTCCAGATGGACAACGTTAATTCAAATAGGAGTATACCTAAATCAACAAAGTTTGACGGGACAAACGGCGATTGGCAATTGGTGATTGGCGATTGCACGACTGAAAGCCAATTTCTTCTTATTCCTTTCTAAATTACTCAAACGCCGTTCAGCGATGACCTTAGATGGGTGTCTGGAAGGTTTCGCTGAACGGCGGAGGCATTGTTTGGGTAATTTAGAAACGAAAAAACAAAAAAATCGTATTACCCAAAGTTCCTTTCGGTCGTGCAATCGTCAATCGCCCCGACAACCTTTTTGAATCACAGCCAATGTTGATGTATGACATGTACACATCATTAAACAATTGATACACTTAATAATCCCACTGGCTGTAATGAAGTTGTAAAGAACATATATTACACGCTAACGAGGCTGAGGCTGAGCTACAGATTGACTTGATTGCTTAAATTCCTGTACGTAGGCCTTGTCCTTCGCCAACTAAAAGAGCTGTTGTTGAGTTTGACTAATTATATTATATGCAGCCCATTTTGATCTCTGCAAGTCGCTTACGTAATGGTTGATAACTTGGCGATCATTGTTATCAATTAGGCTCCATTTGAGAACTATAGTCTAATATATAACGCCAAGGAAATCGCTAGCTAGAAGACGTATTGTTTACATTTAGCTGCGTTTGCAGGCTTTGATACTCCGTAGGTCGGCTACGTAACTGTTGATACGTGTCGTTTCGTTGATCAGTACTAGTAACGTATTGAGTACGTAAAGGTTCGTACTGTACTGTTGGATCGTGTTCTAATGTTGCAGGGTTCAGCTGCTGATAATGGTCTTGATTGGTTTCTCTCTGCTCTGGATTTGCTGGTATTTCATGCTCCGCTGCTGTGTTTGATGTGGTGATGGATTGCCTATTCTCGTTACTTGGCAACCCAATTCGAGGTCTTCTTGCTGGAGAAGTTGACGGTGACGTCATCTCAACCGATTTACACTGTTGAAAAGCATAAAATATATGAATTCATGATACCATGTCACCATGGATGCAGTCTAAGAAACACAAAGGCTTAATGGTCTAGTGGATTAAAGTCTGAATACTCAAGTTTCATGTTATCTAGCACCGCTGTACAATTTGACAAATGACGAATTTGTACAGTGGTAATCTCGATTCGTATTAAATTTAAATGTGTTTTCTATTGTTTAGCGGTAATATTTTTAAGTGCTTGTCTTAGAATTTGTGAATATTTTCACAAAAAATCGAGGTTTAGACGCTGCAAATATAAATGCGCCTTCTTTCAAATAGTACAGCGGTATTCCCTGATAACGTGGTGCCCTTAAGCATTACATGCAGTAAACCTACGTAAAACTGGACGATGTACATGTATTCTAGTCTTTTTAAGAGGAGACGTAAACAAATATGTAATTGATCAATTGTCTCATTTTATAACAATCGAGCCTTCGAGAATTGGTACTACTTATATTGATTAGAACACGCGCTAGATAAAGTATAACTTTCAAAATTCATTACAAAGATCCTTTTAAAGTCATGTTTCTGTGTTTTAAAACCTACATGGATAACAACATGTAACACGATTATATATTTCTAAGAAATAATTAGAGAGGGATCGGTACTTACTTCATGAACTGCACTCGTTCTGTGAATAAAAACGTAGCATTTGTTAAGTAATATATTGAAATGACAATCGGACATTTAAATTGACAACTATCAAAAAAGTGGATTCCTTTTTTTCAAGAGCAGGTTATATTTATGTTTATAATTATTTAAAGTCTTATTTAAACTATATAAAATGCATCGTGCGCGTGTCTATATACTGTGAAACAGTCATTTGATAAACCATTGTCGCTGACCGGCTCCGCGACTACGCGACAAGCCCAAGCGGGAGTATGGGTAAAAATCACTGAAGCAATACAGTTTTAGCACGCGCTATAAAATATGCTAAAACATGGCGAGTACATGAATGAATGTATCCTTTGCGTTCTGTGCAAAGAAATAAACCGTTATATAGAGTGCTAGCGTGGAGATTTCGACAAGTAAATAGCTACTTCTTCAGTTTTCATGCAGCGGATTTGTGTCATCCAAATCAATCGCCACCGTAATTCGCTGTATGCTCGAGGCATGGCTACTCAAAATAGAAACAAGGCACTGAGGGCTCAAGTTGTTGACAAAATATGCAGCTAACTGCTTCAGTGATTTATTTATTTATTTATTTGTTCGTATTTGTTCGTATTATTTCATATTATTTCATATATTTCATATATTTCATAATCAACATATTTTTGTACCGCTCTTGATAAAACAATTATAAATGACAGTGTCTAACTCGAAAACTAAGTGTTAATTTAGACACTGACATTCCAAAATTTTACTAATAACAAAAATATGAGAAAAGAAAAATGTAATTAAACAATTAATTTGTAATTAAAACATAAAGTATTTAAAAATGTAAGAGAATGTAAATAAAAGTATTGTATTGTATATTGTATTATACCCATACTCCTTTTAGGTCTAGTCGCGTAGTTGCGAAGCCGGTCGGCGACAACTTTTTTTTAAATGGATGTATACACATTCTGGGAGCAATATAGAGCAAGAGAGAAGTAGTAAATATTAAAGGAACACGAGGCGTGACCGAGTGTTTCTTTGACTTCACGAGTGTTCTACAGCTCCAATAGTGTTTATATCACAGAAAAAAGAGTCAAGCAAACGTTTTATTTTTAGAAACATTTGCTGAGCTAGCGCGTCTCAATCTGTCCTCTGATATAAACACAAGCCAAATATATAGCCAGCCAATCAAAGCGCGCGAGGTATCTTACATATATTTTATGAATATCAATTGTAGTCTAGCTATGTGAACCGAGAATTATTTCGCACATACTCAGATGGCTTTGACTTCTTCTTTTTACGAGTCCACATGATGTACGCAACGAGCATGATGATCACCAGTAAAGACAAAGAGAGTAAGCATGCCAACACACCAATTACTGCAGCACCTACGAAAACACAATTATTATCGTTATCATTAATTACTGTTTTTATTATTATTGTTATCGCAGAGCTTAATGTTATTGTAATCGTCACAATCGTTGTCGCTCTCGTTAACGGTTTTACGGCTGACAAACAAACAAACAAACAAACAAACAAACAAACAAACAAACAAACAAACAAACAAACAAACAAACAAACAAACAAACAAACAAACAAACAAACAAACAAACAAACAAACAAACAAACAAACAAACAAACAAACAAACAAACAAACAAACAAAGTAGCGTTTCTACATAGCTACCTGTTGGAATCTGTTCAGGTTTTGTTATCCTTTTCGGTATGCAATTTCGCTGATTCACATCCTAAATATCGCAATAGATTACTAAACAACCAGTATAATAGATACACCTAATTGCAATGACATTGTCATATAAAAAAGACAATTACAAAATAGGAATTAATTAAAAGACTAAAGAAGAAGCTTAAGTTCAGCTTGAGTAATCTGCATTTGTCTTTTAATTAATTCCTATTTTGTAATTTTCTTTTTTATATGACAATGTTATTGCAATTAGGTGTAGACAGGAAAGAAATTAAATACATGAGTAAATAAATAAATGAAGGAAGGAATGATTCAATAAATTGACAAATGAACGAGCGAACGAATAACGGAATGAATGTACGAATTAACGAATGAATGAATACATGGATTGATTAATGGATGAATAGTGAATAATATTTTCCAATACCTTGACACTTATATAGACAGTCGCTGTGTCATTGTACACTGTACCGATAGTGCTGTTACCATCCATGTCTTCTACCAACACTATCAGAGTGTACGAATCTTTGTCCTCCCGATCAAGTGTCACTACAGTCGATATCTTGCCGGTTTGGTAATCGATAATGAATCGGTTAGAATCGACGCCATCTTGAATAGAGTACCTCAACTTTGCGTTGATGCCCTGCAATGAGATTGTAAATTGTACATTGGAATACGGGCAAATAATCCTATGAACAGCAATTATTCGTGTTGTGTGAACACGGGACAGACCCAATTTGATACGAAAAAGTCGTCTGATTATCACTGGACGAAAAAACGGATTTACTCACAGGCAGCCCAAGCAATTCACTTTTAGAGTAGATATATGGATGGAAAAAATCCGTATTTTTTATTGAAATAAATTTGAACATATTTCAATCCTGTGTTGTTGTTAAATTTATTTGGTGTCATTCTGGGTAGTTTTTGAACGTTTTGAGGCATTTATCCTACTTTTTGCCCACCTGTACTTAAAAACGGAAAAGCTGGTCACTCGAGATATGAATCGGTTCTCTTCGATGGTCTAGAAAATCATGTTTAATCCTTCCTTTGCCTTCAAAATCCCCTCAGAAAAATAGATTAATGGTCCTTCTGTCCAGAAACCAGCAAAATTTTCACGGATCCCAAGTCAGACCTCACAAAATTATAGATATTGAACGATTTTCAACGACATTTTTCCTTCAGTTGATCTGTTAGCCGTCATTGATGGACACCGATTACTTGGTAGCCGGGCCTTATTTTGTAAAACTCAATCTGATTGGACGACTGGCTACCATGGAATGGAGTCGTCCAATCAGACTGAGTTTTATAAAGTAAGGCCCGGCAACCAAGTTATTGGTGTCTCGCAGAGAAGGCTAACAGATCATCTGATGGAAAAATGTCGTTGGATAACGCTCAATATCTATGATTTCGTGAGATCTGACTTGGAATCCCTGACATTTTTGCTGGTTTCTGGACAGAAGGATCATTAAACTATGTTGCTGAGGGGATTTTGAAGGCAAAGGAAATATTAAACATGATTTTCTAGACCGTCGAAGAGAAGCGATTCATATCTCGAGTGACCAGCCTTTCCATTTTTAAGTACAGGTGGACAGACATTAGAAAGAAATGCTCTAAAACGTTCAAAAACCACCCGGAATGACATCAAATAAATTTAACAACAACACAGGATTGAAAGATGTTCAAATTTATTTCTATAAAAAATATCTATTTTTCCTTCCCATATATCTACTGTAAATGTGAATTGCTTGGGCTGCCTGTGATTTACTGAATATTTGCTGGGTGCAAATATTGATCAATACACATATAGTCTACCTAATGTAAATCTGGCAAATACCACATTTGCTTTGGCAATATATATGTGACATTTACAATATTTACTTTAGATTTACGAACTATATTTGTGTTTTCCATATTTGCACAAGATTTGGATGTATTTCCTATCAAATCTTTCTAAACGATTATTCAAACTATTTCTAGCTTTCATTTCTACAGGCAAGACTTGAGTCCCCTGAATGGAGTGTGTTAATTTTCATTTACTTGTACCACAATCGCGAAGTCCTAGCTCAAACGTCGCATCTCAGCGCATGTGCCGATTCTGATTCAAATTAATTCAAACAATAAGTTGTGTTTGTTTGCATTAGATTCGGTACATATGAGATGCGACGTGTAAAGAAAAACATGCTAAATGTATGCTAATGTATCCTGCAGATCAGGCGTTTTTGAGGAGTTTTTGGGGAATTAAAATCGAGATTTCTGACCGGGATTCCTGCGTTTTCTGGATTGGCGAAAAATATGGGGCCTAGAGAAAAGCGGAAAGGTGGGGACAAAGGGTAAGGAAGAGGAAAATGCTTAAGTTGTCTAATAAACACATGCTAAATACCTCATCTTTATCAGTAGCTGTAATCTGTACTACAAATGTCCCAGTCGCCATATTCTCAGCCACTGTAGCATTGTACGTTGATTGTGATAACATTGGTTTGTTGTCGTTGACATCAGTGACTTTGATGGTAACAGTGGCGTGATCTCCCACTGGAAAGGACGATGAGGCCTGGAAATGACAGACAAAATTTACAAAAAATATATTATTATCGCTGTTACTCTATTTTAATGGTTTCTTTCTGTGGTTTCTTTTTGTTTTTAGCGGTAGCTATTGTATTTTATTATATAGCTTAGATTTCATTTGTCTCGTCAAAATGAAAACAGAAACTGATAAACCTTTTAAACCTGCAAACGTTTGAATAAAAGTAGATAAATACATACTTTCAGCAGCCTAAGTAATCTGGTAGATGTGGTCTTTGTTCTTTTTAACTTCAAAACTTCTTTTTAGATAGCAAAAAGGCCCTCGCTTTCAGCTCGTGATTGTATAACTTTGCTCGTGTTTTTCCCAACATCCCGCGTGCTCTATTTCACCGGTATAGAGTCATAGTAACTGGCTTCTATTGCTTAAATAAATTTGTTTGATTTGAATAACAAAAGCTAACTCAAATAAACAGAATGCATTAAGGATATTGAAAAAGTAGAGAATTATACATATATTTGGGTAACCCGCCAGGGATTACAATGATCACATTGTAGTAGCGCAGCGCATGAATGCTAAAACTAGCTCCAAGACTCGGACAACCATTGTGTTCAGTTTTACCGTGTTGAGAAATTTATGAACCGATCTTATCATTTCCAGCTGAAATTAGAATAAAAACGTGATTAAAGAAAGATTTGCTTCGATCGGCATTAGAAATAGTCTGCTGAAAGTTAAATAAAAGTTTGTTTGTCCGAGTTAGTTCTTTGTCTCCATTTTTGTGACGTCATTCATGCGCGGCGCTATTAAGAGTAAAGGTAGGCTTCATACCAATACGCGAATGATGTACTCATCCCCAGTCTCTCTGTCCAGTACTAGTGAACCGTTCAATGATATTTCACCAGTTTTGTCATCGATAGCAAACAACCGTGAGGGATTGGAATCTAAAATATAAGAAAAACAACGATACATTAAGCAAAATCAAAAAAATCATATGATCCTGAGAAAAAACGTTAGATTATTATAAAGCATAGAATTTACTTACAAAACTAATATACAACTGTAATAAAATCAATTTGTAAATGTAACAAGCCATGCATACCTTGGTCTATGGCGTATGTTACGGTGCCGTTTATGCCTTTATCAACGTCATAGGCTTTGACTTGTATAACTGGTGCGCCCTGAGAAGGATAATAATATCGATTCGTTTATTATCATACACAAACGAAACGGATATGGAAAAGAACCACTGTTGCTTGGTAAAATAATAAGGACGCTTAAAACGAATGAGCTGTGAGTGTGGTCAGTCAGTCAGTCAGTCAGTCAGTCAGTCAGTCAGTCAGTCAGTCAGTCAGTCAGTCAGTCAGTCAGTCAGTCAGTCAGTCAGTCAGTCAGTCAGTCAGTCAGTCAGTTAGTCAGTCAGTCTATACTGACCGATGTTGAGTCCTCTCTGATAGATGCCGAGTAGGAATAAGCAGTAAACTTTGCTGGTAAGTCATCTCCATCAACAACATGCACTAACAATTTGGTCCAGTTACTGAGACCTGGTACATCCTGAAGATAAGATAAGTTTTGAGTCCACACATATTATTTATGAATTTTCTATTCTACTATTTATTTTCTTAATGTCATTGGCGCAATTTACACTAATTACTGGGCTACCTGTGGTTGCACAGTTTTAAAATGGGTTTGTTTTTCTTCGAACAGACAAATGAACAATGCGTAGCCCAATGTCCTTTGCGGCCTCACTATAGCCTCGACACCATGACAACGCTAATATGGAACGTTTTCATTAGTTTGACAGGCGAAGATCACGTCAAGATCATGTGCTTCGACAATTATGGAAATGGCGAATAAATAGTGTGTTTCTCGCTGAAAACGATTGCTATGTTCTTTGACTTGAGGTTTGCCAAAGTATTCGCTATCATTACGTTCTGTTCTACAGACATGCTGCTCCAAGTGAATCACTTTACTTACTCCTATTAAAAGACGAGAAGAATGTGTTCTTACAAGGTTCAGATTAGCGATCGAAACTGGTAATTTAAGATAAGTGTTTTCAAACAAATTTGATCCGCCGTTAGCAAAGTCTTCTAGCACAAAACAGAAGATGTACATGCAAAATTGCAATCGCTACAGCATTTTATAATGTGCTATTTTTGTCCTTCACAATTTCAGAGAATGTGTCTTTCTTCACGAAGAAGCAAACTCAACTGATCTCATCACAAGTATCAAATAGGTCTGTCTGAAAATCACTCTCAACAGCCCAAATTGCCTCAAAAATCACAAAAACTGCCTTAGTAACTATCTATCTTTCTTATTCTTACGTTTAATTTTCGAGAACAATTTCATAAAATAGTTTTGAGACCTTTTGAAACCTCTCGGACACTGAAATTTGAGCCGCCATAGCGGCGCTTTGGTGGGAGGGGAGGGGAGGGGTGAAATGTCAACACTTTGTGACACAGGGATCCCGGTACATAGAAACAAATGTCTCGCAGGTTTCTGAACAAGCACAATAATCACGTAAATTGCCTCAGTAACTGCCCATCTTCTATTTGTGACGTTTATTTCTCAAGAACAACTTAATAATAATATTTTCGAGACTTTTCAAAAACTTTGCAACACAGGAATCCTGGTACTTGGAAACAACTGCCACAACAAGGTAGCCCAGTTAACCCTGGAGTCCAGGGTCTAGTTTAAGGTATGTAATGTCACTTCAAGTGCTGAACGCAAGATAGCAAAGTATACACCTATTTCAATTAACGTTGTCCATCTGGAATGGTTGATCTGAGACCGATAGGAATTGTGGGAGCTCGTTAAACTTCTGATGCACTATCATAATCACGCTTGAATATTAATGTTTACTTCTGAAATACTAGTATCTGTAATTCAGCACCATTTAAGTGTGATTAAAACAATGTATTTGTAATTTAATGAGCTCCCACAATTCCTATCGGTCTCAGATCAACCATTCCAGATGGACAACGTTAATTGAAATAGGTGTATATCATTTGAAAGGTTTCAGTTTTTTTTTTTGCACTTTCAAAAGCATTAAATTGAAATTATTTGAAGTCAACAATGGCCGGTTTGCAGTCCATATTTTTTAAAACGGTGTAATAGAGATTGAGCGAGCGAGGCAGAATTAAACTAAACAGCGCCTTAACTGCAAATTAACTGGTAGCTATCGTACGATGGAGCTTACTGATGTATATGCTCACTTACTTTAACTGTTATGTTCAAAGTATATTCTTTGTTTGTTTCATAATCAAGATGGGATGCTAATGTGACTTCACCTCCATATAGAGAAATAGAAAACTTGCCAGTCTAAAAATAACAAAGTATTTGTATCAACATCCATTATGATTATGGTCATCATATTATCATCATCTAATCAGCATTGCTATCATCTATCTGACCATCATTGACATCACCCTCATCATATTATCAACATCAAATTGTCATCATATATATAATTATCATATGCATTGTCATCATTAATATCATCATCATTATCTTCATCATTATCATCATCATCATTATCATTAATGACTTAATTATAATTATTGTTATTATCATCGATATCATCTTTGATATTGATATCACCATTATAGTTTATATTGACTTCTCATCATCATCATTGGCATTATCATCATCATCATTGTTATCATCATCACCTTTGTCATCCCTAACATCATCAAATTGTTCACTTACCTCATTCCCACTAGCTATTTCATACAAGATAGTCCCGCGTTGATTCTCATCACCATCAACAGCTTTTTCAGAGAATATCGCACTGACCAAGGATGTCGTCTGGAAAAAGAAATATTATTGTTTCGCGAGCAACTTTCATGGTCCATAAAATCTTACCAGTGCATGCTGGTAAGTAACCATGGGTCTTTAATGAAATATTGCTTACCTCGCTGACTGACACTTCATAAAGTCTTTTGGGATATGACGGTACGTTGTCGTTGATGTCATTTATAACACAGGCAAATTCAGTTTCCTGATAAACAAATATAAGGATATTTATTTTAAATATTTTCAAGCTAGAAATTTAAGGGGAAAAAAGAATGAAAGGAAGAAAGGATTATAAATTGGAACAAAGAAGGAATTCGAAGGAAGCCTGGCCTTCGAAGGAAGGAAGGAAGGAAGGAAGGAAGGAAGGAAGGAAGGAAGGAAGGAAGGAAGGAAGGAAGGAAGGAAGGAAGGAAGGAAGGAAGGAAGGAAGGAAGGAAGGAAGGAAGGAAGGAAGTTGAAATATGTTGAATTACCTCTGTAGTACCATCTTTTGTAGCTTTTACTTTCCCAGCTATCCTTGAAGAACTAAGCTCCTGTTGAAAAAAGAAAAATCATTTATTCTCATCATATATAATCATCACTGAATATATTCAAAATGAATTCAAATAAGATTGCAAACTGACCTCTCTGTCTATTCGTTGCTTGATGTATATGTATCCTGTGTTGTTGACATCAAAGTACGTAGCAGCTGTACCGGTAATATCAAAACTGTCTGCTGGCACGTCTGTCGTGGCTTGTATGATGACAGTCCCTTTTAAAGAACACCAGATATTGTTATTTTATTGATGTAGTGTTAAAGCCCTATCATTAGAAATTAGATTCTATTTCATGGATATAATAGTTGCACTCTATAACTCAGAAGCAATTTGATTCTATTTCATCGATCAAGTATTCACCCGTCCCTTAGTAAGTAAGTAAGTAAGTCTTTATTTGCACTTTCAATACATTCTATTATTGTTACTAATACTATTATACTTTTAAAATATCAAAAGATTTAACAACATTTTTTGTATGTGCATTTTTTGAATAAAGAAAATAAATGTAAATAGTGCCGGCGAGCCGGGGGAACTTATTGAGCCAGCTCACCATTAGTTTTTTAAAAGAGAAATGAGTATTTTGGATAAAAAAAAAACATTCTCTAAACAGCAAAATGGAGTAGAGGACATTTAACAGAAGATTATTTTAGAATTGAGTCGAATTAAGTATAGGTAAGAAAACAATTGATTTTACTTATTTTCTGAAAGTTTTTTCTAGGAAGACTTTTTATCGAATTTTTCAATGAGTTCCAGACTTTAATTGCAAGAGTATCTACCATAATAAGTGGAAATGCGTGGAACTGCAAAATTGAAGCTTGAGATGAGAGACATTTAGCTGTCATTCTAATTGAATGACGTTCAACCATTATTAGTTAAACTGTTTGCCTTTCGCCTGAGACAGGCGTGAGGCTTTCAGTATTTGACTTGGGTCATGATCGTTCAATCGTTTATATACAGCCCTTTTAAAAAAGAGTCTTCATAGGTTGACCTTGACTTTTCCTTTTCACTTCTGTAAACGTTAATTTCTTAATGTATCTTATATTTGATGAGCGTACTATGTGCGAGAACCATTTTATAATTAGTTGTTGGTTATATATGAACACATTCTTCGAAGGGCGTTGCCCCGCTGTATTGTATAATTTGCTGGTTAGTTACAATATAAGAAATATCTGTATCTGTATCTGTATCATGAATATCATCTCAGTATTGGGTATATTTATATTACATTATTCACATACCTATTGGTAATTCCTCGTTTCTTGTGAGTGCATTTAGCGGAGGCACGGTGTTCGTGAAGTGCAAGGCTGCGAACCAAAAGCAAGTATTAGTAGGGCGAATGATCAATCCATTCATGCATCCATTCACTCATCTACCCGTCAATCTGTCAGTCCGTCCACCTATCCATCCGTCAGTCCGTCAGTCTATCAGTCAGTCTGTTTTACTGTTGAGCGCACATTTATCATTCTACATCTATCATTCATCAATTTGAATGAAAGATTCTTGATTCCTCAACTTTTCAGCATGCATGGGGATTTATGATAGTCTCAGTCAGTCGCGGTCAGTGTCGCTCAGTCAGTTAATGTTTCTCTCTCAGGCTCCGTCCACACGTAGCCGAGTATTTTTGAAAACGGAGCTTTTTTCCTCCTTTTACGCCTTCCGTCCACACATAAACGGCGTTTTCGGTTACCGAAAACGGAGGTTTTCGAATACGCTCTCCAGACTGTAGATTTTTTTTACCCGGAGGTTTATCGTATACGTGTGGACGGCAAAAACGGAGCTTTTTGAATACGATGACGTCAGGCTGTTCTCGTTTCACTTCTTCTTGGGCTTGTTTCAAACTATATAGCCTACATACAATCGCAATAATTATACAAGGAGGCGACGTAACATTTTAAGGATAATTTCGCTGATCGGGAGTTAAAACAGCGCCGTTAAAGAGCATAAACCGACGGCCAGCAAGACCACAGCGATTTTGACCATTAAACGAATATAATAATATGTAGAATACAGCCGTCTCTTTCCCTTTGATTTACTCGCCTGTTTAGACATATTTACTATATAAAAAGCGGTTGGATTGTGAAGCGAGTGAAGTAAACAAAGATGGCGCAAAGTGTTACATTTTCGTGGATGTGTTACTGTAAAGAGCGCATGCGTGCGCATGCTCTTTATGGACGGCTAGCGTTTTCGAAGCGTATTCGGGTATACGTGTGGACGGGCAAATACGATTCGAATGCGCTACGTGTGTGGACGCATATTTTTTTGAATACGGATAAAAAAATATCCGTTTTCAAAAATACCCGGCAACGTGTGGACATGGCCTCAGAAAAGACTTTTCTTTTGTCTGACCAAACCAGCTTGAAAAATCAAATGAATGATGCACGACAGCAGATGGTTCTTGGGAACCCATTTAGTCAACCCTATACCATATGTGACTGCTTCTTTCAGAGAACCCGTTTACGTTAGTTGTAAATGCAAAAAGGGATCCGGATGTAAGAGAGGGTGCTCCTGTTTCATAGCTGCGTTATATTACAGTACACAGTTTTAAAATAATATATTTATCAAATAATCAGAGACATGCAAACCCTTTTAGGTTTGAAAAACGTGATTTTCCACAAAATGATGAAATAATTATGTATGTATTTATATGATAAGAAGTACTAATAACAACACCTTTAAAAAAATGTTGAAATTGGCAGACTGACTATCTCCATTATATGTATAATATATAAACAATATATTTGAAGTTTTAAGTAAGGATTCAAATTTTTTTGGCCTTAGAACAGCTCAGTTTACATATACATGTTCACTTCCGGTTTAAGCCAAACCAGCTTTGGTTTCAGCCAAATGCTTCGAAAAATACATAGAAAAAAATTTAGAAATTCAAAACAAAGCAATAATGGTAATATTGTATGGTCAATCTTTGTTTTATAACAAAATTCTAAATTAGACTTAATTTACTTCTGGTCATGTCCATCTCACTTCCGGTTAATAGATAATCGCTACCCTTAAAACCACCCTTCAAATATTTTTGGAGCTGGCTCCATATTACAAACGTACAAATTTACTTCATGCTAACTCTCATGCTTTTATGAAAATCTGCACGATTTTTACATACAACTACCAGACTATGACGCGTATCCCTCTAGTCGATATTATTGGATACAGAATGTGCTAGAAATTATTCTGACATCAGACTTTAACGTCATTTTTATTTCAGTTGAAAATGTTCTACTTGTGGTGTAAAATAATAACCTAGTCGTTAAACGTACGTCACTTTGGGTGTCTAAAAGTTATTTTCATTCAAATTGAAAACAAAAGATTTATGCTAAATATCACTTTGGAGTTCATTCAAGCATCAATTCTCACGATAATTCCATTGATCCTTTTGACATATATATATATATATTTGTTAACAAGATTTATTAATTAAAAAGACAATGGTTTACAGGGATTTGTGCCACTGAGAAATATTGTATTTGAACACATGTAAAAATACGATAATTTTACATGTAAAACTATCATTTTTGTCAATATTTGTAAAAGTTTTGTTTATACATCAAACAGCGTAATACATCACGCTTGGAGATATGTTATTCATTTTCTTGTATTCAGATTCAGTATCTAATTGAAAACTCGAAGAAAAATTCCAAATTAGACATGAAAAAAAGAAAACAAAATTTTGAGTCAAAACATCTGAGCTCGTGAATGAAGAGAATTTCAAAACAAATCCTCTGAATTATTCAAAACTTCTAGTTAGAATAGTTTAAATTTGAGACTTAAATTTGATTTTGGAATTACTGATAAGTATATGTATATTTCAATAAAAATGTTTAATATTGTCTTTAATAGTTAATGAATATAATTAGTACTCGATCGATATTTTCTGATCCATCAAATGACGCTTGGTCGATCACCGAGGCACACAGAAAAATATGCTAAATTTTTACTTAAATTGCTAGTATTTTAAGTCAGAAAGCGTCGTTTTACTTTTAAAAAACATACAAAAAAGAAACTCTATTTCTTTTGTTGAATAACAAGCATTGTTTTTCGAAGAGGAAACAATTTACAATGTAGAATGCAATTAATAGAATAGCTGAAATTTAAGCCAGATTTCGTTTTAAAAACAGTTTTATTTTATGAACAACTTTTTTTGACTTTTCGATATTTTTAAGTATTTTTAATTTCCTTTGTTATCAATATTTAAGGTTTCAATATTTAATTTGAATATTTTTTTTTGTTATATTATATTATATTATATTATACGGAAGTTTCGAGTGCATAAATGCAAATTAAGTTATTCAAAATATC
This sequence comes from Metridium senile, assembly GCA_949775045.1. Classification (NCBI taxonomy): domain Eukaryota; kingdom Metazoa; phylum Cnidaria; class Anthozoa; order Actiniaria; family Metridiidae; genus Metridium; species Metridium senile. The sequence continues at coordinate 426,358 of OX459106.1, forward strand.
TCATTGACTATAGCGAAAAAAAATCAATTCTTTTGGTTAACTCGAAGCTTAAAAAATTAATCCAAGTTCAAAATTAATCTTACAAATTAAGAATAAAAATATATAATGCGGAAATGTATATAAATCGTATTATATTTATCTTAAATATCGACCGAAGCATTGTTTTAACATGAATTATTTTGTATGCGCCATGAGGCAGTGTTAACTCAAGCAAAATATATCGAGATATGAAAAATACATTTAAGATTTTACATTAATTATATAATAAAATAAATAACATTTCTTCTAAACAATATAAATTTGAACACGATGAATTGAAATTACAACTTTGATATTAAATTGATATATTTATTCACTCGAAGAAAATTAAATACATTTCACTATAAAATTAACATCGCCAAACGAGTTGAGGTAAAATAATATATATATATATATATTGTAAATTTGACATATTGAATATCGAACAAATTTCATTCAAACGGCGACTTAATAATTTGGAAAATAGTGGAATGTTTAAGCAAATATATCAAGTTGAGTAATACTATTTCCAAATGTAAATACTATTTTTTGTTTTGAGTTAATTCTTACCTTGAATCGATGGAATAAACAGCAACACGGCCAAAGCGAAGATTATTTGAAGATTTTGCTCCATTTTTAAGTCTGCTCAATAATAACTCACAACTTGCGAGTCATAATAATACTCATTTGCAAACTTAAATTATTCAAGACCGACTTAACTTTGTTATTGAACTTAAAAACCGTTAGAATACGAAGTATTCAACTAGAAAACGAAGTAAAAATTGATAATATTCAAAGCTTTTGAAGGCAGCGAAAGTTTAGTCGTTCGTTACCGCTACTTGAGCATGTATGAATTCCTGAATATGCGTAGCTACGCATCAAAGGCTGCCGTTGAATTATTCAGTAGAAAAAGTCGAGGTATCCAGCTAAGTTCTTGTAGTGAATGAAGAATGAAGAAATGTGTAATAAAGAGACAAGCGGAAAACAAAACCTTGCAGGTATTGTTTGCAAAATACAGACAATATTGATGCATTCTCACGTGTAAATTTGGCATGGATTCGGCTTCGAGCCAAAATTCCTTTTTTTTCCTCTCTTCCTTTCTTTCTTCCTTTCTTCCTTTTTCCTGCCTTCCTTCTTTTCTTCTTCGCTCATTAAGTGTTTTTATTCGTTTGTTCGTTCGCTTGTTTCCTAGTTCGTTTGTTTGTTCGTTCGTTCGTTCAATTCGTTCGCCATGTTCGCTCGCTTGTTTCCTCGTTCGTTCGTTCTTTCGTTCGCTTGTTTAATTCCTCGTTCGTTCGTTCGTTTGTTCGTTCTTTTGTTTGTTCGTTCGTTTGTTCGTTCCTTCGTTCGCTCGTTGGTTGGACCAGTCCGGATCAGTCACCAAATTGATCAATCTATCGAATTCAGGTTTGCGATGTCGTTGCATGCAAAGACAAAGTGAGATACAAATGGAAATTTGAAGATCTGACGTAAGAATACTTCAGTTATGGAATAATTTGCATGTTTCTCACATCCGTTGTCATGAAGAAGATGATCAAACTTTTTCTCAGTCGTAAACAATTTCGGGCGCCATTTAGATTTTAGTTGTGGGCCGGTTAGCGTTCATTTAGGTGTGACGTCATAAACTAAAAACGTGCTCTGATTGGCTGTTCTACTGTTTTGGTTTCTCAAATATCACAACAAACAACGGTAGCCAAATTTGGTGACTGATCCGGACTGTGGACCGTTCTTTTGGATCGTTCGTTCGACCGTTCGCTCATTCGTTCGCTCATTCGTTCTTTCTTTCTTTCTTTCTCTCTTTCTTTCTTTCTTTCGTTCGTTCTTTCGTTCTTTCGTCGCTCGTTTGTTTGTTTGTTTGTTTGTTTGTTTGTTTGTTCGTTCGTCTGTTCCTTCGTTCGTTCGTTTGTTTGTTTGTTTGTTTGTTTGTTTGTTTGTTTGTTTGTTTGTTTGTTTGTTTGTTCGTGATGATATGATGAGTGTGTCTACTTTTAAAGTAATATAGATATCAACATTTTTTATTAGGAGGGCCCCTTCATATTCTGAAATTATCTGAAAATCAGGCTATCTATAGCTTAGTATATATATATATTAGTTTTTTGTAAATAAATAAGTAAATAAACAATCACGGCGGGCACAAACGGCCTAAAATTGGTATTGGTGAAATTGCTATTTTCCATAAAACATCATTCGCCTTCTCCTAAGAACTCTAAAACTGAAAACTGTTTTGAATTTGGATTTCGGAAACTTGAGTTATGGCGATTTTAATAACAAAATTATTTCCCGCGAAAATTTTGATAAGAAACCTTTAGAAAAACATATCGTTTGGCAAATTTTTTCATTTCACAATATTTTTTATGATATTTTTATATGAATTTGAAGAGGACTGGATGGCGGAAAATATGTTGAGAGCAGAATTTTGATTTTCAGGCTCAAAGGGCTGAAATTTATTTTTGAAAAAGTGAGAAAAAACATGTTACGTCATTATGACGTCAACAATGAATAAAAAAGATTATAATTTGGCCCGTTTCTGGGAAATAGTTGATTATATTTGCTATATTTACTGAGAAAGTGTTGTCTAATGACATGACATTAACATTTCTATGACTAATAACTTCTAATGATTAATAATATGTTTCAATGACGTCTAATCTGATGATGTCATCAAAATCATTAAATCGCTTATGTCTCCAGCTCCCTTCATCGAAATTTTTTTAAATTTTCGAAAACGTGTTCTACATCAGACAAGTGATTATAGTAATTCATAAAATCTTGTTTTGCGACAAAATTAGATTTTCCATACACTTTTAACATTTTATTATGACGTCACTATGACGTCAAAAAATCTTTAAAATTTTCCAAAAATTTTTCCTAACTAAGGAAACCAACTCCTGAAAATTTCATAACATGATAATGTTTTTTTTCAAAACTAGGCAAAAATAACACAAAATCAGACATTTTAGGTGTCCGTTTTTGGGGTCGTTTGTGCTCGCCGTGAATTATTAAATACAGTACTTCATTCAATATTTCAATAAAATAACCTTTAATTTCCAATCATTAGTCACAAACTGCATTTTTTTAGCAGCTACATATACACTATTGTTGAATTTGTTGAATGGTCTTGCTTGAACTTGTCCACTTGTCCGGTGGTGCACAGCGATTTAGCACCAACATGGCTGCCCCATAAATTCTTACTAAAATTAAAATGACATTATGAACTCGCTTATATATATCTTGGCAGCAAAAACTCGATTTCACTTGATTTACGTCTCTAAAACGGACTGAATTATATTTAACCTGGAATGAAATCAAAGAAAGAAAGCAAATTGGGAAAAATCAAAATGAAGAAAAGCAAGTGGTGTTGTAAGGAGGGAGAAAAGACAGAATGAAGTAAGAAAAGGTGGAAGTACAGAAGGGAGGATAAAAGGACGTTAGAAAGGTGTGAAGAAAGGAAGAAAGGAAGAATAGAAAATAGGAAAGATGGAAGGAATTCGAAGGATGAAGGAAGGGATACAGCAGAGAGTAAAGAAATGAATGAACGAGGGAAGGATAGAAAGAAAAAAAGGAAGGAAGGAAAGATAGGCATGGAGGGTGATGTGGGAGGGACTTGAGGGCTTGAAGAAGAATTCCAAACCTTGTTCCCAGGGCCCGTTCCCTTCGCTTTTGGGTGGGGCCACCAAAAAGCGGAGGGAGAGGCTTGAAGGAATTTGATTTAAAGAAACGATGGAAGTAAAAAAAGAGATTAAAAGTATAAAAGTACCTTATTGTCTGCTAAAATGTTGACTGCAATAGTAACTGATTGTCCCAATGATATAATTGACCAATAATCCGATCGTCTACCAACCTCAGCCTCGGTAGTGCGTTATATACCTAATTCAAAAACGTTTGACGGGGCAAACGGCGATTGCCAATTGATGATTGGCGATTGCACGACTGAAAGAGACTGTAGGTAATACCAATTTCTTCTTATTCCTTTCTACATTACCCAAACACCGTTCAGCGATGACCTTAGATGGGTGTCTGGAAGGTTTCGCTGAACGGCGGAGGCATTGTTTGGGTAATTTAGAAACGAAATTAAAAAAAATCGTATTACCCAAAGTTCCTTTCGGTCGTGCAATCGCCAATCACCAATCGCCCCGACAACCTTTTTGAAGTAGGTGTATACTAGTTAGAATTTGACCACAGCCAATGTTGATGTATGACATGTACACATCATTAAACAATTGATACACTTAATAATCCCACTGGCTGTAATGAAGTTGTAAAGAACATATATATTACAAGCTAACAAGGCTGAGGTTGATCGACGAGAACTGCATGTTAAATGGTTTATTGCCAGCTACAGATTGACTTGATTGCTTAAATTCCTGTACGTAGGCCTTGTCCTTCGCCAACTAAAAGAGCTGTTGTTAAGTTTGACTAATTATATGCAGGCCATTTTGATCTCTGCAAGTCGCTTACGTAATGGTTGATAACTTGGCGATCATTGCTATCAATTAGGCTCCATTTGAGAACTATAGTCTAATATGTAACGCCAAGGAAATCGCTAGCTAGAAGACGTATTGTTTACATTTAGCTGCGTTTGCAGGCTTTGGTACTCCGTAGGTCGGCTACGTAACTGTTGATACGCGTCGTTACGTTGATCAGTACTAGTAACGTGTTGAGTACGTAAAGGTTCGTACTGTACTGTTGGATCGTGTTCTAATGTTGCAGGGTTCAGCTGCTGATAATGGTCTTGATTGATTTCTCTCTGCTCTGGATTTCTTGGTATTTCATACTCCGCTGCTGTGTTTGATGTGGTGATGGATTGCCTATTCTCGTTACTTGGCAACCCAATTCGAGATCTTCTTGCTGGAGAAGTTGACGGTGACGTCATCTCAACCGTTGGACACTGTTGAAAAGCATAAAATATATAAATTCATGATACCATGTCACCATGGATGCAGTCTAAGAAACACAGAGGCTTAATGGTCTAGTGGATTAAAGTCTGAATACTCAAGTTTCATGTTATCTAGCACCGCTGTACAATTTGACAAATGACGAATTTGTACAGTGATAATCTCGATTCGTAGTAAATTTAAATGTGTTTTCTATTGTTTAGCGGTATTATTTTTAAGTGCTTGTCTTAGAATTTGTGAATATTTTTACAAAAAAATCGAGGTTTAGACGTTGCAAATATAAATGCGCCTTCTTTCAAATAGTAAAGCAGTATTCCCTGATATCGTGGTGCCCTTAAGCATTACATGCAGTAAACCTACGTAAAACTGGACCGTGTACATGTATTCTAGTCTTTTTAAGAGGAGACGTAAACAAATATTTAATTGATCAATTGTCTCATTTTATAACAATCGAGCCTTCGAGCATTGGTACTACTTATATTGATTAGAACATGCGCTAGATAAAGTATAACTTTCAAAATTCATTACAAAGATCCTTTTAAAGTCATGTTTCTGTGTTTTAAAACCTACATGGATAACAACATGCATGTAACACGATTATATATTTCTAAGAAATAATTAGAGAGGGACCGGTACTTACTTCATGAACTGCACTCGTTCTGTGAATAAAAACGTAGCATTTGTTAAGTAATATATTGAAATGACAATCGGACATTTAAATTGACAACTATCAAAAAAGTGGATTCCTTTTTTTCAAGAGCAGGTTATATTTATGTTTATAATTATTTAAAGTCTTATTTAAACTATATAAAATGCATGGTGCGCGTGTCTATATACTGTGAAACAGTCATTTGAAAAACCATTGTCGCTGACCGGCTCCGCGACTACGCGACTAGCCCAAGCGGGAGTATGGGTAAAAATCACTGAAGCAATACAGTTTTAGCACGCGCTATAAAATATGCTAAAACATGGCGAGTACATGAATGAATATATCCTTTGCGTTCTGTGCAACGAAATAAACCGTTATATAGAACGCTAGCGTGGAGATTTCGACAAGTAAATAGCTACTTCTTCAGTTTTCATGCAGCGGATTTGTGTCATCCAAATCAATCGCCAGCGTAAATCTTCGTTGTATGCTTGAGGCATGGCTAATCAAAATAGAAACAAGGCACTGAGGGCTGAAGTTGTTAATAAAATATGCAGCTAACTGCTTCAGTGATTTCTACACATACTCCTTTTAGATCTAGTCACGTAGTCGCGAAGCCGGTCGGCGAGAACGTTTTTTTTTTTTTCAAAATGGATATATACACATTCTGGGAGCAATATAGAGCAAGAGAGAAGTAGTAAATAATAAAGGAACACGAGGCGTGACCGAGTGTTTCGTTGACTTCACGAGTGTTCTACAGCTCCAATAGTGTTTATATCACAGAATAAAGAGTCAAGCAAACGTTTTATTTGCTGAGCTAGCGCTTCCCAATCTGTTATCTGATATAAATACAAGCCAAATATATAGCCAGCCAATCAAAGCGCGCGAGGTATCTCAAAAATTTTATGAATATCATTTGTAATCTAGTTATGTGAGCCGATAATTATTTCGCACATACTGAGGTTGCTTTGACTTCGTCTTTTTACGTGTCCACATGATGTACGCAACGAGCATGATGATCACCAGTAAAGACAAAGAGAGTAAGCATGCCAATACACCAATTACTGCAGCACCTACGAATACACAATCATTATCGTTATCATTATTGTTTTTATTATCATTGTTATCGCAGAGCTTAATGTTATCGTAATCGTCACAATCGTTGTCGCTCTCGTTAACGGTTTTACGGCAGACAAACAAAGAAACAAAGAAACAAAGAAACAAAGAAACAAAGAAACAAAGAAACAAAGAAACAAAGAAACAAAGAAACAAAGAAACAAAGAAACAAAGAAACAAAGAAACAAAGAAACAAAGAAACAAAGAAACAAAGAAACAAAGAAACAAAGAAACAAAGAAACAAACAAACAAACAAACAAACAAACAAACAAACAAACAAACAAACAAACAAACAAACAAACAAACAAACAAACAAACAAACAAACAAACAAACAAACAAACAAACAAACAAACAAACAAACAAACAAACAAACAGTAGCGTTTCTACATAGCTACCTGTTGGAATCTCTTCAGGTTTTGTTATCCTGGTCGGTATGCAATTGGACAGATTCCCATCCTAAATATAGTAATAGATTAGTAAACAACCAGTATAATAGATACACCTAATTGCAATGACATTGTCATATTAAAAAGAAAATTACAAAATAGGAATTAATTAAAAGACTAAAGAAGAAATTCATCTTGAGTAATCTGCTTTTGTCTTTTAATTAATTCCTATTTTGTAATTTTCTTTTTTATATGACAATGTTATTGCAATTAGGTGTAGGCAGGAAAGAAATTAAATACATGAGTAAATAAATAAATGAAGGAAGGAATGATTCAATGAATTTACAAATGAACGAGCGAACGAATTAACGAATGAATGAATAAATGGATTGATTAATGGATGAATGGTGAATAATATTTTTCAATACCTTGACACTTATATAGACAGTCGCTGTATCATTGTATACTGTACCGATAGTACTGTTACCATCCATGTCTTCTACCAACACTATCAAAGTGTACGAATCTTTGTCCTCCCGATCAAGTGTCACTACAATCGATATCTTGCCGGTTTGGTAATCGATAATGAATCGGTTAAAATCGACGCCATCTTCAATAGAGTACCTAAACTTTGCGTTGATGCCCTGCAATGAGATTGTATATTGTACGTTGGAATACGGGCAAATAATCCTATGAACAGCAATTCGTGTTGTGTGAACACGGGACAGACGCAATTTGATACGAAAAAGTCGTCTGATTATCACTGGACGAAAAAACGGATTTACTCACAGTAATTGCCCAAGCAATTCACTTTTACAGTAGATATATGGATGGAAAATATACGTATTTTTTATTGAAATAAATTGGAACATATTTCAATCCTGTGTTGTTGTTAAATTTATTTGGTGTCATTCTGGGTAGTTTTTGAACGTTTTGAGGCATTTTCCCCCTACGTTTTGCCCACCTGTACTTAAAAATGGAAAGGCTGGTCACTCGAGATATGGATCGCTTCTCTTCGATGGTCAAGAAAATCATGTTTAATCCTTCCTTCGCCTTCAAAATCCCCTCAGAAAAATAGATTAATGATCCTTCTATCCAGAAACCAGCAAAATTTTCACGGATCCCCAGTCAGACCTCACAAAATTATAGATATTGAACGATTTTCAACGACAATTTTCCTTCAGTTGATCTGTTAGCCGTCATTGATGGACACCGATAACTTGGTAGCCGGGCCTTATTTTGTAAAACTCAATCTGATTGAACGACTGGCTACCATGGAATAGAGTCGTCCAATCAGACTGAGTTTTATAAAGTAAGGCCCGGCAACCAAGTTATCGGTGTCTCGCAGCAAAGGCTAACAGATCATCTGATGGAAAAATGTCGTTGGAAATCGCTCAATATGACCTATAGGGTTATCTTGGAGGTCTGACTTGGAATCCCTGACATTTTCATTTATGGACAGAAGGATCCGGATCATTAAACTATGTTGCTGAGGGGATTTTGAAGGCAAAGGAAATATTAAACATGATTTTCTAAACCATCGAAGAGAAGCGATTCATATCTCGAGTGACCAGCCTTTCCATTTTTTAAGTACAGGTGGGCAGACATGTACATTAGAAAGAAATGCTCTAAAACGTTCAAAAATCACCCGGAATGACACCAAATAAATTTAACAACAACACAGGATTGAAAGATGTTCAAAATTATTTCTATAAAAAATACATATTTTTCCCTCCCATATACTCTACTGTAAATGTGAATTGCTTGAGCTGCTTTTGATTTACTCAATTTTTGCTGGGTGCAAATATTGATCAATACACATATAGTCTACCTAATGTAAATCTGGCAAATATCACATTTGCTCTGGCAATATATATGTGACATTTACAATATTTACTTTAGATTTACGAACTATATTTGTGTTTTCCATATTTGCACAAGATTTGGATGTATTTCCTATCAATCTTTCTAAACGATTATTCAAACTATTTCTAGCTTTCATTTCTACAGGCAAGACTTGAGTCCCCTGAATGGAGTGTGTTCATTTTCATTTACTTATACCACAATCGCGAAGTCCTAGCTCAAACGTCGCATCTCAGCGCATGTGCCGATTCTGATTCAAAACATGCTAAATGTATGCTAATGTATCCTGCAGAACAGGCGTTTTTGAGGAGTTTTTGGGGAATTAAAATCGAGATTTCTGACCGGGATTCCTGCGTTTTCTGGATTGGCGAAGAACATGGGGCCTAGAGAAAAGCGGAAAGGTGGAGAGAAGGGGTAAAGAAGAGGACAATGCTTAATAACCTAATCTAATAAACACATGCTAAATACCTCATCTTTATCAGTAGCTGTAATCTGTACTACAAATGTCCCAGTCGCCATATTCTCAGCCACTGTAGCATTGTACGTTGATTGTGATAACATTGGTTTGTTGTCGTTGACATCAGTGACTTTGATGGTAACAGTAGCGTGGTCTCCCACTGGAAAGGACGAGGAGGCCTGGAAATGACAGACACAATTTACAAAAATATATTATTATCGCTGTTACTCTATTTTCATGGTTTCTTTCTGTGGTTTCTTTCTGTTTTAGCCGTAGCTATTGTATTTTATTATATAGCTTATATTTCAATTGTCTCGTCAAAATGAAAACAGAAACTGATTAACCTTTTTTAAAAGGTTTAAAAACCTGCACCTGAACGTTTGAATAAAAGTAAATCAATACATACTTTCAGCAGCCTAAGTAATCTTGTAGATGTGGTTCTTTTTAACTTCAAAACCTTCTTTTTAGATAGCAAAAAGGCCCTGGCTTTCAGCTCGTGATTGTATAACTTTCTCGTGTTTTTCCCAACATCCCGCGTGCTCTATTTCACCGGTATAGAGTCATAGTAACCGGCTTCTATTGCTTAAATAAATTTGTTTGATTTGAATAACAAAAGCTAACTCAAATAAACAGAATGCATTAAGGATATTGAAAAAGTAGAGAATTATACATATATTTGGGTAACCCGCCAGGGATTACAATGATCACATTGTAGTAGCGCAGCGCATGAATGCTAAAACTAGCTCCAAGACTCGGACAAACATTGTGTTCAGTTTTACCGTGTTGAGAAATTTATGAACCGATCTTATAATTTCGTGCCAAAAATAGAATAAAAACATGATTAAAGAAAGATTTGCTTCGATCGGCATTAGAAATAGTCTGCTGAAAGTTAAATAAAAGTTTGTTTGTCCGAGTTAGTTCTTTGTCTCCATTTTTGTGACGTCATTCATGCGCGGCGCTATTAAGAGTAAAGGTAGGCTTCATACCAATACGCGAATGATGTACTCATCCCCAGTCTCTCTGTCCAGTGAACCGTTCAATGATATTTCACCAGTTTTGTCATCGATAACAAACAACCGTGAGGGATTGGAATCTAAAATATAAGAAAAACAACGATACATTAAGCAAAATCAAAAAAATCATATGATCCTGAGAAAAAACTTTAGCTTATTATAAAGCATAGAATTTACTTACAAAACTAATACACAACTGCAATAAAATCAATTTGTAAATGTAACAAGCCATACATACCTTGATCTATGGCGTATGTTACGGTACCGTTTATGCCTTTATCAAGGTCATAGGCTTTGACTTGTATAACTGGTGCGCCCTGAGCAGGATAATAATATCGTTTATTAGGATACACAAACGAAACGGATAAGGAAAGGAACCACTGTTGCTTGATAAAATAATAAGGACGCTTTAAACGAATGAGTGAGTGCAACCAACCAACCAACCAACCAACCAACCAACCAACCAACCAACCAACCAACCAACCAACCAACCAACCAACCAACCAACCAACCATATAGCTAACTATACTGACCGATGTTGAGTCCTCTCTGATAGATGCCGAGTAAGAGTAGGCAGTAAACTTTGCTGGTAAATCATCTGCATCAACAACATGTACTAACAATATAGTCCAGTTACTGAGACCTGGTATATCCTGAAGATTAAAATATGTTTTGAGTCAGCACATAATATTTATGAATTTTCTATTCTAATATTTATTTTCTTAATGTCATTGGCGCAATTTACACAAATTTAAGGTTTGTCATGTCACTTCAAGTGCTGAACGCAAGATAGCAAAGTATATATTATTTGAAATTAAAGGTTTCATTTTTTTTGCGTTTTCAAAAGCATTAAATTGAAATTATTCGAAGTCAACAATGGCCGGTTTGTAGTCCATTTTTTTTAAAAACGGTGTAATAGAGATTGAGCGCGAGCGAGGCAGAATTAAACTAAACAGCGCCTTAACTGCAAATTAACTGGTAGCTATCGTACGATGGAGCTTACTGATGTATATGCTCACTTACTTTAACTGTTATGTTCAAAGTATATTCTTTGTTTGTTTCATAATCAAGATGGGATGCTAATGTGACTTCACCTCCATATAGAGAAATAGAAAACTTGCCAGTCTAAAAATAACAAAGTATTTGTATCAACATCCATTATGATTATCGTCATCATATTATCATCATCTAATCAGCATTGCTGTCATCTATCTGACCATCATTGACATCACCCTCATCATATTATCAACATAAAATTGTCATCATATATATAATTATCATATGCATTGTCATCATTAATATCATCATCATTATCTTCATCATTATCATCATCATCATTATCATTAATGACTTAATTATAATTATTGTTATTATCATCGATATCATCTTTGATATTGATATCACCATTATAGTTTATATTGACTTCTGATCATCATCATTGGCATTATCATCATCATCATTGTTATCATCATCACCTTTGTCATACCTAACATCATCAAATTGTTTACTGACCTCATTCCCACTAGCTATACCATACAAGATAGTCCCGTGTTGATTCTCATCACCATCAACAGCTTTAGTAGAGAATATCGCACTGCCAAAGGGTGTCGCCTGGATCGAAAAAGAAATATTAATGTTTCGCGTGCGACTTTCATGGTCCGTAAAACCCTTATCAGTATTTAACGAAAACGTGCTTACCTCGCTGACTGACACTTCATAAAGTCTTTTGTGATATGACGGTACGTTGTCGTTGATGTCATTTATAACACAGGCAAAAGGTGCAGTCTGTTGAACAAGTATAAGGAAATTTGTAGGATATTTTAAGCAAGAAAGGGAAAAATAAGGAAAAGAAGAAAGGATTTAAAATGGGAACAAGGAAGGAATTCTTAGGAAGAAAGGATGGAGATATTGAAGGAAAAGAAGGAAGGAAGGAAGGAAGGAAGGAAGGAAAACCAGTTTGCAAGGAAATAGTTAAGTTGAAATATGTTAAATTACCGCTGTAGTGCTATCTTTTTTAGCTTTCACATCTCCAGTTATCCTGGAAGAACTAAGCTCCTGTTGAAAAATAGCATCATATATTATCATCAATATATTTAAAGTGAATTCAATTTAGCTTGAAAACTGACCTCTCTGTCTATTCGCTGCTTGATGTATATGTATCCTGTGTTGTTGATGGCGAAATAAGTTGCAGCTGTACCAGTAATTTCAAAACTGTTTACTTGCACGTCCGTTTTGGCTTGTATGATTACAGTCGCTTTGAAAGCAAGCCATATACTTTTTTATTTCATGAATATAGTGTTTGTGCTCGCCACAGCAGCAATTTGATTCTATTTCATGGATATAGTGTTATCGCTCTATTCCACAGCAGCAATGTTTTTTATTTCATGGATCCTCTCAATATTATGTATATTTGTATTACATTGTTCACATACCTGTAGGTAATTCCTCGTTTCTTACGAGTGTATTTAGAAAGTTACCATTGGAGAAAACCAAAGCTGCGAATGACAAGCAAGTATTAGCAAGACGAATAATCCAACAATCCATGTATTCACCCATCTACCTGTCAGTCCGTCGATCCATCAGTCCGTCCACCTATCCATCCGTCAGTCCGTCAATCCGTCGGTCTGTCAGTCTGTCTATTTTACTGTTGGACATGTCTATCATTCATGATTAAGGCCTCAATTTGAATGAAAGATCCTTGATTCCTCAACTTTTCAGCATGGGGATTTATGATCGTCGTCTCAGTCAGTCAGTCAATTAAAGTCTTACTCACTCTCGCATGGTAAATTTTTTACATCATCTTTATTCATAACCACTAGGTATAGGCGTACTAGTTATTTTAATATTATACAAATAGTGTTTTTTTTTTTTTAACAAATATAGGTTTTCAACAAATGATTGTTTTACAAGATTGGTTTTGTTTTCGATCGTATAGAAAATTGTTTTGCAAAGAAGAAAGGATATACACTATATATATAGTGCACCTATTTCAAAAATCGTTGTCGCAGTCAAAGCTACAGTCCACACACTGAACCAGCTGCAAAGGATGTCGGTATTTCTTCTCTTGTTAAAGATTTACTCATAGTGTATTTTGGTGTTTGTGTTATATAACCATAACACTATATGTTACTGTGATAGATGAAGAAACACTGATATTTCTTAAAAAAAAAAAACGTGCTATAAATTACAAATTATGTTCAAAATACCGACAACCTTTGCAGGCCTCAGCTTGTCGACTATAGCTTCGGCTGCGACAACGATTTTTGAAATCGGTGTATATTAAGACTATACACCCAGGGCAAGGCAGTCAAAAGAGAAACAACAACGGTTTTAGACTACCTTTACTTATCTCGTCATATAATAAAATTGAATATCTTATATATAACATAATTATTTATTAATATGATTATGTATTCATTCATTGCTCATTTCGATACAGCCAATAATAAGACAAGGATGCAATTACAGCGATTTCAAAAACCATTGAATACTGAATTGTTTATTCCAAGACCAAAGGGCATTGTGGGTCTCATTAATTTTGATGAAATATAAATCTACAGCGATATTTACTCCCATAACTAGCTCATATAATGTTTCGAATGGAAAGCACTAATAACATAATAACTAATTATTATAATAACTATTTATTTTACTTTAAACAATATATTTTCGGTCCCAAAATGCATTTCGGTCTTGCAATGCACAATTCAGTGTACAGTATTCAGTATTCTACGTTTTTTGACATAGCGGTATGGACGTTTACCAATTTAATTACATATAATTAATTCTAACTATGTGCGACATTTTACTTCAACAGAAAGATATATTTTGTCGTCTTTGAATGTCGTTGTTTTATCCACCCGTATCCCTCTAGTCGATAGTTAACAAATAGAACAGGCTTTTCCGTGCTCTGTTCAGTTATAATGCACTAGTCAATTGAAACCCCCGCCCCCCGACCCCCGGGAAATACCGGGGAATTTAACGTTTGGGTAGTGTTAAAATCAGACATTTCCCCTGGTAGTCGGGGGCACATTCACTGTTAAAGCCCCCGCTATTGTGGCCCCGCTATTTTGGTCTAGTAGTAAATAACAAAACAAACACATTTCACTCCAACTCCAATTTCCTGTGCCACGTATAGCTAATCTTTGTGTGTTCCATTCTGATTCACAAATATTTAATGTCCAATATTTTCAGGGGCGTCAGTTGAGTTTCATAATGTCAACGACAGGGGGATTAGCTAGTTGCACTCGCTAAAAGCCATGTCTTGACATGGCTTGAAAAATTAAGACTTCCGGTCATTTTTCCTTTGTTAACGGCGACATTCCTTGGATGCCGTACAACTTTCTAGCTAGCTATTAAACGAAAAGCCGTTCACACTGGTAATTTACTGTTTAGCTAGCTAAATGGTGCCTCATTTTAGCTAGCTAACAAGTCCTAGTCTGAACGGGCCCTAAGTATAAAATGAACGGCAATGCTTGTAAATATTGCTTAATTAATAGTGGTTTTATTTGCACTTTTGACAAAGATTAACGGGTTAGCTCAGTTGGGAGAGCACGGCCTGTTAACCGGGAAGTCGGGGGTTCAAACCCCAGCCAGACCATCACTCAGGGTCTTAAAATAATTGAGGAGAATGTTATAACTTTGTATTTATTTGGGTTTATTATAATTGTTAGGCTTCGCGTCCTCTCGGATAAGGACTCACACACTGACCATTAATCGGGGGAACAAGAAAAACTAAAAGAACGACTGAGGACGCAGGTCACGATCATCCTTAGTGAAAGGTCTACACTTACACTAATATATACTAATTACTAACAACTAACTATAATGTGTAAAGCGCATTTGAATATATACACATAGAAAGTGCGCTATATAAATGCATTATCATTATCAAAGCCATTTTCCCTAAGGGGCAGCTCTGAGGCCCACACAGGAGAGATAATACCACATTATATCACACACTTTGCTGTCACAGCAATCCAAACTCTGCATGATTACAGAGGCAAAATTTCTCAGGATCATCTACAAACAAAATTAACCAAAACAAATTAATGTAAGATATATCAATAATGGCAAAATATCATGGATAAAATCTTCAACATTCGTGATTTGTTTTCATTAAAAGTACGCATGTTGACTCACGTACCTTTCGTTTTTCCATTCTAGCAAAGGATCGGAATATTAATATCATCCACACCTAGAATACCGATGTTAGAATACCAATGCTTTCTGGGTATTTTCCAAGATGGCCGACCTCTAGTTTCCAGGCCCTTACATATTCAAACGAGCGTTAAAATCCCCGCTCGCTGCCCCGCTGCGAAGACAATTAGTTAAAATCCCGACCCCCCGGTGCAATATTGCTGTAAAAGCACGTTAAAAACGCGTCACGTCCCCGTTCAGTGCCCCGCTAATCCCGGGGGTCGGGGGGCGGGGGTTTCAATTGACTAGTGCATAAAGCACGATGAAAGTGACGAGAGCACGAAAGAAGTGATGGGAGAAGCACGAGCTGAAAGGCAAATGCTTCGAAAAATACATAGAAAAATATTAAAAATTCAAAACAAGGCAATAATGGTAATATTGTATGGCCAATCTTTGTTTTATAACAAAATTCTAAATTAGACTTAATTTACTTCTGGTCATGTCCATCTCACTTCCGGTTAATAGATAATTGCTACCCTTATGTACGAGTCAAATCCAAAGGTGCCCATCCCCCCCCCGGGCAAACCCCGGGCATTTGACAAGACTTGGGTTCCGTATAGTGGGGAATTTGACGCCGATTAGCTACTTGAACGGGCGGGCATTTGACGAGTGTCGGCCATCTTTAAAAATACCCAGAAAGCATTGGAGTCCTAACCACAGGTAGCCCATGATCAGGCAAAAGTCACACGGGAACGGAAACGAAAAGCAAAGAATTGATAGATAGTTTTTCCTTGTTATGCACCTATCTCAAAAAACGTCAGAAAGAATTGGCGATTGACGAACAGCGATTGCAAAGGAGCTCTGGGTACTGTTCTTTCACAAGTAAAATTAAATTGACGAAGTATAAATGCTTGTCTTTGTGTTTTAGAGTCGAAAAGTGCAAAGAAAATCCAAGTTCTTTCAGTTTTTAAGATAGATTTGTGAATTATATCGAGATCCATCTTTCGGTCGTGCAATCACCAATCAAAAATTGCCAATAACCATTCTCTTCTTCAACGTTTTTTGAAATTTCCCTTCATATTTGATTGTACAAGTTTTGTCTACCATGTTCATGAGACGTCATGTAGTAGAAGGAAGTTTAAGTATTTTCTTTTCTACTTAAAGTAAAATTTGAGTTTATCACTGACTCGAGCTCGAGGGGCGGGCATTTGACCATTCTGTTGTTTCAATAGTGGGGCATTTGACTGTTCAGTTTGCCCAGATGGTGGGGAATTTGACCAATTTTTTTTCAAAAAGTCAAATGCCCGGGGGTTTGCCCGGGGGGGGGATGGGCACCTTTGGATTTGACTCGTACATTAAAACCACCCTTCAAATATTTTTGGAGCTGGCTCCATATTACAAACGTACCAATTTACTTCATGCCAACTCTCATGCTTTTATGAAAATCTGCACGATTTTTACATACAACTACCTGACTATGACGAGTATCCCTCTAGTCGATATTATTGGATACAGAACATGCTAGAAATTATTCTGACATCAGACGTAAACGTCATTTATATTTCAGTTGAAAATGTTCTACTTGTGGTGTAAAATAATAACCTAGTCGTTAAACGTACGTCACTTTGGGTGTCTAAAAGTTATTTTCATTCAAATTGAAAACAAAAGATTTATGCTAAATATCACTTTGGAGTTCATTCAAGCATCAATTCTCACGATAATTCCATTGATCCTTTTGACATATATATATATATATTTGTTAACAAGATTTATTAATTAAAAAGACAATGGTTTACAGGGATTTGTGCCACTGAGAAATATTGTATTTGAACACATGTAAAAATACGATAATTTTACATGTAAAACTATCATTTTTGTCAATATTTGTAAAAGTTTTGTTTATACATCAAACAGCGTAATACATCACGCTTGGAGATATGTTATTCATTTTCTTGTATTCAGATTCAGTATCTAATTGAAAACTCGAAGAAAAATTCCAAATTAGACATGAAAAAAGAAAACAAAATTTTGAGTCAAAACATCTGAGCTCGTGAATGAAGAGAATTTCAAAACAAATCCTCTGATTTATTAAAAATTATTCTTAAAAAAAACAACTTCTAGTTAGAATAGTTTAAATTTGAAACTTAGATTTGATTTTGGAATTACTGTAAGTATATGTATATCCAATAAAAAAGGTTTATTATTGTCTTTAATAGTTAATGAATATAATTAGTACTCGATCGATATTTTCTGACCCATCAAATGACGCTTGGTCGATCACCTAGGCACACAGAAAAATATGCTAAATTTTTACCTAAATCGCTAGTATTTTAAGTCAGAAAGCGTCGTTTTACTTTTAAAAAACATACAAAAAGAAACACTATTTCTTTTGTTGAATAACAAGCATTGTTTTTCGAAGAGGAAACGAATTTACAATGTAGTATGCAATTAATAGAATAGCTGAAATTTAAGCCAGATTTCGTTTTAAAAACAGTTTTATTTTATGAACAACTTTTTTTGACTTTTCGATATTTTTAAGTAGTTTTAATTTCCTTTGTTATGAATATTTAAGGTTTGAATATTTAATTTAAATATTTTTTTTGTTATATTATATTATACGGAAGTTTCGAGTGCATAAATGCAAATTAAGTTATTCAAAATATCTCATTGACTATAGCGAAAAAAAAACAATTCTTTTGGTTAACTCGAAGCTTGAAAAATTAATCCAAGTTTAAAATTAATCTTACAAATTATGAATAAAAATTATAATGCGGAAATGTATATAAATCGTATTATATTTATCTTAAATATCGACCGAAGCATTG
Source organism: Metridium senile (assembly GCA_949775045.1). Lineage (NCBI taxonomy): Eukaryota > Metazoa > Cnidaria > Anthozoa > Actiniaria > Metridiidae > Metridium > Metridium senile. The sequence goes on from OX459106.1 coordinate 444,717, forward strand.
TTTTAACATGAATTATTTTGTATGCGCCATGAGGCAGTGTTAACTCAAGCAACATATATTGAGATATCAAAAATAAATTTAAGATTTTACAGTAATTATATAATAAAATAGATAACATTTCTTCTAAATAATATAAATTTGAATACGATGAATTGAAATTATAACTTTGATATTAAATTTATATATTTATTCACTCGAAGAAAATGAAATACATTTCACTATAAAATTAACAAAGCCAAACGAGTTGAGGTAAAATAATATATATATTGTAAATTTGACATATTGAATATCGAACAAACTTCATTCAAATGCGACTTGATAATTTGGAAAATGGTGGAATGTTTAAGCAAATATATAAAGATGAGTTATAGTATTTCAAAATGTAAATAAACTTCTTTGTTTTGAGTAAAATTCTTACCTTGAATCGATGGAATAAACAGCAACACGGCCAAAGCGAAGATTATTTGAAGATTTTGCTCCATTTTTAAGTCTGCTCAATAATAACTCACAACTTGCGAGTCATAATAATACTCATTTGCAAACTTAAATTATTCAAGATCGAATTAACTTTGTTATTGAACTTAAAAACCGTTAGAATACGAAGTATTCAACTAGAAAACGACGTAAAAATTGATAATATTCAAAGCTTTGAAGGTAGCGAAAGTTTAGTCGTTCGTTACCGCTACTTGAGCATGTTTGAATTCCTGAATATGCGTAGCTACGCATCAAAGACTGCCGTTGAATTATTCAGTAGAAAAAGTCGAGGTATCCTGCTAAGTTCTTGTAGTAAATGAAGAATGAAGAAATGTGTAATAAAGAGACAAGCGGAAAAGAAAACCTTGCAGGTATTGTTTGCAAAACACAGCCTATATTGACACATTCTCACGTGTAAATTTGGCATGCATTCGGCTTCGAGCCAAAATTCCTTTTTTTTCATCTCTTCCTTTCTTTCTTCCTTTCTTCCTTTTTCCTGCCTTCCTTCTTTTCTTCTTCGCTCATTAAGTGTTTTTATTCGTTTGTTCGTTTGCTTGTTTCCTCGTCCATTCGTTCGTTCGCTTGTTTCCTCGTTCGTTCGTTTATTCGTTCGTTCGTTCAATTTGTTCGCTCGCTTGTTTCCTCTTTCGTTCGTTCGTTCGCTTGTTTCCTCGTTCGTTTGTTCGTTCGTTTCTTCGTTCTTTTGTTGTTCGTTTGTTCGTTCCTTCGTTCCTTCGTTCGCTCGTTCGTTGGACCGTTCGTTCGTTCGTTCCTTCGTTCGCTCGTTCGTTGGACCGTTCGTTCGTTCGTTCGGATCGTTCTTTCGACCGTTCGCTCATTCGTTCTTTTTTTCTTTATTTCGTTCTTTCTTTCATTCGTTCGTTCGGATCGTTCGCTCGTTCAGTTCGTTCGACCGTTCGCTCATCCGTTCTTTCTTTCTTTCGTTCTTTCTTTCTTTCTTTCGTTCGTTCGTTCGTTCGTTCGTTCGTTGCTCGTTTGTTTGTTTGTTTGTTCGTTCGTTCGTGATGATATGATGAGTGTGTCTACTTTTAATGTAATATAGATATCAATATTTTTCATAAGGAGGGCCCCTTCATATTCTGAAATTATCTGAAAATCAGGCTAGCTATAGCTTAATATATATATATTAGTTTTTTGTAAATAAATAAGCAAAAAAACGATTATTAAATACAGTACTTCATTCAATATTTCAATAAAATAACCTTTAATTTCCAATCATTAGTCACAAACTGCATTTTTTTAGCAGCTACATATACACTATTGTTGAATTTGTTGAATGGTCTTGCTTGAACTTGTCCACTTGTCCGGTGGTGCACAGCGATTTAGCACCAACATGGCTGCCCCATAAATTCTTACTAAAATTAAAATGACATTATGAACTCGCTTATATATATCTTGGCAGCAAAAACTCGATTTCACTTGATTTACGTCTCTAAAACGGACTGGATTATATTTAACCTGGAATGAAAGAAAAGAAAGAAAAACAAATTGGGAAAAATTAAAATGAAGAAAAGGAAGTGGTGTAAGGAGGGAGAAAAGACAGAATGAAGTAAGAAAATATATGGAAGTACAGAAGGGAGGATAAAAGGACGTTAGAAAGGTGTGAAGAAAGGAAGAAAGGAAGAATAGAAAATAGGAAAGATGGAAGTAATTCGAAGGATGAAGGATGAAGGGATACAGCAGAGAGTAAAGAAATGAAGGAACGAGGGAAGGATAGAAAGAAAAAAAAGAAGGAAGGAAAGATTGGCATGGAGGGAGATGAGGGAGGGACTTGAGGGCTTGAAGAAGGAATTCCAACCTCGTTCCCATGGAGGGCCCGTTCCCTTCGCTTTTGGGTGGGGCCACCAAAAAGCGGAGGGAGAGGCTTGAAGGAATTTGATTGAAAGAAACGATGGAAGTAAAAAAAGAGATCAAAAGTATAAAAGTACCTTATTGTCTGCCAGAATGTTGAATGCAGTAGTAACGGATTGTCCCAATGACATAATTGACCAATAATCCGATCGTCTATCAACCTCTGCCTCGGTAGTGCGTTATACACCTATTTCAATTAACGTTGTCCATCTGGAATGGTTGATCTGAGACCGATTGGAATTGTGGGAGTTCAATAAATTCCAAATGTGTTGTTTTAATCACACTTGTATTGTGCTGAATTATGGATAATAGTATTTCAGAAGTAAACATTAATATTCAAGCGTGATTATAATACAAAATGTAGTGTATTTGCAGTTTAACGAGCTCCCACAATTCCTATCGGTCTCAGATCGACCATTCCAGATGGACAACGTTAATTGAAATAGGTGTATACCTAAATCAAAAAAGTTTGACGGGGCAAACGGCGATTGGCAATTGGTAATTGGCGATTGCACGACTGAAATAGACTGTAGGTAATACCAATTTATTCTTATTCCTTTCTAAATTACCCAAACACCGTTCAGCGATGACCTTAGATGGGTGTCTGGAAGGTTTCTCTGAACGGCGGAGGCATTGTTTGGGTAATTTAGAAACGAAATAAAAAAAAATCGTATTACCCAAAGTTCCTTTCTGTCGTGCAATCGCCAATCACCAATCGCCAATCGCCGTTCGCCCCGACAACCTTTTTGAATAAGGTGTATATTCGTTAGAATTTGACCACAGCCAATGTTGATGTATGACATGTACACATCATTAAACAATTGATACACTTAATAATAATCCCACTGGCTGTAATGAAGTTGTAAAGAACATATATTACACGCTAACGAGGCTGAGGTTGATCGACGAGAACTGCATGTAAAATGGTTTATTGCCAGCTACAGATTGACTTGATTGCTTAAATTCCTGTACGTAGGCCTTGTCTTTCGCCAAATAAAAGAGCTGTTTTTAAGTTTGACTAATCATATGCAGGCCATTTTGATCTCTGCAAGTCGCTTACGTAATGGTTGATAACTTGGCGATCATTGTTATCAATTAGGCTCCATTTGAGAACTATAGTCTAATATGTAACGCTAAGGAAATCGCTAGCTAGAAGACGTATTGTTTACATTTAGCTGCGTTTGCAGGCTTTGATACTCCGTAGGTCGGCTACGTAACTGTTGATACGCGTCGTTACGTTGATCAGTACTAGTAACGTGTTGAGTACGTATAGGTTCGTACTGTACTGTTGGATCGTGTTCTAATGTTGCAGGGTTCAGCTGCTGATAATGGTCTTGATTGGTTTCTCTCTGCTCTGGATTTTCTGGTATTTCATACTCCGCTGCTGTGTTTGATGTGGTGATGGATTGCCTATTCTCGTTACTTGGCAACCCAATTCGAGGTCTTCTTGCTGGAGAAGTTGACGGTGACGTCATCTCAACCGATGGACACTGTTGAAAAGCATAAAATATATAAATTCATGATACCATGTCACCATGGATGCAGTCTAAGAAATACAGAGGCTTAATGGTCTAGTGGATTAAAGTCTGAATACTCAAGTTTCATGTTATCTAGCACCGCTGTACAATTTGACAAATGACGAATTTGTACAGTGATAATCTCGATTCGTAGTAAATTTAAATGTGTTTTCTATTGGCCTTTACCTAAACGAGCAGAGGACTGGGTACTAGTTTTCTAAATTAATCTAATTACTAAATTAATCATATCATTGGAAAGAGCACATCAAGATACACAAGGTTGCAAAGTTTGGTTAAATTTGGTTGAATACTGGGTTAGAGGCAGTCTTTGAAAACCTTGACAATTTACAAAGAAATGTATGGATTGGATGGACACTGTCCATCCAAACCATACATTTCTTTGTAATTCTTTGGACATTTAAAATGCTCTCATTTTGTCGCGCGCTATTTAACCTAATGTGCCCAAACTTTGAAACCTTGTATATTTCAATGTGCTCTTTCCTATGATATGCTTAATTTTGTAATTAGATTAATTTAGAAAACTAGTACCAAGTCACCTGCTCGTATAGGCAAAGGCCAATTGTTTAGCGGTATTATTTTTAAGTGCTTGTCTTAGAGTTTGTGAATATTTTCACAAAAAATTCGAGGTTTAGACGTTGCAAATATAAATGCGCCTTCTTTCAAATAGTACATCGGTATTCCCTGATAACGTGGTGCCCTTAAGCATTACATGCAGTAAACCTACGTAAAACTGGACGATGTACATGTATTGCGCACTTCTAGTCTTTTTGAGACATGAATGAATATATCCTTTGCGTTCTGTGCAAAGAAATAAACCGTTGTATAGAGCGCTAGCGTGGAGATTTCGACAAGTAAATAGCTACTTCTTCAGTTTTCATGCAGCGGATTTGTGTCATCCAAATCAATCGCCAGCGTAATTCGCTGTATGCTTGAGCGGTTATCTTATAAACTTTATCTGTACATTCGTCGTAAAGCAACATAAACTTGATCATTATGCTCGTATATCATAATCCAGCAAAACTATCGCTGATATGCGCGTGAATTTGTATACGGCCTGTATGTAATAGATCAAAAACGAGTGCCAGTGTTTGATCAGGGGATCCAAACACCGAGAAGTGGATGAAAGCACGAGGCCGCAGGCCAAGTGCTTTTATCCGTTTCGAGGTGTTTGGAGCCCCTGATCAAACACGAAGCACGAGTTTTTGATATGGCTTCTCAAACAATTCACTAAATAAAACATTTTGAACTTTTTATCAAATAATTAGTATCACCCTCTGAGCAAAACATCAATAATATATAACATCAACCCAAAACTTTCAACGAATTCGTTATTAGCTTAGTTGGTAAATCATTAGAATTGCAAGCCAGAGGTTCCCGGTTCGAGTCACAGGACGTCCAAAATAAAATAAAAAATAAATATAGAATAAAAATTAAATGTTAGGCAATTAGTTAGGTAGGTAGGTCAATAAACAGGCATGACAGGTAAAAAAGGAGATAGCAGTGGAATAAAGAAAAAAAAAGAGTAAATTGGAATGAATGAGAAATTACTTTTAAGCTAATTTATACAGTGTCTTGATCAGTGACTTGATCAGTGTCTTGATCAGTGTTTGATCGGTGTATCAAGACCTATGCACGTGACTGAAATACAAAGTTGTAATTGGTCCCTGAGATAATGAATTATTAATGAGTTTGAGAATTAAAAATATACACCTAATCCAAAAAACATTGTCGGGTCTGCCGCACAGTACTTGCGCCAAGACCGTGAAGGAAAACACAGTGAATATTTTCATGACAGTGATAAAACAAGAAAATAAAAGTAGGCACAACACTATTTCGTTGAAAAAAGTACCACACTAGAGTGTGAACATGCAAATAAATTAATTACTGATTAGATATAACCAATATCTTTCACAGTCTATAAATATATACAGCTGTGTTTCAAAACTGACTGACTGAAAAATTGCCGGGATATCGATCCACTACACACTTTTCGACTTATTATCGTCTAAAACGTTTATTCCATTTATGTGAATGTATATTATTTACATAAAATACTTAAAATAACATACTTAAAATCTTAAAGATGCTTAGTCCGACTTGAAGCAAGGTAGCGTAAAGCTCGTTAAGAAAGTGTACTTTACGTAAAGTTGGTACAACTTTAAGCTAGGTTTAGGTGCAGCATAAAGCACCTTAACGTCATCTTTACGTCTACCAAACATAAAGCTGACGTAAAGGATACCTAAAGCTGTTGTTACAGCTTTAAACTGGTTGTAATTAAGTGCAGCTTAAATCACCTAAACGTCAACTTTACGTACCGAGCATAAAGCTGGCGTATAGGATACTGAAAACTGTTGGTACAAACTCAAGCCAGGTTTAAGTGCAGCGTAAAGCACCTTAAAAGTCAACTTTATGTCTACCAAACATAAAGCTGGCGTAAAGGATACTTAAAGCTGTTGGTACAACTTTAACTTGCTTTTAGTGCAGCTTAAAGCAGCTTAAAGTCAACTATATACATCGAGCGTAAAGCTATCGTAAAGTTACATATTTACAATTTTTAACAACTACATAAAATTGTTTAGATCCGTATGAAGTTCCACTTTACGTGCCTGAGCTTGAAGCCAGATTAAAGGGTTCTTAAAACTCTTTGGACCAAGTTGTCAACAGCTGTTAATCATATAAACAAAAATTATGTTTATGCAAAACTGATAACATTTTCGTATTTTACACGTGTTCAATACGATATTTCTCAGTGAAAGTAATCCCTGTAAACCACTGTTATTTATATAATAATATACCTAGTATAGTTTGTTCTTAGCTAGATATCAGTGGTGGCATGGTTGGCCGGGAGTTGAGAGCACCGGCTTTTCTCCGATGTGATGGGTTGGAGCCATATATGATTATACCTGATAAACGTCAAAAATCAGTACAAGAACCTGTTTGTCTTTGTGTTTGGTTATTTGTTTGTTTGTTCGTCTGTTGTTTTTTTTTTTGGTTGCCCGTTTGTTTGTTTGTTCGTCTGTTTTTTGTTTGTTTGTTTTCCCGTTTGTTTGTTTGCCCTTTTGTTTGTTTGTTTGTTTGTTTCCTATACGTGCTTCTGTAGTTTCAGATTGCAACGCACCGCGCAATGGGTTCTGGGTACAAATCTGCGAGTGTAGATTGTCCACTAGGATGTTCTTCGTATGGTCATACATTAGCTAGAGAAGATGTGATGCACCACTGGAAGCACGTGACTCAGATAAGCGCAGATACTTGCAGTTTTGTGATAATACGCAGGGAAGCTACGCTTAAAGCTGCGCAAGAAAGGAACAATAAGTTAGCAGATGGAAATCTAATGGATGTTAAGTCTTTATCCCTTTCAGAAAAGAAACGGCAAAAGCTCAAAGCAGTAGACGAGCCGAACTTAGAAATCCTTTTTGAGGAAGAGCCTAAAGTGGAATCTGTCGGGAAAAGGAAAAAGAGCCAAAAGTCGTCGTCGTGCCTAAAAGCGAAAAGTTACCTTACATTCTTGATATAAATCGTCAACAAGTGTGCAAAGATAAACAATCAGATGCTTCATCAACATTGGTAAGTAAGACAGCTAGGGAGAGTACACCCAGAACTAATGTAAGTGGTTATTACTATGACAAAGGCCTACTAATGTATAGGAAGGTTTACTTAGTAAACAAATGCGGAATGGCCTGTTTTTTTCTCGTTCTCTTTTTCACATATAACTTACACGCGCGACCTACGAAGTGCATGGTAGCAATGATATGATATGACGGAAGTTACTCTTCTGGGTCACACAATAGGAAGGAACACCATTAAGCCAAAGGCAGTAAAAGTAGAGGCAATAGAGAGGTTTCCAAGGCCTATGACAAAGATAATAGCCTAGTAGGCTATTACCGTAAGTTTAAACCTAATTCTTCTCAAGAGGCAGTCATGCTCACAGATTTAACTAGAGGAGATCAGCCTACAAAAGTAAGATGGTTTTGTGAGGTTGAAAACGCTTTCGTGAGGTTGAAACAGGTAATTCAAACCTCACCAATACTAAGACCGCCACAGTGGGACAACATTTATATTTTGCAGGTGAAAGCATCGAACCTGTACAGAAGACCATTCATCCTCCAGACTGACCATAACCCCCTTGTATGGCTCCAAAAGGTGCAAGATCGAAATACCAAGCTACACTACGTTGAAGTATGATCTTACAGGAGTTCGAAATGACATTTGAGCACAAGAAAAGGGTCGAACCATCGTAACGAAAATCATCTATGTACTGAGTCGAGCCTTCTACAAGTTTAGTAAGGCAATATTTACTGCAATAATTAACATTGTTAACCTTATTTTCCTTATAAGTTATAGTTAGTAATCATTACATTTAGCACTCGTCCTTTCGATACTATTATAATAGTATCGTTTTAAGGGGGGGGGGGGGGGGGAATAAATACAAATAAATATATAAAAAGTACAATGATAATGTTATCAATTAAGATAAAAAATACTAAAAAATATTTGAAAATTATATATATATATATATATATTCCTAAGCTAGTTAGATTTAAAAATATTGGAAGATTTGCCATTAGAGTACTAGTACAAATGATATACCTGTGAAACGCATAATACTAATTAGTACTAAATAGTGCTAATCAAACAATAGAAAACAATAGAATTAGCATAAAATATCACTTTTTATAACATAGATAAGTTATAACGCGTGCTCTGATTGGCTTTTTAGCTATGAACAAAAAATGTCGTGCAACTCATTACGCTTCTTTCGTGCTTAGCAACCTCCCGCGTGCATACTTCGTACTTTCAAATTACAGAATAAGCATCACACATAATCACATAACAACAACATACATTCCAGTTTTTTTTTTCTTAAACTTTAAAAATATGATTTTTGTTGCCAGGATTCATGATTTTACAAACGAATTAGTTTTTTTTTTTTTTTTCATTTCGACTTTTATTCATTAATGTAATGATTTATTGAATAAACTAGCCTATTAGTTTCACAATCATAGTTGTTTAAATTACATCTTTGTCCTTTCTCTTTGATTGCTGTAAAGGAAACATAACGTGTTGATTTTGCTATCGTAGGAAGCCTTTTCAAAGATATATGAAATGATGCATGAGAACAAGGTAGAAGAAAACAAGGACAGAAAAGAACATAAAGTAATAGTTACAAAGACGGATAAAGTACAGTTATATTGAAAAGGAAAAGAGAAGAACACACTCCCCTCCACCTTCCCTCACAAAATGGTAAAAATGGTAGAAAGAGAAGGAAGGAAGGAAGGAAAGAAGGAAGGAAGGAAGGTAGGAAGGAAGGAAGGAAGGAAGGAAGGAAGGAAGGAAGGAAGGAAGGAAGGAAGGAAGGAAGGAAGGAAGGAAGGAAGGAAGGAAGGAAGGAAGGAAGGAAGGAAGGAAGGAAGGAAGGATAAATTGATGCATGATAGTATATAGGATGATGAATAGATGAGAAAAATGATTGGATAAATAAAAGGGTGGATACAGGAATGAATGCATGGATGGATTGTAATAATTAAGAAGAACAATACCTTATTTTCAGCCAGAATGTTTTCCACAATATTCTTCCACCAATACTCCAACGAGTCCATTCAGTGGTCCCGTCAACCAGCTGGGTAATTTACAGCTACAGATTGACTTGAGATTGGGTACGTACGGCTTAGTAACCGTCATTCCCCACTTACGACGCAATCCTGCAAATATACAAATATAGTTAATTGTTAAACACATTACGAACATTATATATTTGAAAAGTAACAATCCCTATAGGTGAGCATAGTGTTTAGAAGTGTTGATATGCTGATGCTAATTTGCCAACCATTTTAACAATAGATGTTCTAATTTTCTTTGTTCTAATATAACAATGGTTGGTTGTCACTGTACGTCCACCTATTAAAGACCCATGGCCACTTACCATCATGCACTGCGCGACAGACTGATTTGGTGGACAATGAAAACAGCACATTCAGACATTTTGATATATTTTATGATGTGAGTGGGTATTTACGCTCTTACTAAATCGTTTAGCGTTTTGTTTTATTTGTTTTCTCGTAATAGCAAGGTGAGCGTTGTGTTTACAAGTGTTGGTATTGTGGTGATAAGTTGCCTACTATTTTACAATAGATTTCATAATTGTCTTTGTTCCAATAACAATGGTTGGCTGGCAAAATCATGCAAAATACATCACTGTACGTCTACCTATTAACGACAAATTGCCACCATGTACCGCGCAAAAGACTGAAATTCGTGGACCATGCATGTAAAATCGCACATTCAGACATTTTGATTTATTTTACGATGTGAGTGGGTATTGAATTAGGCTCTTACTAAATTGTTTGCCTTTTTTGTTTTATTTATTTTCTCGTAATACGACTGACTGCTAATTAATTATAAAACTCAAATCACATTATTTTGATATCTTTTACGATGTGAGTGGGTATTTACACTCTTACCAAATCGTTAAACGTTTTGTTTTATTTATTTTCTCGTTGTACGACTGACAGCGAATAAATTATAGCACTCTAATCAAAACATACAACGCAAAGCATGCCGGTAAGTGACCATGGGTCTTTATGGCAAACACGTGCACTACAGCTCAAATTATATTGGATTAGTATGTAATGTAATGTAATTATATTACCTATCATTATATCAAACGCCGACGCAGCCTATACTAGTTTACTCGCTAGTTTCCATGTAATGCAATGTGTTCTTATATAGTTTATGTAGCGCATTTTAAGAAGCAAGGATGACACAGTTGGTTAGTGAGCGGCATTCTGTACGAAAGGTCCCGAGTTCGATTCCCATTGACCTCGCATCCTTGTTTCAATTACTTTCCTTTCCGTGTAGCTTTAAGTAGCTTTAAATACCCGTAAAACGGAGCACTGATGGGAAAAGGCAAGTAAAATGAGCGCACCGTCGGCTCTCGGGACTTCAGACTTAAAATACTAGTCTTCACTATCTTGAATATGCTCAATGAGTATATGTGAGAAACACATTTTAATTAAATCAACTAAGGTCTGCTGAGTAAGCGTTTCGTTGCACTAATTGAGTCGCAATTTTTTTGATTGGCAATTGTCACGTGACAAGGTTGTTTTTGTTTGTAGTCGTCATACTTTCTTGACCCACGTGACAGTTATTTTTGATCAAGTCGTATTTGCTTCCCATCAATGTCTGCATCTGTTGTTGGGCTCGCTGTGGTGAGATTTGAGCCGAGCGGTACTTGGAAGTACTAGTGCCATACTTCTGGCGGGTCCAGTCGTAGGTAACACCACTGTCGTCTTTCATTCGGAGTTTCTATACAAGAAAATCGAAATAATAATCATCATGTTTATAATCATCAAAGGAAATTATTATTATCATCATAATCATCATCATCATCACAATCATCATTTATCATATATCATTTGTTATTATCATAATCGTTCTCCTTCTCCTCCTCCTCCTCATGATCATCATCAATCAACGTTATCTTCACCATCATCAATTATCATCATCATCACTATCATCTTCACAATCATCATCATCACTATCACCAACATTATCATCCATATCATCTTCACAATCATTATCATCATCATCATCACTATCACTATGATCCCATTATCATCATCAACATTAATGATCATAATCATCATCCTCATCTCTATCATCATTAACATCATTATCATTACAATCATCATCATAACCATCATAAAAATCATTATTATCATCATCATCAATCATCATGATTATCTTCCATACCATGTTCTCTTACACACACTGCTTACCATCGGACATCTCTATATCATAATATTTATCACTATCGCCACCACCACCACCACCATCATCATCACTATTTTCATATATCATTATCATCATCATTATTATCATCCGTACCTTGCAGCTCTCAAACCAACAGTCCCGTGTAGATGTAGGTCTTGCATCATACAAGTGGCTCCTTCCATCTTCCATGTACTCCAACACACACTGTTTACCGTCAGACATCTCTAGAATCAGACCTGAGTGAGCTATAGAACACCAATTAATCAGCCACTTAAACAATTTAATACTGCGACGTATGACATAGACCTGACGAATTGTCTTGGTAGAGCTGCAACGACCTATACGAGCAAGAATAATATAAGAAGAGTGTCAAATACATTTTCAAAGTTCTAAATTTCGATAGCGTGTAGTTTATTCTTTAGAATTTGAATACAGTTTGTTGAATTTGTCATATCTATATATACACCTAATTGCAATAACATTGTCATATAAAAAAGAAAATTACAAAATAGGAATTAATCAAAAGACAAAAGAAGAAGTTCAGCTTGAGTAATCTGCTTTTGTCTTTTAATTAATTCCTATTTTGTAATTTTCTTTTTTTATAGCAATTAGGTGTATACTTTTTGAATATTTTTATTGCTAATATTTTTGAAAATTGTATCATTGTGACAAAGGAATAAAATTAATGTTTCAATATATTGTGTGATAATGTGTATATTCCTTAAATCACTACGAGCTTGTAGTCAAATGTTAAAGAATATATTACGCTTTCGAGGCTGAGGTTGATACATCCTCGGGAACCCAGGGGTATTCTTCTGTCGCTCGTTTCTCGCTTCCACAACATATACCCCTGGGAACGTAGTCTGTTGGAGCTTGTTCCGGAAGCCAAAATTCAGCTCTTTCCTGATTGGTCGACCTTATTAGGTCGAGCAATGAAAATAAAGATAACTATTCAAAGAAAGTCGTTAAATAAGTTTGAATTTTGACTTCCGGAACAAGCTCCAACAGACTGCGTTCCCAGGGGTATATGTTGTGGAAGCGAGAAACGAGCGACAGAAGAATACCCCTGGGTTCCCGAGGATGAGGTTGATAGACCATTTTTGAAATAAGTTGTATCAGATACACCGTATGCAATCTTGAAAACAATGCAAACCCATATATGGTATTGTAGGTAAGAAGTAGCAAAAAACTTTGATTAGCGCGCGAGATTTTTTCTTTTTTTAAACAGAGATTGCAACAGAACAATAGGCATATCTTAGATATGTATATACATTAAGGATCGTATTTAGACCTCGTCTACATGGATCCGGATACTTTTGAAACCGCATACTTTTTGATGCGAATCGGCCTATCGTCCACACGAATCCAGTGAATCCGGTCACCGAAACCGCATACTTTTACTTGAATCCTCCGGATACGCGGATTTGTGTGGACGCAAATATTTCTATGCGGTTTCAGACGGATCGGATTCGTGTAGACGAGGCCTAAGATTTGTAGTAAATACATACCTTCGGTACGGTTAGGGACAGCTATCAACACCATCACTGCTACCACCATCATTGCGTTCAAGGTCCTCATTTTGAATAACTTTTGCTGCAAACACCAGCTGCTAGCAAAACGAAAATGTTCGTTTAATAATCATTTGAGATACGTAGGTTCTGTGCAATTTCATTTAGTCTGTATTGTAAATATGTTTTGTAAATCTGTTATGTAGGTCTATAAATTGGTAATTAATACGTGCCCAATAAAGCAATTTAAAAAAAATTAACGTTATTTTATTAAGTTAGACGGACATGAAATACATTTTCTGTACTGCGCATGCTCTGAAGGTGACTGCTAGATGTCTATTTCAAAACATGTCAATAGACGAAATGGCTCGCAAATTAATCCTTGAAACTTTTAGTTTCGGTATTTCAACAATCAAGAGCTAATTCTTGTCGAGACCAGGCTAAAACAACAACAAAAACTGCTTACAACTGCTTTTGCAATTATGTCGAATTAATTGAAAATAGTTATTATACAGTATCTAATTCTTATCGAGACGAGGCTAAAACAAAGCAAACAAAAAAACAGCTCACAGCTGCTTTCGCAATTATGTCAAATAAATTGAAAATAATAATGGATGGATATACAGTATCCAACCGGATTTTGTCCACTTTCTAAATGTGCCTAAATATCTCAACAATAATCTCCATGTTCTTGACTAGAATAATGATTGTAAGCACCTCGATTATTCGTGTTTAGATGTATACCCATATAATATCTACACAATAACCTCCATGTTCTTGAGGAGAATATTGATTGTAAGAAACTCGATTCTTTTTTTCCGATCGATGCACTACAATATTAATAAAAATACCAAAGAATTAAAAATACAAATAAAAAAATAAATAAATAAATAAATAAACGTATCTATATATAACCTAAAAAAAGATTGAAATGCTCAAGCGTTCGTATATGATTATCTATTTAATTTATGAATTGAAACTCAGTATCGAGTAAACTAGTATAGGCTGCGTCGGTGTTTGATATAAACGATAGGTAATAGAATGAAATTTGTAACACTGTAAAAAATAAAAATAGAAACTAGCGAGTAAACTTGTATAGGCTGCGTCGGTGTTTGATATAAACGATATGTAATAGAATGAAATGTGTAACACCGTAAAAAATAGAAATAGAAACTAGCGAGTAAACTAGTATAGGCTGCGTCGGTGTTTGATATAAACGATAGGTAATAGAATGGTTTTCATTAACCCGTGAAACACACTTTAGCGTAATATGCTTTATTACACTTTATTACACTTTAACTTTAACTTTGTGTTTTATAATCATTTGTTCAATAGCACTATTACACATTAATACACATTATTACTCTTTCCCTATTACACTTTGTTTCACGGGTTAATGAAAACCACTCTAGAATGAATTTGTAACACCGTAAAAAATGTTAACTTAATTTTACTGACGTTTCGAGCTTTAGCTCTTCGTCCGAGTAAAAGAGTTAGACTAAAAGAGATACCTGCAAGTATTAGATCTATGTATATGCACGGGTAACCATGAATTCATATTCCTTTTTATATAACAAATCAAGAAATTGAACTCTATTGATAATTGGCTATGTGTTTCTTTTTTTTTACAATGACCTATACAATAAGTTAGCAATTATTTAATTTATACTTACGATTTATCAATAACAAGGCGAGTTATAATTCTTCTTCTTTTGCGGATGGCTCAGAATTATGTATCGAAAGTAACTTGTCGAAAGCAGACTCCTGACGAGACCTTAGACACACTAAAGTGTGTTGTTTAAGCGATTCGAAACAAGAAAAAAATCAGGTGTCAGTTCATGTTAATGTCAATAAGAACTTGAAACGGGAAAGCAGTTAAGAGTTAAGAGAGTTTGCGTTGAGGCTGAGATTTGTTTTGCACTTGAAACTATTTGCACTTGAAACTATTTGCACTTGAAACTATTTAATTAAAAAAAGTGTGCTGCTTAAGCGATTCAAAGCAAGCAAAAAAAATCGGTCATTTCGTGTTAGTGTATTAGATCATATACATATGCATCAGATCATATACATATATTTTGCACATTATAGAGTGCTAACATTATACCTGTGAAACAAGTAGTACTAATTAGTACTAAATAGTGCTAATTAAACAATAGAAAACAATAGAATTAGCATAAAATATCGGCACTATTTAACTATTTAACTGCACGCTTTTAACGTTTGTACTCTAAGGATGTATTAAAATTATTAAAATTATTCATAAGAACTTGAAATAAAAAGAATTTAGTTAAGAGAGTTTACATTGAGGCTGAGATGTGTTTTGCACTTGAAACTATTTGAATAAATCACAGTCTTAATGAAAAATAAATACACAAGATGAGTCAAAAATTAATCTCCATAAAACAATATGAAGCTTGCTGACGTTTGAACCGTTTTTAAACGAAATTTAAAAAAAATGCTTTATATTTTCGTATAAAATAATATATTTCAATGTTATGCTTCAGAAGAACACAAAGCAATAAAAAAAAGAATAATATTATAAGTTCTCAAAAAACTTGCAGAAAAATGGGACTGTATAGATTAGATTCGATTAAGCTATGTATTTCTCCTATTTTTCTATATTCTGGAAACTTAACTTTACTAATTTCCTAATTTTGTACATTTTTATTCCAATTGGTTCCCTATAAACACTGAAGCAGTCTACACTAGTTTAACCGCTAGTTATCGTACATTTACTCCAAATGAATTGTTTCATTAGAAACACAGACGCAGTCTACACTAGTTTAACCTCTAGTTATCGTACATTCTTACTCCAATTGTTATCTTAAAAACATCGACGCAGTCCACACTAGTTTAACCGCTAGTTATCGTACATTTTTACTCCAATTGTTTTCTTATAAACACTGACGCAGTCCACACTAGTTTAACCGCTAGTTATCATACATTTACTCCAAATGAATTGTTTCATTAGAAACCCTGACGCAGTCTACACTAGTTTAACCTCTAGTTAACGTACATTCTTACTTCAATTGTTATCTTAAAAACATCGACGCAGTCCACACTAGTTTAACCGCTAGTTATCGTACATTTTTACTCCAATTGATTCCTGGCCTTACAAACACTGACGGAGTCCACACTAGCCAGTATAACAAACAAAAACCACACGCAAACACACACAGGCAGACAGACAACTTCAAACAATTTTGAATGAGCAAATCTAAAGATTTATTTTAAAATCATATCAAATCTCAAGCTATGCTAAAGCACAATTTGCACTACTACATATCAGAGTAACTTAATCAGCTTATTCTTCGTTTCCTTTGTTTCTTTGCATTGGGCTTTTGTGGTTCCACTGAAGGGAGTGCATCTGAAAAAAGAAATAAAAAAATGATGCATGATTGCTTTCTGTTCAAAAATGACAAACTATAATTCAATGGCGAAAAATATTTTATTTAATTAATTTTATTTTTACAAAAGCCGTAAGCGTTAGAGTGCAAACTGACTATATACATGAAATATCATCAAATTACTGCTGTGGAATAGAGGGCAAACACTATATCCATGAAAAAGAATCAAATTGCTACTGTGGAATAGTTTTTATTTAAAAAACAAGTAGAGTTGTAATAATGGATTGTTTCCTTTTGTATTTGATGTTTCTGGTTGGGTGATACTGACTTATAAATAGTCACTGAATAGAACAAAAAAAATCCCTTTTTAATATCAAAATTCTTCAAGACTGGACACGTGTTCCCTACTAATGGGGGAGGCTCAGACACACACTCACTACCTCTACGTTTAATTATTTTGCACACAATTCATCTCCATTTTAGAAACTGTTAGTTAGTAACTATTTTGGCTTTATTCCATGGCTTTATTGTACGTTTAGGGATCTCTGCATTTGTGGGTACCTTCTAGCCTCTGAACCTACAATACAGCTTCACCAGAGTAAGTATACGACCTACAGGTCCTGGCAAGAAAGGAGGAAGACTACAGCTGCAAACGGAACTAAGTTTCGGTTGGTAAGCTCTTCCAACGGCCATGCCCCATTTTCGTCGCAGACGTTCTTGAGCCAAATGACAGTTGTTGGTTACCAAGTTGTATGCACTACCCATCAATGCCTGCATCTGCCTTTTCGCTTTCTGGGGTGAGATTCGAGCCCTCGAGTACCTGGAAGTGCTAGTGCCATACTTCTGCCTGGTCCATTTATATTCAGCGCCACTGTCATCTTTCATAGTTAGTTTCTTGATTGAAAAGAACAAAAATGTATAAGAAACTAGACGTTAAGAAAAAAGGAATCAATTTATTATAAAATGTGTATTTGAAATGTGCTTGGCAGATATTTAGTTATTGCGTGTTTCAATTCTGAGGGCTGTGTTAGATATTAATTAAGTATGTAGATGAAATATTGATAGAAGGGAGGGAAGAAAGATAAAAAAAAGAGAGAGAAAGAAACAAACAAACACACAAAGAAAGAAAGAAAGAATGAAAGAAAGAAAGAAAGAAAGAAAGAGAGAAAGAAAGAAAGAAAGAAAGAAAGAGAGAAAGAAAGAAAGAAAGAAAGAAAGAAAGAAAGACAGAAAGAAAGACAGAAAGAAAGACAGAAAGAAAGAAAAAAGAAAGAAAAAAAGAAAAAAAAGAAAGAAAGAAAGAAAGAAAGAAAGAAAGAAAGAAAGAAAGAAAGAAAGAAAGAAGAAAGAAGACAGAAAGAAAGAAAGAAAGAAAGAGAGAAAGAGAGAGAGAAAGAAAGAAAGAAAGAAAGAGAGACAGAAAGAAAGAAAGAAAGAAAGAAAGAAAAAAGAAAGAAAGAAAGAGAGAAAGAAAAAAAGAAAAATGAAGAGAAAAAAAGAAAGAAAGGAAGAAAGAAAGAAAGAAAGAAAGAAAGAGAGAAAGAAAGAGAGAAAGAAAGAGAAACCGAAAGAAGGTGAGAATGAAAGGAAAAAAATGGAAAGAAGGAGGGAAGGAAGGGACGAGAGAAATATTGAAAGAAGGTGGGGAGGAAAGAAATAAAGAAAAATGGAAAGCAGGTGGGGAGGAAAGGAATAAAGAAAATCGGATAGAAGGAGGACACACGAAATCATCTCACCACACATCTCTTAAACCAGCAGTTGCTAGTTCTTGTAGGGTTTGCATCATAAAGGTGAGTCTGTCCATCACCCATGTACTCCAACACACACTTTTTGCCATCGGTCATCTCTAGAATCAGACCTGAATGGGCCACAGCACACCATGAAACAAACTTTACGAGTGAAAGGCTACGACGGACGACGTACACACGACGTATGGGGCGGCTGGAACTGCACCTAGCTGCAAAACAAATCCATGTTTCATAAAAGTTTTTTACTGAAAACACCGCTGTTTTAGAAGATTGGAAAACAAAATAAATGATCTGGGGCACTGGAAAAACTGATAAATTTACAAACTTTGTAAAATTCCTGTAAATTTCCTGTAAATATACTGTAAATTAAATTTACAGGTTTATAGTATCTTTACATAGTTTGTAAATTTTCCCAAGATTCTGTAAATATCTTGAAAATACGTGAGTAAAATGGTTAGAAACCCTGTAAATTTCTGATAAACTCTGTAAATACATCACGCAAACCCTGTAAAAACCCTGTGAATACTCATAATCAAGACTCTGTAAATATTCTGTAAATCAATTACCCAAAGCCTGTAAATATTCTGTAAATAATTTTACCAAAGCCTGTAAATATTCTGTAAATCAAATACCCAAAGCCTGTAAATATTCTGTAAATCAATTACCCAAAGCCTGTAAATATTCTGTAAATCAAATACCCAAAGCCTGTAAACATTCTGTAAATCAATTACCCAAAGCCTGTAAATATTCTGTAAATCAAATACCCAAAGCCTGTAAATATTCTGTAAATCAATTACCCAAAGCCTGTAAATATTCTGTAAATCAATTACCCAAAGCCTGTAAATATTCTGTAAATCAAATACCCAAAGCCTGTAAATATTCTGTAAATCAATTACCCAAAGCCTGTAAATATTCTGTAAATCAATTACCCAAAGCCTGTAAATATTCTGTAAATCAATTACCCAAAGCCTGTAAATATTCTGTAAATCAATTACCCAAAGCATGTAAATATTCTGTAAATCAATTACCCAAAGCCTGTAAATATTCTGTAAATCAATTACCCAAAGCCTGTAAATATTCTGTAAATGGATTTCCCACAGCCTGTAAATATTCTGTAAATACATAACCGGTACCCAAACCAAACCCTGTAACTACCCAAACCATGCAAATATCACAACATAACTTTGTTTATTATGAATTCAGTGTTAGCAAAATAATATTTTTTACTACAAATATAATCAAAGGCCACCTATGGCCAACTCGTGGATCATAATTAGAACATTTTGAAAGCGCTTACAGTTTAGACCGCTCCATTACGATTATGTAATTATTTTCTCGGATTAGCTTGAGATGATTTGAAGCGAAAAATAAGTATTCAATGTTGTTGTTTTATTTGTATTTTTTTGGTTGTCGTCCGTTTCCCTTACGGTCCGTCGTTCCCTCAGTCCGTGATCCGCTGACAAGTCTGATATTTACCTGGTTCGATCTTCGGTTCGTGCAGAGATACATGCGAGTTCAAAGAGTGTCTAAGAAACAGTGTTATTAAGTTGTTCTTGCAAAATAAACGCCAGAAAAAGCAAAATAGATAGTCATTGAAGCAATTGGTGTTATATTTGAGGCGATTTGGGCTGTTGGGGTAGTTTTTAGAGAGGCCGTTTTAGCTGTTTATTTGTTGTTGTCGAGGTCAACCTGGAGGTTTAAAACCGATCACGTTATCTCACATATTGTAAAGAAATAAATATTACTTTCATCTACATATACATAGATCGTTAAGTTGAACTACTAGATAATAGGGTGAAGCGATTTAAGTTTTGCGAATAAGTTTGTTGTTCTGTGCAAGAAGCTAAGAGCTCGAGAATCGCCTGTTTCAATCGCCGTTCGAATTTGTACGAATTAATAGTAGTCAATAAAATTAAACTATTGACAGATAAACTGGTTACTTTAATCAAAAATATAAAAGAAATAATTACAATAAGCAATATATTTACCCTACAACATCACTAAAACAACTATACTGTTGTTGTCTTCACTTCTAGTGTGTATCGTACTCTCTAAGAATGCTTACCGGAAATACTGTTAAATATCCAGTAATAACAGCTTCGTCCTTTGTAACTGGTTGTGAATCCATTCCATAGCATTATGAAAGGATGGATAAAAAGTAGCTTCTGTTTATAGCAGTGAAGATATCTCGATAAATTTGATCATAATAAGTTGGCTCGCTTAGTTCGCTCGTAAATTGCATGATCTTTAGTAAAATTCACAGTGACCATTTCCGAAAACATTCGACATAAACTTATGTGTAATTCTACTGCGAATCGTGTGGCGTGAGCACATAAAATATGAGAGTATTCGCGATTACTTCGACCGAAAAATCATTCCTTCAAATATCCATGTGCTCGAAGTACGCTGACCGAGATCTTGGGGCTCAAAAGTTTACACTGACGGTCTAGTGAGTGAGCGAGTGAGCGAGTGAGTGAGTGAGTGAGTGACACTTCCGGTTCAAAAGCCCCATCCCAATAACTCGAGGATCTTCGATCCACGAGTTAAAAACCGTAACAATAACTCGAGTTCTCTTATAATTTGAAAAGAATGAACTGTTTGGCGAAATTCTCAATTTCATGAACTCTACTTCCCGGTTAATTTTTTTTTAATGTTTGAAATGAACCATAACAATAGCAAATACTTTTGGGTATACTGTGTAATTTTAAGGTGTTTTTGCAATTCATTGTACACATGGGCCGGATTTTCCAGATACTTATCTGGTTAGTTTAGAGTGGTTTCCATTAACCTCTGAGACAAAGTGTAAAAAGAGTAAATAAGGATTTATTATCCAACTAGTCATAGACGAGTAAAAATATCGCAGGAGTAGGACTGGATCAAGTAAAAATATCCAGCGATATTTTTACTCGTCTATCTATCCCTGAAGTAAAACAATATTTTCCATTATAAAATAACAAAAACCTTTAGATTGGATAATAAATAACTTATTAAACAGTTTGATGTGTAATATGGCTGGATATTTTACTCGTTAACTTGCATTTTCACTCACCCGGAGGCTCGTCAAAATACAGCGTTTCACTCGTAAAATATCCAGACATATTACACATCAAACTGTCTAATAAGATATATTTAGTCACACAAATGAAAAGCAAACAAACAAGTCAAATTTGACTGTATTTCACGGGTTAGAGCGCAAACACTTAATCCGTGAAACAAAATCTAAATTATTTAGTGAGTTTACTCGCTCAACCAGAACAGTCTAAGAAAAGGCAAATACAAAGGAAACAATACTTCATTATAGCTTTACTTGTCTAAAATATTCACTACCAGTCACCAAATAAGAACTATCAGACAGTATCAAATAGATCAGTATCACCATAGATTTCATGGATTAAGTGTTTGCGCTCTAATGAAAACCACTCTAATCTCATAAAACTATCATAAATATGGATAATATAAAAAAATACATTTTAAATATTAAATAACTTCTAGATGATTTGTAAAGATCTGAATATAGAAATACCAAAACTACTCTATAAATCTCTTAAAAAATGTAAAACTATCAAATAAATAATTAAATAAATATATAAAATATTATAAATACATTTGAAACTATTAATAAAGTTTTAGATGATTCGTAAATAAATAAAAAGCTGAATAAAAAGCTTTAACAATACATTTGAAACTATTAAACTATTAATATTAAATATATAAAATATTATAAATATATTTGAAACTATTAATAAAGTTTTAGATGATTCGTAAATAAATAAAAAGCTGAATAAAAAGCTTTAACAATACATTTGAAACTATTAAACTATTAATATTAAATATATAAAATATTATAAATATATTTGAAACTGTTAATAAAGTTTTAGATGATTCGTAAAAAAAAAAAAAGCTGAATAAAAAGATTACTTAAATTTCAAATTGTTGTATTTTATAGTGTCTTTAGAATTGATTCTAAAGACTTCGATCCCAAAAATTGATTCAGAAAGAAGCTGGCATAGCTGTTTCTTTTTGGTGCATCCTTTGATGCCAGCAACCCCGTTTTCTTTACATACTTCCTTTAGTTTCTCCATGCTGACATTAGAGATGCGCAGTTCTTTTAGGTAGAACAAACTTATAATAATGCCTTCCTCAAATGTAATCTAAATATCAAATAACTTCTAGATGATTTGTAAAGATCTGAATATAGAAATACCAAAACTACTCTATAAATCTCTTAAAAAATGTAAAACTATCAAATAAATAATCAAATAAATATATAAAATATTATAAATATATTTGAAACTGTTAATAAAGTTTTAGATGATTCGTAAAAAAAAAAAAAGCTGAATAAAAAGATTACTTAAATTTCAAATTGTTGTATTTTATAGTGTCTTTAGAATTGATTCTAAAGACTTCGATCCCAAAAATTGATTCAGAAAGAAGCTGGCATAGCTGTTTCTTTTTGGTGCATCCTTTGATGCCAGCAACCCCTTTTTCTTTACATACTTCCTTTAGTTTCTCCATGCTGACATTAGAGATGCGCAGTTCTTTTAGGTAGAACAAACTTATAATAATGCCTTCCTCAAATGTAATCTAGGAGTAAACAAAAATGGTCGTTTTCAGTCAGATGACCTTGCTGGTGACATAGATATTCATTGCATGACAATGGGCCTTACACAATGAAGTACAGAGTGCAGATCAATGGGAATCAAACACCAATGTTGAATTTGGGAGCTATATTGTCATGTGAAGATGGTATATGAATGAGTAAAGAAAATGTTGTCCCTTACCAGACCAGCTTCCATAAAAGCTCTCTTGTTTTCTTTCTTTTTTTCATTTATTTTTTTCTCGTACTCTGAGATTTGAGGCTCATCCTACATGTATATAAGTAGAAAAAAATGTAAGTACACTTTTTATTGCTCCACTAAATGTACAGTTGCCTGTGAAATCCATTAAAAGTGAATAATCCCAGAGCTCAGACAGGGATATAGGTAATAAAGAGGTCTTGAGTTCAATTTGGTAATAATTTGCATGAGTGTGTTTTTCAAAGAGTTGAAATTGCATGTGACAATGAACAGCGAACAACCATTTCCATGATTCAATCTGATTACTCAAACTGTTTTCTTTTGTTTATCAACCAATCAGCAACGTGTAAACTCTGTACCTATTACACATTTTTGCACCAATTACAGATTTCTGTACTGCTGTAATTGCATTGTACAAATGTAATTGCACTGAATTATGTATTAACAGAGATTTCATCATACAATTAGAATTGAGTAATTTTTTCATGTGTATTATTAATTATGGAATCAGTCTTCACTTAACAGTACTTTTGTAGAATCAATACCATGCTTTTAAAGTGCTTATGAAGTCAAAAATGGGACATATTTCCCTAAATTCTAGACATCTTAGTTAATCGATTCCCGTTGTCAGAATTCAATTTGAAGCAATTGGGAATATTTTATCGATCTTTAAACATCGTTGTGACCACGCCCTGGCCGGGATTTTTCGGTCTGGGGCGAGTTACCGGAGGTGACGACACAAGTTACTGCATTGAAGTGTCAACTGAGGATTCATTTTGACAACTTTACTTCAAGAGAAGTTGTAAAAGTATATCTAGTCTCGTTTGTTGTCAACATTTCACGAAAGATTCATTCGACAAGAATTATAATGTGGAAGGAACAGACTATGTAAGGAAGGAGAAAGCTTGACACGACTGGTATTCGACATTAAACTCGCCATGGATTTGCCCGATCAGGCTTATACATATATCATTTTAAATCTCACGATGTCTAGAATTGAGGGAAATATGTCCCATTTTTGACTTCATAAGCACTTTAAGACCCGTTACATTACCTCAATATCCGATGCTGACTCACATACCTCCATCTAATAAAGTAAATTTACAGTCAACACATTTGACATCTTGTACGATTCTCCGAATATTCAAAATGAATATTCGAATAATCAAATGAATATTCGTATAATAAAATAAATATTTGTAAGTTCATAGAACCTATAACAGAAAGATTTCAACTCAGTTTAATATATTAAGGGAGTTCCACACTAAGATGATGTACATACGTTTTCTTCAACCCCAAAATTACTTGCTGATGCAGTTTCCTAGAGTTAAGAAAAGATAAATAATGAACAACTCACACATACCGTATATATCCAGCATTGATTATATGACAATCTACATTCTAAATGTACAATAAAACTAAAGCATCTTGTGGTACCAGGATGCCATGTTCATATTGTAACATGTTCATTTGAATATCAATGCTTCTCACACAAAACAATTTATGAGTGCTATACCTCAGAATTAGCACCACTTTTATCAACCTAAAAGACAAAAGACTTCATGTAAAAATAGGCAAAATACTAAGTACTTATTGACTGAGTGGGAGGGCCGTACGGGGGAAATATTTGGCTCGCGGTCATGACGTACAAAATGACCAAGAGCCAAATATTTTTCCGTACCCTGGTGCAAATCCTGGACAGGATCCTGTCTAGGATCAGGATCCTACACAGGATCCTGTCTAGGATTAGATTCCTGTGTAGGATCCTGTTGAGTGTCAGGATCCTATGTAAGATCCTGTCTAGGATTAAGTTCCTATACAGGATCCTGTCTAGGAGTTGGTTCCTATACAGGATCCTGTTGAGGGTCAGGATCCTATGCAGGATCCTGTCTAGGAATTCTTTAGTTCCTACACAGGATCCTGTCTAGGATTTCTGTAGTTCCTACACAGGATCCTGTCTAGGATTTCTGTAGTAATTCCTACACAGGATCCTGTCTAGGATTTCTGTAGTTCCTACACAGGATCCTGTCTAGGATTTCTGTAGTTCCTACGCAGGATCCTGTCTAGGATTTTCACCAGGGTACGGCCCGACCTAACTCAGTCAATAAGTTTTTTATCATATGACTCGTATATTTTGTCCGGCGCGCGCCATTTTTTGTAATGTCTCGAGTAGCTGGTCCGTACAGGTTTAGCAAATTTAAAAACATAGACCAAGTTGAGTTCTGTGCATCCTTAAAAGTTGAAACTTACATTTCTGGGTTGTTGAGGCTCTGCACGGGAAGTGGACTTAACCTAAAAAAGAGATGAAGAAAAAATGCATAAAAAAATACCTGGCCGCCGCCGGGTACACGAAAAAGTGGGGTTTGCTAGCAGGCTCTCCTTTCCCTTCCTCCCCCATCCCATCCCCCCATCTTCCTAAATCCCCATCCCCAATCCTCTAAGAGCCAGCAATGCAGGCTGGTAAATACACTGTATGAACTATGACTTACTTGTTTTGTGTTTTGGGGAGGTTCAGTCTTGGCCCTCCTTTTTGTCTTGTCCTCTACATGTAAACCCTAAATAGCAGTATTTAAAATGATCAACTCATGCAACAATATATATTCCATGTTCCTGATTATTTTGGTTTTCTAGCAAGTTTTGCTAAATATATGTCGGTAGAACTGTAACACAGAAAAATGTTTTCTACTTCTCGATTATGTGGTAGCTTGCGTACACACATCTGTACACCATTTCCACTAGGTACATTGCTTACATCAATGGTTAGCCCAACCTGACTAGAATAAGTAATACCAACACACACTATTAAAAGTGCACACATACTGTACCTAAGAGCCGGCAATGTAGGCTGGTAAATACACTGTATGAACTACGACTTACTTTTTTTGTGTCCTGGGGAGGTTCAGTCTTTGCCCTCCTTTTTGTCTTGCCCTCTACATGTAAACCCTAAATAGCAGTATTTAAAACGATTAATTCATGCAACAATATAAATTCCATGTTCCTGATTATTGTTTGGTTTTCTAGCAAGTTTTGCTCATTTCTAATCATCAATCTGTATACATGTGAGTTTTTCAGTTACATGTATGCTGGTTAAAATAGTTTCTTCTGTTAAACATTATTCCAGGTCTTGAAATAGCATATTATCTTGCAATGATTCTCAATGTAAGCATGTGTTAGTCTAGTTCATGCAGCATACCAAAACACAATTCTTAACAACATACAAATTCTTGCACCTGTCAAGTGCCAAAAGCTGTGGCAGGCCAAACTTTCTTCCTATTTTGATCCCAGTATTTTAATCTTATCAACACATGAATGTGACATTTTAGCTGCTTGTGGCTACATGTATTACCTTGTAAGCTGATGGCTTTCTGCCTTGGCTAAGTTTCTGACCAATAAATTCTCTGGCCCGCTGGCTGGATAATGTGACAGTTCCGTGGCCATCAATCCTGAGTCTTCCAATATACTTTCCCAGTTCATTATCTTGTAAGATCTCTCCCATAAGCAAACAGTTCCCTTTAGCCTCCTCATAGCATGTCCCATTGGCCACTTTCAGGGCTCCACTTCCCTGCCACTTGAAATACAGTAAAAACCCATATAAGAAGCACTATTTTTCAAGGTTAGGCTAAAGTGGTTCTTATATAATTGGTATTTAGTGAGAAATTAGGCTAAGGTGGTTCTTAACTGGTTCTTATTTACAAAGCATAAACAATTTCCCTTATATAGTGTTTTTTTTTATGTAATATAAATTGTTATGTAGAAGCATCTGAATGATGAATGTATTCTCATAATTTGAGAACTAACTGATAATACATTTGTAAACATTTTACTTGCATTGATTTTAAATTTGGTCATATTCAGACTCAAATTATATTTTTTCAAATGACCAAATAAATCTTGAAACCTTTCATATAAGAACCAGTCTAGATTTTTAGCCTAAAGCCTAGTGGTTCTTAATCCACTGGTTCTTATATGCGGGTTTTTACTGCAGTAATGACAATTATTAATGCAATCTGATATATTTGGTATATATTCGACTGAAGTCTTCTGTAATTTAGAGATGTCGAATTTAACAGTTTCACAATATTGTCAGTAATATTCCTAAAACCCCAATTGAATATCATTTTACCAGTCATACTATGAGATTTTGTTTATTCCATCATTCTTTCCGCACACGTTGTTACATTGACATTACATCAAATGATTGACAATAGGAAGTTTTGCAGACATGCACACAAAGATAAAAAATACACTACCTTCCCCTCTTTTTTGGCTGTATCCACTAAGAGGCACAGTCTGGCATTAAATTTATTCAACAGCATGTTCGCATCTTGTGCTTGTTGGTTTGTTTTTGCCAGTAAAAGGAGTTCTTTCTTCCCAATCTCCCTTGAAGGCTGTTTCGTGTCTAAATTTTCAAGTTTCTTGTGTGGTTTACATGTAGTATGGTGGTCATCTTTTTTTTGCTGCTCAACCACAACATCGTCATTGTTATTTTGCAGCTTATCCACACACAAGGTCTCCTCTAAGAATGTGATAATAGCAACAAAAGTGTATTTATTCTTCTCACTTATCAATACTAATAATTAATGATTTTGAAATGATATTATTTCAAATCATGTATCATACCAGAAACTCATAAGGGGATTGAAACATGCAACCGCCGTACATTTTTTGTGTCCCATGCTAGGCAATATTCAACTTGTTCGTTGGAAATATTTTTGCGTTTAAACATAACTTTATGCTTCCAAAACACTGGAAACTTTTTGAATAGACAAATACTAGAAAAACATATCTAAAAACCCACAAAGATTAATGATATATATATTTTTATCACCAGTAGCCATTTTGAATTGAGCTTTGACTACCAAATATGG
The DNA here is from genome assembly GCA_949775045.1 of Metridium senile. Classification (NCBI taxonomy): domain Eukaryota; kingdom Metazoa; phylum Cnidaria; class Anthozoa; order Actiniaria; family Metridiidae; genus Metridium; species Metridium senile. Next base: position 472,638 of record OX459106.1, read on the forward strand.
TATCAAAAATATGCTAATCAGTTTGAATATGGTGGATCATAGAACCACGCTACACGTTTTTATCCCCTAATGAGTTTCTGATCATACACTATCAAGTTAAGATTAATATATTGCTCATATTTACATTTAAGCCTTCCCTGAATTAAAAAAAAACATTAATTCATCCGATTCAAATTTCTCAAAAAATTAGTAATTAATAATAATAATAATAATAACAAACCTTGTAAATTATTTAAGGCACTTCTCAGCATAATCAAATATTTCCCAGGGATTTTCATGGTTTGGATCATGTCTAGATTTTTTGCTAGGAGCCGGAGTTCCGTCACAGTCTCGAACTGGTGAGATAAACAACATAGCAACATTATTGTAACATAAAAGAACAATTTGCCTTCCTCACACCAAGATTGTCTGATCTCATTAAGAGACTGTGGTAAACCACTTTTAAGGCAGTAGAGTCTATGTTTAGGCAATATCATTTATGTTTTTTTCATGCTCAAACTTTCATTGAAAAATGCCATGTTTACATTTTGGTCTAGTGACATTACACAGGAATCCTAGTGCCCCAAGGGTAAATTGATTTTGCACTCGAAAAACTAAACAAAAACAAACTTTATAAAAAGGATCTTTGAACTCAAAACAAAAGTAATGTATCAAGCCTCGACAGAGATATGTACGATCTTTCGTGCTGTGGTTAATATGGAAAAAAAACATTTATATAGTCAAATAAGGTTCGAAGAATCTAGGATTATAACTTTTTGAAGCTACTGTCCTCCATATATGGAGGCGTATCTTCTATGTCATGGTGTAGTGAAGGAATAGAAAACGAGGCAGCGTGCTCTATCGAGTCTTATAATTCAACAACAAATTTTCCTCCGCTCTCATTGGTCGAGGGGCGATCACGTGACGTGATAGTGCCCGCCGCGGAGGGATACTATCAGCGCATAGTGCCTGCTGAGTGAGAAAACAAAGCAGTTTTTTTCGTAAAATTTAAAATAAACTGACTAAACTGACGTAATTTTGCATTGAAATGGTTTTCTAGTTTGCTTTTCGTCCGCTGTGGAAAATTTTGTTGTTGATAAACTGAATAAACTGACGTAATTTTGCATTGAAATGGTTTTCTTGTGTGCTTTTTGTCCGCTTCGGTATGTTCTCGGGCGACTATTTGTTTTTCTGAACATCCAGTTTCTGCGGGCAACTATCACAGCATAATGCCCACGATTCAACTACTCTATTGTTTAAATAGAGCACGCGGGAATTTTAAGAAGACGAGAGAAGCGTTAGGAGAAGCACGACGCGTAGCGGAGTGCTTCTCAGCGCTTCTCAAGTCTTCTTAAAATTCCCAAGTGCTCTATGACTCAATAGAGCACTGCTGCCGAGTTTTCTATTTCTTTTATAAAATATTCAGTAGTTAAAATGAAACGAATCGACGCTCCGTGCACTGTTGAGTTATAGAGAACGCTTCTCAGCCAATCAGAGCGCGCGATTTATATCAAATATTTTATAATGTCCGATAGAAAAAGTGTAACACTGACTACTACGCATGCGCGAAATTTGCCGCTTGTGTCGAAAACAAAATGGCGGACGTGATGCAAAGCCGTGTAGCTTGAATTCTATTGCCTCTAGCGTAATTACTTGATAAAGCTAACCAAGTCAACCTGTTTAAACTCATTTACTTACTTTCCTTGTATTGTCCTTAAATTTTTAGAATAGCTTTGTAATAGCATTTTTCTTGACCAGGGTTGGTAACGTTACCTTGCATATAGGGGCGCCTTGCATATAGGGGCGCCTTGCATATAGGGGCGAGGGGAGGGGTGGTATAGAGTATATAAATATTCAAAATACCAGCATTGTTGTACAACATAAAGCACTAGATGTTTATGAATTACGCGTAAATTCAGCTTTATTCAATTCAGCAATTTTTTAATATAGTATTTATCTATATGTATCTCTAGATATCTCATATTATTTTATTGTCTTAGTGTTTTCGCTCTATCACTTTTAAATTTGAGTTAGCTAATTCATTGAACTTCCTTCCGATCTTTTAGAACTACCGTATACAGGCTTCATACTGCATGAACGCTATATATAATGGTAATTGAACTAAGTGGAGTGCAATTTGGTTCGAAATCAAACGCGCGATTACAAAATCGCACGACCGCGTAGCGGGAGTGCGATTTGAATCGCAAGTTTGATTTCGAACCAAAATTGCACGACACGAAGTTCAATTACCACTTAATTATATCCATTTTGAAATCAAACTGTAGTTTACAGCATGCTTTTATTGATTTTTTTACAATACCGGAAACGGAAATGCTCTTTTTACATTGAAAATGTCATGTGACAGGTCGTTTGCAAGTTTGACAACTGATCACTAGTTTGCTTGGCAGCTCAAAGTTCTTGCAAATTTGGCGAAATTTATAGTTTAATCTTCAACAGCTGACTCAATAAGGTACAGTTGTTGTGTCTTCGGTAGCTGAGGAGATATTCAGGACTAATGTCTAACTTGATCGTACACATGTGTGTAATGGCGTTGAGCTCAGCAAAACTGGCACACGTGAAATTGAACATACAAACAAGATTTGGTTAAGTTAAATAAATTAGCTACCTCACATTTAAAAGTAAATAGAGCAAAAACACTAAGACAATAAAATAATATGAGATATCTAGAGATACATAGATAAATACTATATTGAAAATTTGCTGAATTAAATAAAGCTGAGTTTACGCGTAATTCATAAACATCTAGTGTTTTATGTTGTACAACAATGCCGGTATTTCGAATGTTTATATACTCTATACCACCCCTCCCCTCGCCCCTATATGCAAGGCGCCCCTATATGCAAGGCGCCCCTAATATGCAAGGCGCCCCTATATGCAAGGTAACGTTACGAACACTACTGTTTTTCTTAGCCATTCTTAAAATATAATTTTCTGAATGGACCTTAATCTCCAATCTCCAAACCTTATCAGCAGTTCTCCGTTAATTTGTTTTTAATTTTTTTTTCTTTTATCTATATATTTAGCTTTTTAAAACAGTAGCTTTATGCAGTCCTAGACTGCCTATTTTTTCTCGAGCTGTGAGGTTTTCCCGCGCTTTTCTATAAAACAACTTTTCAACTCCTTACTGGAACTATTCTAAATTCAACCTACCTTATTTTCTTCAACAATTTGTGGTATAAGTCCCGATAAACCATTTATCTGAAGAAAGAGCTTCGCATCATCACAAGAAGTCTATTTTAAAGGAATAAGTTAAGGTAAGCTTTAAACGCATGATCATTCAAAAGTCTTCAAGCGTAAACCACAAACAATTCTAAAATAAAAGCAATAACTCTTCGACAATTAACTTTAAAAGTGGTCATAAAGCACTTACCGATACATTTTGGGATTCCATGATCAATGTTCCCTATAAAAGCTACAATAAAGCTGGTTGAAAGTTGTAAGACGAAAAAGACCTTGTTTGCAGTTGAACCGAAGGCAAAGCGACCCGCGTAGGTGTATATCCGCTGGTTAGATAATGCAGGCTCACCTTTTCTACCAGGCTCTCACGGCGATTTTGTTTTCAGGGCCTTTGTCGCCTTTGTACATGTATTGAAGTATATTTTAAAGATCAGAAAGCTTGTAAAACGAAGTGTAAAACGGAAACAAATTGGTTACTGATGGTTTACATGTATTGCTAACCTTTCGGATGGTTACAGTGATCGCATATGGATGGTAAGTTCAAAAAATATTGAGCTTATAAACTCTTTTTAGCTGCTTGAACTTCGCATTCTGTCGTCGGATTTTCGTTCAGTTTGAGATGCATGGTGAAAATACTTTAAAACTACATTTATCGATAGTTTTTAACTTACTGAATACGAATTTGTTTACATCTCTAAAAACCTGCGGTTTTTTCGTAAAAGCCTTCGAAAGTTTGATATACATGTAATTCTTAAGAAAATTTATTCCCTATCCGCCATATTGTTTTTACTGAAAATCCGCTCATAATTTCGGGCTCATATCAACAAATTTTGCTGCTTTACGGTTATTAAAGGGCGATTTTTCTAAGATTTTATATATTATCTACAATAATTGATTAAAATTTTTAGTGAGGAAAAATAATAAAAAGTGAAAACAAAAGCACCCAATACATTTTGAATAAATATATCTTATTAGACAGTCTGATGTGTAATATGTCTGGATATTTTACGAGTGAAACGCTGTATTTTGACGAGCCTCCGGCTAAGATTTTACTCAGGCATGAAATCATGCAAAGAAACATGAAGGCAGCTAATTTTGTGACTATTGTTCCTTACACTGTTCCACTCCACCACTAATTTGTACAAAATAGTGACATTAGACAATGTATATCAAGTTTTATTTCACAGATATATAGCATACACTCTATACATGTATATAATATTTACACCTGTCTTCAGTAGAAAGCATTTTGCAAATAGTGAATTAGGAACTATTCAGCAGACGTGTGATGTTTTTATTTCCAGTCAGGAATAAACTGCTCTACTACGTGAAACTAAATATTGAATAATATTAGACTGAAACTTCTCTGCATGAGGGCAAATGAGGAAATTGCAAGTCAAATCAGATAATTGCTGAACCAATTCTTTAGAATAAGCTTGCTAATTAATTCCTATTTCACTATTTACCAATTTCTTTTTACTATTTTCAAATACATGTAGGACTACATTTTTGAAAACAGGTGTATACATGTATATACCTAAACTTTTTTAAAAAATGGCAAAAACAAATAGAAAGTAGAAGACAAAGAAAATTAGGACTTGAACTTGAAGCTTGAAACTGTTTATTAGGCGTTTTGGCTTTTCATACACATATATGCTTTAATAATGACGTTATAATATTAATGATTGAAAATCATGCAACATCTTTCACTTTTTAATGTTAAGGTGGCTCCCTGTAGTTTTCTTTAGACCATACCTTTCATATTCATTTGGCTGATTTTTAGTCTTAACTTACACCTAAATACTTGGTTTTTGGACCAGTGATAATGCTAAAATGAAATGTTAGATAAATGTCAATTTCAGCTTAATTGGCGTTACCTTGGCAACGATAAACAAATATGGCCAAAATTGTTTTTTGTCGAATAAACAACTCTAAAACATGAAAATTACGACTTCAGAATATTTCTGCAAATTACTAAAACTTGTTTTAGAGTTATTCGACAAAAAAACTTTTGGCCATATTTGTTTATCGTTGTCATGGTAACGCCAATCAAGCTGACATTGACATTTATCTAAACTTCCTGCTTTGCATTATCACTGGTCCCAAAACCAAGTATATAGGTTTAAGTTAAGACTAAAAATCAGCCAAGTGAATATGAAAGGTATGGTCTAAAGAAAACTATGGGTGTTAGTTGAACAATAAATTGAGTAGAATAAGCATACAGTAATGTTAGTGTTTGTACTCTACAACTGCAGGTTCATTTCTAAATTTTATCACAACAATTATCAAATTATCGATGTTGTTGTAATAGTGTTTCAAACACTATTTGATACAAATTGTGGAATTTTTACAAAAAAAAACACTGTTTCTAGCATTAAAGTAGATTCTGTATGTGCTGCAAAATGAACAGCACTTTTTGGCTGTGGCTGAACTCTGCCCTCAGCATTTTAATTATTTGACATTGCCACCTGGACAGGTTTTACATCTTTGTTGTGATCTGTACTGTTGCAGTCATGAAATCTGATGTATGTTCTCTTGTATTCAGTGGTTTTTAGAAAATAAAACTTTTGCTACGACATTCATATTGTACGTATTAATAATAATTAATAGGAAAACAATAAATCATAACTGTTTTTTTGTTAATTCTGGTTTTACTGAAGTTTGTTATACAGTCTTTTGGTAAGGTTATGTAATAGAACATGCATGAACATACATGTCAGTTGGAAGGCAAGACTAGACGTTCTTCCCCAGGGCTTTATTTTAAGCAAACTTGTATCCCGAAAACATCTAGCTTTCGAGATTCATACTTTATTTGCATCGTTAATATGTGGAATGCCTTACCTAACGATATTAAGTTAAGCAATTCTCTTTCTACTTTTAAAAACAGACTTAAGACCTTTCTCTTTTTAAGGTTAAATAATGTTTTTGACCAAGATAATATTAGAACGTATAAACTTATCTGCCCTAAATGTCGCAGGACTAACACTTATACTAAGTGCCAGTGCTAATTTGTACATACATCTTATAAATATACTTTAATTTTCAATATTTAATTACTACTTATAATTACTATTCATAATTACTATTATAATTATCATTAGTGTTTTTCTTATAGGACTATATTGGGGTTGGATATTCTTCTTATTGGGGTTGGGTTTGGCCGATTAACCTTGTAGGGGACTTTGTGTCCTATTGTTAGCCATGTACGGCTATATATATAGTGTGTACTAAATCTGTAAAATAAAAATAAATAAAATGAAATGATAGTATCATTCATTATAATGTGATGCTTGTTCAGCAAAAAAAAAGGCACAATGATCCCAGCATCAAACCCTATTAACTGCAGGGCTTATTCAATATCACTACCTTGATGGTTTTCATATTGTAATGCAAATTAGCCATGGGGTCTTCCAGGGGACAAGCAAATTAAAATTTGGATATTTTAGCAGATTTTGACAGAAATTTATAATTTCTTTACAAGTGCATATTCAATAGACCTACTCAGCTTGGGCAATGTTTGTCCCATTTCAGACCCCTTGGGAATAAAATTCTTTGTTTTACATCAACGTTTGAGAAGATATATAAAACAAACATTGCCCAAGCTGAGTAGTCTATACTTATCAAATGAATGAATCTCTTCAAATGAAGTGGTTTTGGCCGTTAGTTTTTAAATAATATATAATAATAAATTTGCTGTTTCTTTTCATGCTTGCCACCAAGAAGACTGCATGGCTAATTTACATTACAATATAAACTTAACCATCTTGGCGTTCATTCTGAATAAGGTCTTAGTTATAGATACAAAATAATGAAAACATTAAACCTGTGAAACAAAATCTAATAGTCAAGGTGTAATAGAAACAATGGATTTAGAAACTGTTATGGTAATGTTAGAGTGAAAACATTAAACCCATGAAATAAAATCTAATAGTTAAGGTGTAATAGTCAAATAGACACAAAAGAAAACAATGGAATTAGAGACTACTAAGGTGTATTAGGACTTCACTCTAGTCTAATATCTGTTTCACGAATTTATGGAAACCACTCTTAAATAATTTATTTTAAATAGCTATCTTAAACATTTAAGTGTATTTAAAGTGAATTGAAGAGAGATTCGACTCATCTGCTGTGGTCTTGTTAGCTTTTTCCCCAAGCCAAGGACTTTTTCCTTGCTATCTCCGAGTTTATGAAGATACTGCCTTAAATATTTGAGTGTATTACAGAACACATATCCATATGAGTAAGTGTCGCTTTTGTAACTTTGAGGTCCACCATTGACAACTTCTGGAGCAATGTGGGGGTATGTTCTTCTGTATGTTTCCTTTTCTTTTTCTGTTAGATATTTCAATTGAGAACCTTCAAAAAAAAAAAAATGATTAAAGATCCTGAAACACAATTCACATTATCTTTTGTAGGGTGTCAAATGCAAAATTTTGAAAATTAGCATTTTCTGGTATCTCTTAGGGTGTCGACATAGGAGAAAATGTTTGAAAATTAGCATTTTCTGGTATCTCTTAGGGGGTAAAATTCATCCAACCACGCCCTTTTTCAAAGACTTCCGGTATGTTTAAGGGGTATTTTTCAAACTTTCCGACAAGCATCCCTGGTACTTTTAACCCCTGGGGGTTATGACTTAAAGCCATATTGTCATGAATGAAAACAAAAGGTTAAACTGAACATATTAGATTACAAATTCTTGTTTCAGGAAAATCATAGCCATGACCAAATCTGTATATGAGCAAGAGGTTTGTCCTGATTTGCATACAACTTTAACTTTTTCTCTGAAAAAATAACATTTTACCTTGAAGTTTTTAGTACAATATGCTGTACAGTTAATATTGAAATTGCATAATTAATATACAATGTTCGCATGCTATCTGTATGAGGTTTAAAACATC
>OX459106.1:480912-553026 GCA_949775045.1 Metridium senile
CTATCATGTGACCATATTGAAAGGCCCTAAATTGTCGCTCAAACTTTAAACAATCACTGAATTCATGAGGCAAATACTTTATTTAGCAGTGTTAGCAAATATGAGGTCAGAAGAATAAACATTGGCAGAGTTATAGTCAAGCTATTACTAAAGATTTTTAGTAAGAAATGTCTGTCAAAAGCATTTCCGGTTGTGTTGATTATATCATTAACCAGATCTTTTCTGCCATACAAATAACAATTTAGACCACACCAGCTTAAAGCAAGTTGACCAATGTATGATTTGCCAAGCGTAAATGCACTAATTGTGATTGAATACGGAGCCAGTGAATATGCGCCTTGATTACAGTGAAATGTCGCCGCGCCGCCATGTTAATTGGTCTACAGCTTGTGTACACCAACATGGCGGACACAAGTTCAGGCGTCGAAATTACAATTTACTCAAACCAAAACGCTTTAGAGGTGAAAAGTTTAATCAACAAACAATTTCGTTTATGTACCAGGCAAAAAAGGTGACATTTGTGGCTAATTTACATCTTTTTACGGCTCTAAAAAACGTGTGACAATGTTGCATGACGTGAATTTCGATTCCAATTTCTCGAAAACGAAACAACAAAAAACAACCAAACTTTCAGGAATAATATTTTTCAATTTCAAACACATCTACAAAATATTAGAGGACCAGCTTTCTGCGATTTACTGTTTAGATTTTTTTTATGACGTCACATGAAAACCGATAATATCGTATCTTTGGTTGTTTATCCCACTGTAATACTGTATACTGTAAAAGAGAAAATTAAACTATATTTACATTTTTTTAAATGGTAATGGTCCGAATGTGTTCCGTCGTACCGTAGTCAGGATGCTGCGTTCCAACAGTGACAATACAACAGCTTTAACACCTCACATTTATAGAACAGAGAGCTATGGTAAATGTGCATTTTCTAAAACTGCACCAAGTCTGTGAAATCCTGATTTACTTCCGCCTTACGTCAAAAACTGTGCCAGCACAGAATGTTTTCATAAACAACGTAAAACGTTTCTGTTACCAAAAAATAACCACATTATTTTTGAGATTGAATCTTAAACCTATTTGTAAATATCTAATTATTAATATTCCTATATTTATACAACTTCTTTAATCAAATTCTAAGGGCATCGATAAATATTTGGATAAAATTATCATTATTATCATTATTTTAAAGAAATTTGATTTCTTTTTTAAGTTAACGTATATCGAAGATGGGAAACAAACAGTCACTCCGACGCCAGCGACACGGACTTGATCCTGATCTAGCTGAGGCAATACTTACTCGAGCCCTCTTTGAAGCCTTGCTAGAAGATTCACCTGAAGAAAGAGAGCAGTTAGAGACGATGAAACAGCATGCATGGAACCCCGTTGATCACTCTCCTCCTTTTGTGCTCCTCCGTGATGAATTGACAGCTAGACGAACACCATCACCGTTAACATCTGATTGCATTAGAGGTATGATAATGATGATGATGATGATGATGGCGATGTTGATGATGGCGATGATGATGATGATAATGACGACGATGATGATGATGGGGATGGGGATGGTGATAATGATGAAGATAATGGGGATGATGGTGAAGATAATGGTGATGGTGATGATACTGGTGATGGTGGTGATGACGACGACGATGATGGGGATGGTGGTTGTGATTATGATGATGGTGAGGAGGAGGATGACGACGACGATGGTATTGATGATCATGACTCGGTCAAGGCACTGCTAGGCACGTCAGAAAATTCAAGAAACATCGCGGTCGCAGCAGGGTACACACATGGCAATGGATGTTTCACAGTCATACAAAATCTGCATCTCTCAGTGTAATATTTATTAAAATCAAATAATGTCCCCATTAACAGGCAAGAAAGGTTACAGACAAGGGATACACGTCTTCGAGATACAATGGGAAAGAGACGAGAGGGGTACATTTGCCATAGTGGGGGTTGCCACGCCCAAAGCACCCCTGACTGCAAAAGGGTTCACGCCTGTTGTTGGTAACAATACAGAGTCGTGGGGATGGGATATTGTCCATAGAAAGTTGTATCATGGGGGAGAAATCAAAGGAGAATATCCTGGTGGCTTGGCAATGATCCTGGGTTTTCAAGTGCCAGATACCTTCTATATTATATTGGACATGAACGAAAGTACACTGAGGTATGTGATGCAATATAATGTAATAAAAGCTCAGCAAGAAAATAAAGAAGGAAATACCAAACTTATTGAATTATGTGTTATTGCATGATTTGATGTTTTGGATGAATGAATGTTTGAATAAATTAATCAATTAATTCATTAATCTATCAATCAATCAATCAATCAATCATTCAATCAATGAATGGATGAGTGAATACATGAGTGGTTGGATGAATGAAATAATAAATTAATGAAATAGGTAATAGATAAATGAATGAATAAATGGATGGATGCATTGATGGACGGATAGATGGATAGATAGATAGATGATTCAATCAATGGATGGATAGATTGATTGAATGACGATTACTCAATGAATGATTCAACGAATGAATGAATGAATGGATGAGTGATACTTGAATGGTTGGATGAATGAAATAATAAATGAATGAAATAGGTAATAGATAAATGAATAAATAAATTGATGGATGGATGGACAAACAGACAGACAGACAGACAGACAGACAGACAGACAGACAGACAGACAGACAGACAGACGGACGGACGGACGGACGGACGGACGGACGGACGGACGGACGGACGGACGGACGGACGGACGGACGGACGGACGGACGGACGGACGGACGGACGGACGGACGGACGGACGGACGGACGGACAGACGGACAGACGGACAGACGGACAGACGGACAGACGGACAGACGGACAGACGGACAGACGGACAGACGGACAGACGGACAGACGGACAGACGGACAGACGGACAGACGGACAGACGGACAGACGGACAGACGGACAGACGGATAGACGGATAGACGGATAGACGGATAGACGGATAGACGGATAGATGGATAGACGGATAGATGGATAGACGGATAGACGGATAGATGGATAGATGGATAGATGGATAGATGGATAGATGGATAGATGGATGGATAGATAGATAGATGAGTGAATGCATAAAATGGATAGATAGATAGATAGATAGATAGATAGATGAGTGAATGCATAAAATGGATAGATAGGTGCGGAATGGATGAAACAATCAATCCGGCAATCAATCAATGATGGTTAAATGAATGGTTTGATGAACTAATGAATAAATCAATGAATGTTAGTTTTTTTTCTTCAACCATATTAGCTTTGCTACCAAGGAGTTACATCTTGGAGTCGCTTTCACCCAGCTACCTCAGCAGCCAGACATGCCAATGTGTCTCGTCGCTAATGCCATATTTGGTAATTGTGATATTAGGATGAGATACCTGGGGAGCGGAGGTGAGAAAATGATGACGTCATTTTGTTTCTTAGCACTTGTTTTTTGTTTCTTTCCCCGATCATTTTTGTGCTTTCCAATACAACTATTTTAAATTTAAAAAAGGTTGATGACGGTTTTTGTTACATGTTGTATTCTGCATGTTGCTTATCAAGCTTGAAATATGTTAAATTCATATGTAAATAATATCAGCAACAGAGTAAAATATGCTGGAAAACCATGTAGATGGAATTTGGCAAAAATCAAAATTGTTGTGACCTTTCGCTGTTGCGTTTGAATTCAAATCATCCATAACTCATTTCGGGCTTGGTATTCAACTTTCAACATGCAGCCACACCTAAGTATCCGTCAACCCTTTTTGAAAGAGACACATGATCCTTTGCGCCACTGACTAGCTTGTAGACTCTTCACGGGCGATATTTTTTTAAATATTTTTATAGACCTCAAATGTGTAAGACCGTAAAAAAAATGATACTTTATTCATTTTACTGACGTTTCGAGCTGCATCTTGAATCATATGACTGTTCTCTCAGTTTTACCAAGATGCATAACTGACAATCACACTTTTTGTTTTCTTTTGCAGAGAACATACTATCTGGCCTCAAGCATCCTTTCGCTCTCAATCAATCTGTATCAGAGCAACATCCAAAGCCGTCCTCAGAACCAGATGATTCAGCAAGTCGCCGTCGACGTTCAACTGGTTCACCGAGTCTTGGGTCTGAAGCTGATATAATGACAGCTTCTTCTCGATATAAGTTCGACTACATTCGTGGTGATAATGCTTCTGTCATGTGCGCAGGGAAAAGAGCAAAGCGAAATAAGTATGTAAACTAGTATATGTTGCGTCGGCGTATAGGCAATATAATAAAATGTGCAACACTTTAAAAAAAACTTCACTGACGTTTCGATGTCAGATGAAGGGCTAAACGAAAGCTCACAATGTCAGTATAATATATAATACAAGTATTAGCGGCCGATCTTATTGCGATATATATCATATACTGACAGGACGCTGACAATTGTGTAATGCTTATGAAAGTGCTAGTTATTTCATTTTTTACTTAAATTCCCAAGATAATCCCAAAGTAAAAATAAAATAAAGATAAAACTTATGCAAATAAGAAAGAAATATCTATATGAGATTTACACATCTCTTCACGTTATTCTTCAATTTCATAAAGGTTAAATTATCATTTGTTACAGTGTTAAAAATTTCATTTTATTACTTATTCTTTAGGTATTGGTTGATGGATGGATGGATGAATGATTGAATGATTGACTGGTCAACTGACTGTCTCAATGCAAAACTAGACTGTATACTGTAATTTTTCTAATTTTGCAAGATAATTAATCTTTAGTTTTTCATCACATAGAGCACTGAATAGCTTCTCTGATGGAATTGTAATGACTTCAGAACCGCTGGTCGACAACGAACTCTTTGAAGTCCGCTTGGATAGCAAAGTGCATCGATGGGTTGGATGTCTTCTCATTGGAGCCATACCTAAGGACCCGAATTCGTTCTCTTTCCCGAGAACCTTTTCTGAATACAACAAAGAACTATTTATGTGGTGTGGAAAGAAAATTTTTTATGGGAAGTCAATGGAACATGTGGTCAAGCACAACATCATTGACATAACAGTGAGTATAGCTAGAGGGTATACACCTATAACGTTTTTTAGACAATAGGTCATTACAAGATTGAAAGGAACTGTGGCAACCAAATTAACAACCAACCAACCAATGCAAACCAAACCAAACCAAACCAGACCGAAAACCAAACCGAACCAGCCCAACCCAGCTGGGTATTTAATTTGATTTATTTATGATCTATTATTGTTTTTCAGACAGGTGATCGTGTTGGTGTTATGCGCAAGTCTGATGACACTCTACACTTCTTTCTAAATGGTTCAGTTGTCGGTAAATGTTTTGGTAAGACTCCAAAAACATTGTACGGCGTTGTAGATATCTACGGCCAAGCAGAAGAGATCACAATAACCGGTATGCATACTCTTGATGTACGTGTATCATATTAAGGTTACAGTCAACCTTCGCGGGGTGTCTCCGTAAACAAATCATTAGAGCGCCGAAATAAATGTTATTGCAAAGTATTATACATTATTTTAAAGCACAATAACTATAGAATATGTCTGTGAAATTTGTTTTTAAGAAATATCGATGTACAAAAAGTTTTGATTTTTTAAACTCAAAACGACCGTCTGTGTTTGAGCGAATTGATCTACATAATGTTTAATTTTCTTGTCAACTTTTCTGCTTAATGTCAATCAGTACACATGTGTCTCTAAAACTGTGTCAGGCTTTGTCAATGTTTTACTTAGTTTAGTTATAATTTAGAGTTGAAGATGATGATTCGATTAATTTTTGTGAAATTTAAAACTTTTTGCTGTATATCAAAAACTATGCTGTTATTCAACAAAGCATGACACAGTTTTAGAAACATATGTGTACTTATTGACATTAATCAGAAAAGTTGATAATACAATTAAACGTTATGTAGATCAATTTGCTGAAACACATACAGTGATCTTGAGTTTGAAAAATCAAAACTCTTTATACATAAATATTTCGTAAAAACAAATTACACAAGCATATTCTGTGGTTATAATGCTTTAAAATGATATATAATTATTTGAAATAATTTCTAATCCAGCGCTCAAATGATATTTTTACGGAGACGCCCCACGAGACCCCGCGAAGGTTGACTGTAACCTTAAATAGTTTTAGTTTGATGTGTTGTTCTGTCACTTGTTTTTCTAACGGTCATATGTGATTTGAACTTGTTCATGTATTGGTCTTCCATTGCCATAAGGGCTTTTCTAAGGCCTGATCACATGTGAGTTTTGTTTGTTTGATGTGTTGTTCTCTATACCTTGCCCAACAAGGGTTTTTCTCAGGATCATTTGTGAGCTGAGTTTGTTTGATGTGTTTTTCTCTCCCGTTAAAAGTGTTTTCCTCAGGATCATATGCTAGTTTAGTTTTGTCTTTGTATAGTTCCCTCAATTGCCACTGAGGAGGGTTTTCTTATGATTATATGTGAGCTGAGTTTATTAGACTAAGTATAACATTTCGCTCCAGTATTTATATATCATCTCGCCCCAATTATCTATACAATCTCGCTCCAATGTTTATACCACCTTGCCCCCAGTGTGTATATCATTTCGCCCCCAATGTCTATACAATCTCGCCCCCAATGCCTATACAGTCTCGCCCCAATGTTCATACTACCTTGTCCCAGTTTTTAAATCATTTCGCCCCCAGTCTTTATATATACAATCTTGCCTCCAATGTCTATACAGTCTCGCCCCAATGTTCATACTACCTTGTCCCAGTTTTTAAATCATTTCGCCCCCAGTCTTTATATCTACAATCTCGCCCCAAATGTATACACATCCTGGGGAACCCAGGGGTATTCTTCTGTCGCTCGTTTCTCGCTTCCACAACATATACCCCTGGGAACGTAGTCTGTTGGAGCTTGTTCCGGAAGTCAAAATTCAGCTCTTTCCTGATTGGTCGACCTTATTAGGTCGACCAATGAAAATCAAGATAACCATTCAAAGAAAGTCGTTAAATAAGTTTTAATTTTGACTTCCGGAACAAGCTCCAACAGACTACGTTCCCAGGGGTATATGTTGTGGAAGCGAGAAACGAGCGACAGAAGAATACCCCTGGGTTCCCTGGTACCACCTTGCCCCAGTGTTTAAATCATTTCGCCCCCAGTCTTTATACAATCTCGCCTCCAACAATGTCTATACAATCTCACCCCAGTGTGTGTATCATCTGTCCTACAGGGTGTATAAAGGCTGGTGCAGGGTACCTTGGAAAATATGGATATCGGCCACTTTTTTCCCGAAGTCTCAGAAAGCTTGGCGAATAAAAGTCTCGGTCTCGGAGTTTTTAAAAACCTGTAGTCTCATGTATCTGATTTTCAAACCAAGTTCTCGGTTCCTGGCGGGTCTCGGATACCATTTGCCAACCCTTTCATATTTGATGTTATGATGTCACACCGTCGGTTTCTTAGCTGCTATTAAAGTTTTAAAATCAGAAGAAAGGAAATGTCCATGGGAAAGTTATGAAAAAGAAGGAGGGGGAAATGTCTAAAATAACATTGGGAGATTGGAGAAACGCTATGGAAAGTAGCTAGGAAAAGGGATCCCTCTGCCCTCTTAAAAGGCCGTTCGCGTAAAACTCGCCCGGTGACTTTAACTTTGAAACACAGATTTTGCTCATCTCTTGTACATTGAAAGGCTATCATATACCAATAACAAAACCACAATTTAAATCAGTTTTTCTTTTGAATTTTTTATGTTACGAATTTTTTTCCGTTACGACTTGGAGAGGCCCGTTCGGAGCAATTTCGAAGGTCAAATTTCATGCAACTTTGAACGACGATATTTCACGAAATAATTAATTCCACCCAAAACAAATACCATAATGAGTTAAATTGGGTATTTATTGATAAACAAATGCGATTTCAGGCTCATTGAGTGAAAACCAAGGAAATAACATTTTTTTATTTTAACCTATGTTACGCACAAATACCGAACACGTGAAAACACATCACACAAAAACTCGAATTTCTAGAAAGTGGGGCGTGCAATTGGAATTAAGTAAGTGCAGGCTAATAGTAGATAGGATAGTAGATGTAAACAACAACAAAAATCTTGCGGCTATCATTTAACAAAAAAGTTACAGCCTCGCAAACTTACCATAATTCGGCTTTTTTGATAATTTGCCTTCATTTTGACCGTCTCGTTGAAATAAAGAATTGCATCGAGATCCTTCATAAATGTGCCTGAAACCATAAGTTATGAAAGAAAATGTTGTACAAATGCATAGAAATTATATTTAAAAAGAAATAGCGTTAATTTTGGCAAATAACTTCGTCTTAACATGCCTAAAGTTCGATATTTCTCACCTCGATCAGTTCTCGGCTTTCCCTTGTCGATATGCACAGAATATAAAACTTCCATTGCCAGAGGCTTTTTCTTTTAGACCTCATTTACGACATTATGGTATTTGACTTATAGTTTTCTTCGTACACTCGCTCAAACAAGCGAAACAAGACACATAAACAACACAGCAGCAGCGATCCGCCATGTTTACTTTCTGCTAGACAACCGCTGGACAAAAAGAGACCTGGCTCATCTCAAGCAACACAGGGTACCCAGTCTAAGAATTTGTATAAATCGAGCAAGTGCTGTTGGTTACTCATCAAATATCGTTTTTTAACTAGTTAGCTATTTTCTTTGAAAAAAGGTCGTTGTTTTGTAAAATAACAAGCATGGAGGGTATTATACGAAAGAACTACGTACTTAATAAAAGAGGTGGCCATGGGAACATTTTTTCCATTCATTAGTCACGTCAAGAGAGGGAACCGAATTAGTATAATAATTAATTGACCCCTCAATCTAAACACATGACAAATCATGGAAAATACACAACTTTACTTGGTATCCATTCTCAGCTACTCAGTGATACAATTTTTATTTGAGTGACTAGCAGTTAAGAGTACATATTTGTCATTTATATATAATATGCATTCTACATATGGTATGGTAGTTGTCATGCAACTTTGAATGGTCTTGAATGTGTGTCAAGAAAGTAACTCAACGTTCTTACTAATTTTTACGTTCAGTAGGGTATAAACAAGAGTTCTGCAACATGTGCTCCCGTGGGAGCAGGGGAGTCAAGCCATGGGAGCCATCCCATCGGAGCCACGCTATGGGAGCCGGGGTGTATATCACGCTATGGGAGCTGTTCCGTCGGAGCCATGTCACGGGAGCTTCTAGGGTGAGCTATTTTAAGTCACACAATCTGATTCGTATATTTAATTAATGATATTTTTTTTTCATTTCCTATATTTTTATAATTTCCATTTTTTTTTTTTTTTTTAGTTTCCGATTTCATATACATATATATTTCATTCTTTAAACTTCAGGGGTTGTTTTTACTCGATTTATTTAATTTTATAGATTGTATAAAAGATTTTTCCAAATAAATTGAAGTGCCAACGCCGAGGCTCGAACCCTCGACTGTATGATTTGGAGACCAGATCATTACCATTACGCCACGACAGAAACTTATTATTCTAAAACTGAAGAAAAGAGTTTTATTCAAAGTCTTTTGTTATCATCTTCATTAATTTATTCGAAATGGTGGGGGTGGTATTGTATGTTAATCCTTTAATCCTTTGTTTATCTTAAAACTGATTCTGAATTTTAAATGAGTTTGAAATACATAGCTTCGAAAACCCTCTTCTTCGATTAATTCTGCAATTGATGATCGCTAAATCAATGTTGAGCGTGATTGTTTAGATATATATATTTTATTAGTCCTTCCTGGAATAACAGCTGGTTGATTAGGCCCGATTTAATTACTATAGCTATATCAAACCTGGAATTGGTTTCAGATAACTGTTATCTGTAATAACGTTTAAAAGAAACATTTCAGCCACTTCAATAATTCATTTTAAATCGTTTATTGAAATCATAATAACAAAATTCTGGATACACCAGATTTTACCATTTGACAAACATGATAAAAACTTTATATATCTATACATATATTCTAACAACTACTCCATTGAATCGTCTGCACTACTGATCTCACTTTCATTATCTTCTAGATATTGTGAAACCAAATCATTCAAAAGAAATTTTCTTTGATGGATAGCAAGTTTTGTTGCTTCAAGCCATCCATAATCTCCAGTGTCCAACAGGTCTTTTCTAGTATTCATAATCTTTTGAAAGTATGAGTCTTTTTTAATTTCATGAATCCATTCCATTTTTTCAGCTAGTATGTTTCTCAATTCTTTTCGGACGATAAGAAGGATTTTCTCATTAGCAGTCTGTCTGGCACCTGCTTCTGTTGCACCATCAGATGCAAGTTTTTCAATCAATTCTCTTCGTTCTTCCTCATGTCGTTCAACAGCTTCATTTAGTACAACTTGCCAGCACCATGACAGCTCATCGGTTTCGGCGTCAGAACCATACTCACTTTCAACACTTGAATCATCATTTTCAGAATCGTTATCTTCTATGGATGTATCTTGAGAACTGCTGACTTCGCTGAGCTCTTCATCTTCGGCACTACTGTCATAGTCCATGTTATTTTTCATTTTACACGAACTTCTTTCCAAATGACGCATCAAGTTAAATGATCTCGAAAATAGTTTTCCACAATATTGACACTGCTTGGGGCTAGGCATGTTTACTCTTTACGAGTCAATTGCTAAATGAGCAGGTCGAGGAGAACGAAGTGTTTAAATGAGCAAGCATGAGCTGCTCATGAGCAATAGAGCCTTCTTAGAACTACTCATGAGCAGCTCATTTAATACTGCTCAGTTGCTCAACATATGAGAGGGCCACTTTGCATGTTTGTTGCACAACATTTGAAAAGGTGGCCCTCTCATATGTTGAGCAAGCATGAGTTGCTCATGAGCAGCTCATTTAATACTGCTCAGTTGCTCAACATATGAGAGGGCCACTTTGCATGTTTCTTGCACAACATTTGAAAAGGTGGCCCTCTCATATGTAATTGAGCAACTGAGCAGTATTAAATGAGCTGCTCATGAGCAACTCATGCTTGCTCAACATATGAGAGGGCCACCTTTTCAAATGTTGTGCAACAAACATGCAAAGTGGCCCTCTCATATGTTGAGCAACTGAGCAGTATTAAATGAGCTGCTCATGAGTAGTTCTAAGAAGGCTCTATTGCTCATGAGCAGCTCATGCTTGCTCATTTAAACACTTCGTTCTCCTCGACCTGCTCATTTAGCAATTGACTCGTAAAGAGTAAACATGCCTAGCCCCAAGCAGTGTCAATATTGTGGAAAACTATTTTCGAGATCATTTAACTTGATGCGTCATTTGGAAAGAAGTTCGTGTAAAATGAAAAATAACATGGACTATGACAGTAGTGCCGAAGATGAAGAGCTCAGCGAAGTCAGCAGTTCTCAAGATACATCCATAGAAGATAACGATTCTGAAAATGATGATTCAAGTGTTGAAAGTGAGTATGGTTCTGACGCCGAAACCGATGAGCTGTCATGGTGCTGGCAAGTTGTACTAAATGAAGCTGTTGAACGACATGAGGAAGAACGAAGAGAATTGATTGAAAAACTTGCATCTGATGGTGCAACAGAAGCAGGTGCCAGACAGACTGCTAATGAGAAAATCCTTCCTATCGTCCGAAAAGAATTGAGAAACATACTAGCTGAAAAAATGGAATGGATTCATGAAATTAAAAAAGACTCATACTTTCAAAAGATTATGAATACTAGAAAAGACCTGTTGGACACTGGAGATTATGGATGGCTTGAAGCAACAAAACTTGCTATCCATCAAAGAAAATTTCTTTTGAATGATTTGGTTTCACAATATCTAGAAGATAATGAAAGTGAGATCAGTAGTGCAGACGATTCAATGGAGTAGTTGTTAGAATATATGTATAGATATATAAAGTTTTTATCATGTTTGTCAAATGGTAAAATCTGGTGTATCCAGAATTTTGTTATTATGATTTCAATAAACGATTTAAAATGAATTATTGAAGTGGCTGAAATGTTTCTTTTAAACGTTATTACAGATAACAGTTATCTGAAACCAATTCCAGGTTTGATATAGCTATAGTAATTAAATCGGGCCTAATCAACCAGCTGTTATTCCAGGAAGGACTAATAAAATATATATATCTAAACAATCACGCTCAACATTGATTTAGCGATCATCAATTGCAGAATTAATCGAAGAAGAGGGTTTTCGAAGCTATGTATTTCAAACTCATTTAAAATTCAGAATCAGTTTTAAGATAAACAAAGGATTAAAGGATTAACATACAATACCACCCCCACCATTTCGAATAAATTAATGAAGATGATAACAAAAGACTTTGAATAAAACTCTTTTCTTCAGTTTTAGAATAATAAGTTTCTGTCGTGGCGTAATGGTAATGATCTGGTCTCCAAATCATACAGTCGAGGGTTCGAGCCTCGGCGTTGGCACTTCAATTTATTTGGAAAAATCTTTTATACAATCTATAAAATTAAATAAATCGAGTAAAAACAACCCCTGAAGTTTAAAGAATGAAATATATATGTATATGAAATCGGAAACTAAAAAAAAAAAAAAATGGAAATTATAAAAATATAGGAAATGAAAAAAAAATATCATTAATTAAATATACGAATCAGATTGTGTGACTTAAAATAGCTCACCCTAGAAGCTCCCGTGACATGGCTCCGACGGAACAGCTCCCATAGCGTGATATACACCCCGGCTCCCATAGCGTGGCTCCGATGGGATGGCTCCCATGGCTTGACTCCCCTGCTCCCACGGGAGCACATGTTGCAGAACTCTTGTTTATACCCTACTACGTTCTAATAGCACTAGTAATATTGTCATATCACGCGCGCAATTAATATGCACGGAAAAAATTAATCGCGTTTTTTTCATACTTATTTGATCATCAAAAGAGTGAAATGATACAAGCATAGAATAGGTGAGCTTGCTGGATTCAATAAGATGCTCTGATGATGCACTCGGCTCTACATTTTTTTACCTTGTTTGGGAAATATACTAATTTTACACTCTTATTTAATTCATTGTACTACTGGGGCCGATTGTACGAAAGGTGTATAAAATTATCCACCGGATAAAGTAATCTATACTGCATAAGTTGTTTTTAAATTTTATTCGCTGGTAGCCCTATCTACTCTTCGTACAACCGGCCCCTGAAGCCTAAATGTTCTATTTTGCCCTTATATACATCCCGGGGGGGGGGGGGGGGGGGGGAACACCCCTAGAAAATGGATAGGGGTGCTCGGCGGACGGTTTTGACAATGACCCTAAAAGGTATGCATAAATTAACTCAGATACTGATCTCAGGTGGTTTCAGACCCTAAAAGGTACGACCGCATTAAAAAAATGTTCAATATGTATAATCTTAAGTTTGAAAACTGGTTCAAAAAGTTACGGTGCCAGTTCGAGACCCTAAAAGTAACGCGAGGCCGGGTCTTATTTTCGACCCTAAAAGGTCCGTCGAGCACCCCTCGAGACTCTTTTTGACACCACTGTGTTCAGGATGATGACATGTTACCTTTGTACTTTTCCAGAATTTTCCTAAGGTATGACGGTGTTGATAGCATATCCACACTTTTCTAGCATCCTCGTGATGTAAATAAAACATACCAGCCCTGGCCAGTATTAGTTGACTCTCACTCAGATGCTCCTTAGAAAGGTGGTTACTAACCAAATGGGTTTCCACCGAATCATTACATTCCGTTACACGCACAAAACCACTTAATCCACGTGACGGACCACAGCTAGTTTTAACATAATCATTTTTGTTCAAAAAGCAATCGAAAGACATATTTGCAGTTAGATCGAGATACAACGTCGTTGGTTCAAAGAAATGTTATCTCAATTAGCGATAGGATAATTAATTAGCGCGGCAAGATTATAGACAAAGTTTAATCAAGTGCTATCTAGTTTACAGTGGAAGTACTCGGCTAAATTCGGGACTGGAGGATAGTATACCCTATATAATAAAGAGTAGAGTTGTTAATCGTTGGTCGCTCGCTACCTCTTAAATATCGATTTTTATAACATTGCGGTACATTCTTAGCGTACGCAATTGATTTATGACAATAAAGAGTTTGATACTTTCACAGTTGCGGTAAACGTTTATATCTGTCAGTTCAGTTGGACATGGCATTTTTAGAACTTAAGCAAAAGATTGACCACGCTTAACAATCCCTCTTTATTAACTGAATTAATTTTCCTGTGCTTAAAAATTTACTAATTACAATAAAATCACATGAACAGCAACATTTCGTGGAAAGCGCGTTTAAAGCGATTTTGGGGATCTCTTAGGTATCCCGCGTAAAATAATAATATTTTGACAAGACACTAGTTGTTTTGAGTATCAATAAAGGTACATTTATTTTATAGAATCGATATAGTCAATTTCCGACCAGCAGCACCTCGATTTATGCAAATTCTTAGACTGGGTACCCTGTGTTGCTTGAGATGAGCCAGGTCTCTTTTTGTCCAGCGGTTGTCTAGCAGAAAGTAAACATGGCGGATCGCTGCTGCCGTGTTGTTTATGTGTCTTGTTTCGCCTGTTTGAGCGAGTGTGCGAAGAAAACTATAAGTCAAATACCATAATGTCGTAAATGAGGTCTAAAAGAAAAAGCCTCTGGCAATGGAAGTTTTATATTCTGTGCATATCGACAAGGGAAAGCCGAGAACTGATCGAGGTGAGAAATATCGAACTTTAGGCATGTTAAGACGAAGTTATTTGCCAAAATTAACGCTATTTCTTTTTAAATATAATTTCTATGCATTTGTACAACATTTTCTTTCATAACTTATGGTTTCAGGCACATTTATGAAGGATCTCGATGCAATTCTTTATTTCAACGAGACGGTCAAAATGAAGGCAAATTATCAAAAAAGCCGAATTATGGTAAGTTTGCGAGGCTGTAACTTTTTTGTTAAATGATAGCCGCAAGATTTTTGTTGTTGTTTACATCTACTATCCTATCTACTATTAGCCTGCACTTACTTAATTCCAATTGCACGCCCCACTTTCTAGAAATTCGAGTTTTTGTGTGATGTGTTTTCACGTGTTCGGTATTTGTGCGTAACATAGGTTAAAATAAAAAAATGTTATTTCCTTGGTTTTCACTCAATGAGCCTGAAATCGCATTTGTTTATCAATAAATACCCAATTTAACTCATTATGGTATTTGTTTTGGGTGGAATTAATTATTTCGTGAAATATCGTCGTTCAAAGTTGCATGAAATTTGACCTTCGAAATTGCTCCGAACGGGCCTCTCCAAGTCGTAACGGAAAAAAATTCGTAACATAAAAAATTCAAAAGAAAAACTGATTTAAATTGTGGTTTTGTTATTGGTATATGATAGCCTTTCAATGTACAAGAGATGAGCAAAATCTGTGTTTCAAAGTTAAAGTCACCGGGCGATTCTTACGCGAACGGCCTTTTAAATACCATATTAATATTAATAGATATAATAATATTATATCTTAAAAGGCGGCGAGGCTGAAACCCAATCCAGCAATAACACAGACAAAGATCAGAATCTCAACAATGTCGACAGCATGGTCAAAATGAAGAACGCTATCGACCTTCTAAAGTCACCAGTAAACCCTGGACTTCCGTTAATTATTACTAAACTAGCTGAAGACGTCTACCAGCCCTACGTGGACTATACAGATCCTTCCATTCGACAGAAGTATGGTGATCATCTTGTCGATATTGGCGCTGCACAACATCTTGCAAAGCTTTTGCACAGGTAAAAACATTTTGATTGACGTCCACACTAGTTTAACCGCTGGTTATCGTACATTTTTAATCCAATTTCTTCCTTAAAAAAAAGACGCAGTCTACACGTACCAGTTAACCGCTAGTAATCTAACATTTCTACTCCAATTGTTTTCTTTAAAAAAAACTGACGCAGTCCACACTAGTTTGACAGATAGGTATCGTACATTATTACTGCAATTGTTTCTTAAAAACACCGCCGCAATTCACACTAGTTTAACAGCTAGCTACTGTACAATTTTACTCCATATAGGTTAGATGATACCGGGATCGAAACCAAGGAGGGTTGGATTGGAATGAATATTGTACGAAGCATATTGTGGAATTATTCTGATGCAAGCCTTGCAATGGCAAAGGCAATCGGCCAGAGTGGTCTGCTGGAGAGGTTTGTAAACGACTTGAAGCGTATTGGACCGGTTACAATCAAAAATGAGGTGGGTAAAGCATTTATACCATCTATTAGGCTTATTCCGCCTTAGATCGCCTTAGATTTTAGATGTTTTTTCCTTAAATCGCCTAAGTTTGCCTAAGATCGCCTTAGATTTTAGATGTTTTTTGCTAAAATCGCCTAAGTTTGCCTAAGACCGTCTTAGATTTGAGGAGGTTAAAATCGACTTAACCTGTAGGAAAATACTGTACAAAATTCGAAATGACCTTATACAAAGTGACCTTAAACAACATCTTCTTCCTTCTATTAGTCCAAACTTCAACTCTTGCAGCTTTGATGGAAATAGCTACACTGTTTTGAACACTCATAATCCAGTATTATATATATTTTTAAGTATATTTTTAGGAGTAGGATATTCAATTGGGGCGTAAGCTCTGTTTCCTACTCCCGTCACATGTATAGATATTTTATTAGTATTATTTTTGTAATTGTATTTGTGTGACAAATAAACTAAACTAAACTAAACTAAACTAAAAGCAGCGATTTTAGGATCCGTAGTAGGCCTATCTATCCGCTTTTTCGTTAGTTCTTCTACTCACTCACTGATTCATTTATTCGTTCTTTTATGTACCATTTATCGATCGTTTTACATCAATTCAGCACATTAAAACGTCTATTTTTATCATTAGAAAAAGGCTTACATTGTGAGCTCGGCTGTCAACATTCTCCACAACTGCGCAAAGGCTACCGAAAACAGACAAGTATTCCGAGATATCAAGGCAGTCGATGTTCTAGTACCATTCTTGGAGGCCGAAAAATTCAGTACCGTGATTTCAGCTCTCTTGACTTTGTCGTATATCACTGATGACACACAAATAGACCTGTTGAAAACAAACTTGAAAGTTAGTCCTTATAGAGTGGAAAATTAATAGATTATGAATTGTGATTTTGAAATAATGATGCTGATGATGCTGATGATGATGCCGCTGCTGCTGCTGATGATGATTATGGTGGTTATGATGTGATGTGATGTGATGTGATGTGATGTGATGTGATGTGATGTGATGTGATGTGATGTGATGTGATGTGATGTGATGTGATGTGATGTGATGTGATGTGATGTGATGTGATGTGATGTGATGTGATGTTGTGCTCTTCTCCTATGCCTCTTTTACAGTGCGACTACTGAAACCGGGGCCACCCAAATAAATGTCAAAATAAATAGTTTTTGAGATCAAACAACAAAAACGTGTAGGGTTCTCACAGGCTAAGGTGTTTCTTATTCAATCTTTATCTATACCGTTCACAAATAATTATGAAAATTATTAGCATTTTAAGCAAAAAAGTCAAACATTTGTAGATATTCTATTGTTCATACTCTCGATCGTGATTGGATAATCATGTTTTGGTGGCCCCGGTTTCAGTAGTCGCACTGTAACCGGGCCGGTTATCAAGTTAACCTAACTCCGCAAAAATCAACATGTAAGCCAAGTAGTGTGCAAAAATATTTAAGAGGTAGTGAGTGTGAGTCTCCCCAATTAGTAGGACACTTGGGTTTACATGACAAATCCATTAAGACGTTTTTTTAAAAACGTTTTTAAAAAATTGATGTTTATGTTTCATTCAGACAATTTCCACTATACGTGGGATGCTCTCCAATGCCTGTAGCGATCCCGACCTTCATGGGACCGACGGCGACTGCAGATGGTCAGCTCTAGAGATTGTCACAGGAATCGCTAACATAGCTGTCAACCAATCAAACTGCGAGATGATCCTAGACTCTGACGTCATACCCTTGTTATTTGACGTCATCGAAAAGGGTGGGGCAATTGAGAAAGAGAGCGCGTGTAATGCACTCTGGGTAATTTCCAGTTCCGAGAATGGTAAAAGGATGATTCGAGGTCATTCTGGAGCGGATGCAACTCTGAAGAGACTTAGCAAAGACTCCAACAAGAACATAGCTTCTTCCGCAGAGAGAGTTTTACTAAGAATCAAGCAGCAACCGATGCAGCAAGGTAAAGTGAATCAGTTTTTGGCATGTACGATATCTAAATACTTTTATTAAAATGTTCTTGTATGGCCCTCTTTTAACATGCAAATGAGCATATGTGTTAGATAACATGCTAATAAGGTGCGTGTCACATCAGATTTTTTTACATAACCTTTTTTTATCTTTGATTTAGTACTTATCAAAGATATGCCTATTGTTCTTTTGCAATCTCAACCTGTCAGTTAAAACATATATATATATATATATATATATATATATATATCTATGGTAATGGCATTGTTTTCAAGATTGCATACGGTTTTTTATTCATACGATGACCATACATGTACATTAGTTGACAGGAGGACTTTGTATAAACAACCGTATTTACTAAACTATTTTTATGTTAGACGTCACATTTCACATTTCGCACCTCACCAAGTTACATCACGTCATCTCACGTTGCGTCACGTCACGTCACTTTACGTCACGTTGCGTCACGTCACGTTGCGTCACTTCACGTCACGTCACGTCTAGTCATGTCACATCACATCATATCACGTTGCGTTATGTTACGATCTCAATAAGGGATGTTGTTTTGTTCTAGGTGCTGGACCAGCCAGAGGACCACGAAAAGACTGCGAGTATATGCAGGCATGCAGGGTGTTCCTTAAATCTTTGGATCTCAGTGGTAAGTAGGAAGTGGGTGCTGAATAAAGGGGCTAATCCATGTTTGAAAAACAAAATAATGTGTATTTGAGAATAGAGAGGTTATCTACTTTTGTGGAGTTTATTGCTGAGATATTATAGGCATACATCTTAACACGAATAATAATCGAGGTACTTACAATCATTATTCTCGTCAAGAACATGGAGGTTGTTGTTGTGATATTATAGGCATACATCTAAACTCGAATAATCGAGGTGCTTACAATCATTATTCTAGTCAAGAACATGGAGGTTATTGTTGAGATATTATGGGCATACATCTAAACTCGAATAATCGAGGTGCTTACAATCATTATTCTAGTCATGAACATGGAGGTTATTGTTGAGTTATTATGGGCATACATCTAAACAGGAATAATCGAGGTGCTTGCAATCATTCTAGTAAAACCAGGTTATTGTTTATTATAAGATATCATGGGCATACTATCATTAAAATATTGATTTGACAAGACTACCTAACCAACTGGATATTCTGTTTCGTGACAGATTATTATTTTGACCCGCGTCACGACAAGTGTTACTGCACAAAGTGTCACGCATCACGCAATGAGAAGTTATTCTACACCCAAGGAGAACCAGCCAAAGACTACGCTCTGCCGATAGGATGGACTCGGTTTGCTCTCAAGTAAGTTACTTTTTATACACCAATTTTCAGTAAACGTTGAACGTCTGGCAATAATTGCACTGGAGCCAATCTTGAATGGAGGGAGTTAATTAATTTCTCCAGAAATGTCGAAATTTCACGATGACGTCACATCAAAACATTCTATTGTCTTAACGCTAAAGATGATGGACGCCAGTGGGGGACAGATTTATAACAACAATACGAGAATACACAATAAAATTGCATTTACAAGACGGAGAGGAAAGAAATGACAAAAAATGGTATAAATATGAAAGTATAAACATAGACACATAACATACATAAAAACTAGATAATATGAAGCTCAATTTTCAAAGAGAAAGAAGATTTAAATGAAATTGACATTGTTTTCAGCGATTCTATCCCCCACTGTAAACACATTGTGACGTATAATGAAATATTAATAGGGCAATTGTAACGAAGGATATGTAATCGCAAACTTACCTACCTTTACTTTACTTCCCCCCTCCCCCCTCTCCCCCCGGTTATAAAGACGCCGAACGCATTTGCAAATGTTGATTATGACGATTGAGGGCCTAAGGAGTACCTGATTGAAAACTAATCATCCCCCCCCCCACACACACACACACACACGCAGAAAACACCCGCTCCCACGTTAGGTTGTGATTTTAACGATGAAGTGTGGCGGAGTAAAACTGTTTTCTTTATCTCAAAGAATACGGCCTGCAGCACTCGATCTTCAGGCAAACTCTAAATGGCATGTTGCTTATCACGGGACGGCACACTCCAGTGTTAAATCGATACTGAAATGCGATGGACAGCTACTTATACCAGGTAAATTGAGATATTATCATCATCGCGTCATCATCATCATCATCATCATCATCATCATCATCATCATCATCACAATCATCATCATCATCTCATTATCATTATCATTATCATCTGTAAACTAATTAAATATTACCATTTCTTCATCACCACAATGTTGTCATCGTCATCACCGCAATTACCATCATCAACATAATGGTGATCATCATCATCATCATCATCATCATTGTATATGATTGTTACCATGACCATCATCATGACCATCATCAATACAATGTATAATCAGCATTTAATAACATTAATTTGCACCACCACCACCACCACCACCACCACCACCACCACCACCACCACCATCATCATTATCATCATCATCATTATCATGATGACCATTACCATTTTTAGGTGACACAGCCTTAGATGGTAAGAAGATCGCAGAAGTAGACGGTCATTTAAACGATGATAACAAACCAGAAAACTTCAACACCAAACAGATCTTTGTCTCGCCAAGTATTCGATACTCTGGACTAAATGTTTATGCCAAGACAGAGTCGTAAGTTTGTAAGATGGTTGCCA
Source organism: Metridium senile (assembly GCA_949775045.1). Taxonomy (NCBI): domain Eukaryota; kingdom Metazoa; phylum Cnidaria; class Anthozoa; order Actiniaria; family Metridiidae; genus Metridium; species Metridium senile. The sequence goes on from OX459106.1 coordinate 501,849, forward strand.
GTTATTTGTTGCCAGTTATTTGTTGCTTGCTTGCTTGCTTGCTTGCTTGCTTGCTTGCTTGCTTGCTTGCTTGCTTGCTTGCTTGCTTGCTTGCTTGCTTGCTTGCTTGCTTGCTTGCTTGCTTGCTTGCTTGCTTGCTTGCTTGCTTGCTTGCTTGCTTGCTTGCTTGCTTGCTTGCTTGCTTGCTTGCTTGCTTGCTTGCTTGCTTGCTTGCTTGCTTGCTTGCTTGCTTGCTTGCTTGCTTGCTTGCTTGCTTGCTTGCTTGCTTGCTTGCTTGCTTGCTTGCTTGCTTGCTTGCTTGCTTGCTTGCTTGCTTGCTTGCTTGCTTGCTTGCTTGCTTGCTTGCTTGCTTGCTTGCTTGCTTGCTTGCTTGATCTATCTATTAAATTATCACTTGTCTTCAAAGGTTTGTACATCCAAATACAAAGAAATCATACAAAGCAAAAGTTGCCTTCCAGCTCTGGATCGAACCAGGATGCTACAAAGTTGGCCCTGAGACAGTCGAAGCAAAATACGAAATCGACCCTAAATTTAGCAACCAAGAAATTGAATGGTCTACGGTTCACAGAGGAGCGGTTCACCTGTATGGAATACTGGTACAACTTGAAGAATAGAGACTGTGCGAAGACTATTTCCTGATTAAATCGACCGTTATACGTTACTAACAAACCTCATTCTATATATTGTTTGACTTTTGTCTAGGTCTATTCGCATGTTTGCACTGATAGGTACTCGCTTTTTGTAAGTAATCGGCGGTTGATTTAAAAAAAATAGATTTTCCATATTGTTTCCAAGAAAAAGAATTGTTAAAGCATCTAAAAGTTACCACACTGCGCAATGTTTTTGGCAGCTATGTTAATATTAGCAACAACGTCAGGTATAAAATGTCAATTACAGGAACATAGTTTTGATAGAGCCAGGGCTCTAGCTAAAAGGTACGCTCAGGAAACGTTTTCAAATCCAAACAGAAGCGCCGATCACCCATACAAATTAGGGAGTCCCCTCGAGCATGAGGCTAAATAGGAAATATTATATGATATTTTACAGTTCACGTAAGCAAAGCAGTGGCTGATCCAGGATTTTAATTAAAATAGGGCGGTTCAACACTTAAAAGACAAGGGGGGATGAGCTACAGGTAGACGAGAGCAGAGAAAAGAGATTCCAGAAAATGCATTGTCGTTACAAAGGAGAGTTCAATGGCACTGTAGACATCCCCCTGTATCCGCCACTGCAGAGTGACAAACATATTCATGCATTTAGGGAGGTAGTCTTTGTAGGGACCGATTTAATTTCAAATATATTTAGAGATGCAGTTTTTGTAGGTGCTAATTTCAAATACATTTAGAGAGGCAGTTTTTGTAGGTCCAATTTTCAAATACATTTAAAGAGGCAGTTTTTGTAGGTCCAATTTTCAAATACATTTAGAGATGCAGTTTTTGTAGGTCCAATTTTCAAATACATTTTTAGAGTCGGTTTTTGTAGGTGCAAATTTTAAATACATTTAAAGAGGCAGTTTTTGTAGGTGCAAATTTTAAATACATTTAAAGAGGCAGTTTTTGTAGGTCCAATTTTCAAATACATTTAGAGATGCAGTTTTTGTAGGTGCAGATTTCAAATGCATTTAGAGAGGCATTTTTTTATTGTCCGATTTTCAAATACATTTTAGAGATGCAGTTTTTGTGAGTCCAATTTTCAAATACATTTTAGAGATGCAGTTTTTGTAGGTGCAAATGTCAAATACATTTAGAGAGGCAGTTTTTGTAGGAGCAGATTTCAAATACATTCAGAGAGGCAGTTTTTGTAGGGGCAGATTTCAAATACAATAAAAAACGGCAAATACTGGGCATTAAATGACTTTTTTTTTACTCTTTTTTTACTGCGAATAAGTTGCCACACAAACTCCGACAAAGAATTACAGCAGTTCTCAGTCACACGTGCACCGCACGCATAAAAAGCACCGCTATAAAGCGTGAAGTTGGTGCACGTCAATCAAACTGTGTTTACAAAACTGGTGTTTTTTACTTCAGTCGGGTTGCGAAACATCTCTGAATCTGACGAAAATCCTCGTCTTGTAAACACAGTTTGATTGACGTCCACCAACTTCACGTTTTATAGCGGTGCTTTTTATGCGAGCGCTGCACGTGTGACTGAGAACTGCTGTAACGTCCTAAATGTCAGTAAGTAACATTCTCTTCTATACGGTGTACTATAGTTACCTATTTTATTTGGAAAATAGCTTTACCGTTCTAAACAGGAAATACTATATCCATATCATGAAATCAAATCAAATTGCTAATGATTACGGTGGTCGAGAGCGGTAATAAAAAAGGCAAAAAATTAATTCGAAAAAAGGCATAAAGTCCATAAATAAAAGTGATTTAGGGCTATACACATTACAAAGTGAAGTTGCCTTTTTGAATTGTGCCATCGACGCATCTGGTTTTTGTAAGAATCGATTTTGTCATTTTGCCACAAAACATTTTGGCATTTTGCCCCAGCAAGTTTGTCACATAGCACTTTCGCTTTTGACGTTTTTTTATTTGGAAAATAGCTTTACCGTTCTAAACAGGAAATACTATATCCATATCATGAAATCAAATCAAATTGCTAATGATTACGGTGGTCGAGAGCGGTAATAAAAAAGGCAAAAAATTAATTCGAAAAAAGGCATAAAGTCCATAAATAAAAGTGATTTAGGGCTATACACATTACAAAGTGAAGTTGCCTTTTTGAATTGTGCCATCGACGCATCTGGTTTTTGTAAGAATCGATTTTGTCATTTTGCCACAAAACATTTTGGCATTTTGCCCCAGCAAGTTTGTCACATAGCACTTTCGCTTTTGACGTTTTTTCATTTGAGCTTTGATATTTTATCTACAGGAGATTGGTCAAACGGCAAAAAACAAAAGCACAAAAAGTCAAAGTCAGATTCAAAAGCGTTCCTTGCCCACTATAGAGAAAGAACTGTTTTTAAACTATTCGTCGATAATTAATTAATAATCCATCACTTTGTGCATGCATATTTACACATCCACCATGGAATATAACTTCTAAATTAATTGATTTCTTGGATAATATATTGTTCTTGCAGGAAAATATTACCTTTTTTCTAAATATATGATGTCACTACACCAATTTAACCAATACACGCGACCCCTGTGATACACTATGTAAGGGACAGACCATAAGATATTGGGTGAGGGGAGGGGGGGGGGGGGGTTGGGTAGGGGAAGGGGGGGAACTAGAGCACAGCATTAAAGAAAAAAAAATGTTGCACAACAACAGTGACAAAAAAATATTTGTGCAAGTTGAAAAAAAAATTGCTGCACAACCACGAAAGGGGGTGGGGGTGGGACCTGCACACATGCAATAATTAATTAAATATAAATTGTACTTTACAGCTAAGTTCATAATTTCTTCAAGATCAATTTGCAGTTGTTTAGCCGAGAAGAAAACTATACAGAATTTAAGTCTGATAACAGACTCAGTGGGTGTGAAAAAAGACAAGTGCGGCTAATGGGCAAAGCCCAACTGAGTCTGCGTATGTTGCTTATGCTAATGATTGTATCGCTAGTGTGAACTTGTGTTCAAACATTTAGAAGTTGATTAGCACAATTGTCGAGATTTTAACTTTTACATCGTCGCTTATTTGCTGTCCGTAGATGTCCGTAAGAGTCAGGATAATTTGACTGAACTACATCTCTGAGAACACATTAATTCGCATATTTAAGCATATTGTTTGAGCCGAATAGATGAAACTGAGATGAGGCAATTTGCATTGCTAGAACCTGTTTCGCTGTTTCGAAGGATATGAATCTACTTATAACAACTTCTTTGAGGATACCATCCTCTCGATCTACTGTTTTTTACAGCACAGCAGAATAAATAGAAAGATTTTGCATTATCGTTAGCGATAAGTATTTGATTTGAGTTACTTTGATTCATTTTATATACAGTTATTTCAAAAAGTTTGGCTAAGGTTTTGGTGATTGTGGTGCATACCAAGCCCAAAGTGAAATATAAGGGTGATATGAATTCAAGCAGCGAAAGGTCACACCAATATGGAATGTTTACAAACTTTGTCTGCATTATTCATCCTGTGTTGAAATTATATTCGTTTGATTATAACATATTTCAAGAATGTAAGCATGCAACTATTCAGCAATCAACAAAACCTTTATCAACCTTTTTAAAATAGATGTAAATGATAGGGATATAGATTCATATACAACTGTTTTCGTAACTGTTGTCCAAACTGAAATCGAAAATAGTAAAACGTTGTTAAGAATTAATTATATCATACTTGAGTGAACTTTCGTCGTCCGTGAACAAATAATACGCATAATATATACGAGACATGGTATTGCCTGTTGAAGTTAATACTGATAACTAAACTACTAAACTAGCTATACTAGAGTGCCTTTATTAATCCGTCAATCTATCGACAATTTAGCATACAAATGCAGAAAGAAAGAAAACCAGGACTCCAATAACATTTACTGAATTTGTTATAACAGGTTATCAAAGTCACTGCAATTTCTTGTGTTTTAATCTTAAGAATAATTGATTATTATGTTCGAATTAATTTATTGTATGACACACATAATATTGACTCTTCTAGTGTCTTTGTATCTATTACTAGCTATTACGCACTACTTCAAACTAGTTAGACATGTTGTTTCACGGACGACAGCAAATCACTCGAGCAAGACAGTTTACATTATTATCATTATCAAAACTTCCGCTAGAGTACAAACACTAAAAGTGTGCAATACTTTGTACTATTTACCACTAAATAGTGTTGATTAAACAATAGAGAACAAAAGAATTTGCATAATTTAGCAGTATTTAGTGGTATTTATGTTGCACACTTTTAGTGTTTGTACTCTAGCAAAAAGATTATATAACCATTACAAAAATTATTAAAAATTCTTATCTACTATTCTTTAAAAATATAGACGTTTAGGTACCATAATCATATTTCAATAACATATTATGTTTTTCTTTTACAATTGTTTTATGCATTTGCAATCCAATATTTTTTGTTTTGACTTTCTGATCCTTGTCCATGGGTTTCCTGTGGTATAATTTTCATTGATTCTCGGAACTCGTGTTTGAAAGTGAAAGTAAAACAATTCTCGAACTCGAAGCAGAAATACTTAACGTTTTGGCTTTTGCATCTTCTTCTAAATGTTTTCTTGTAATATACTAATGTAATATTACATTAATTGGCGAAGAAAACTTCAATAACTGCACTTAAATCGAGGTAAGTTGCAAATTTTCCAAATTTCTCGACGTAAACAACTATATTTCCGGGTTAGTCGTGATGTTAAACTTCAATTATTCGCTTCATTCCTGGTGAAAAATACCAGTTTTATAACTTCTACTTTATCGTATTTAATATACATTCTTTCTCAATACTTTTTTCTAATTTTCTTAATGTTTTTAAAGTTAGCTTTTGAAGAAAATTCGAACCAAAAGACGGTCATTCTCGCACTGTAAAATGTCTCCTGTCTCGATTAAGTAGCTTAAATGCTATGTAAATCTAGTGTACGTACTGTTCGATAGGAAACATTTCTTAGAATAATTCCATGTATAAAGTATAGCAAACGTTTCTAAAAAATATATCGAGAAGATCATAATTAAGAAGCATTACAAATGCAGATTGTTTGTATCATTTTGCTAAAGAATATAACTTGAGCACACTGCAAAATATAAATAGGATTATTCAACCAAACTTTTAGAGTTTAGAAAATATTATAATAGTCCCGGAGTAGTCAATCGATAAAAATCGATATCGATTTGCTAATCGAGAACAATCGATACCACCGATTTGATTGATATCGATTGTATCTATCAATCGTTAAAAATCGATATCACAATCAATTTTTTTGTCGATTTTTATCGATTGGCAAATTTTTAACCATCTCCTATAGAAATCGATAAAAATCAGCTGTATCGATATCGATTTTTATCGATTGACCACTCCGGGAATAGTGAGAGACGGACGAACTTATAAGATAATTGATGGAGAGGTAACGGGATTTCCTTAAAAAAAAAATATCGAGTACAGCTTTAATCTGAAAAAAATATCGTACACAACAAAAACATCTGAAAAAATGTCGTGCAACGCTGAAAATAATACCCTGTACAGCTTTGAGGTAAAAAAATATCTTGACCCGAAATATTACCCTCCCCTCCCCCTAAACTATATAATTGTCCGTCCCTAAAGCAATATTTTAGCATAATTTTAATGTAAATTTGTTATCTTATCAATTATATTAGCGAGTGCGTATTAATGACATGTAAATTTATACGAATGCTGTAAAAAAATTCTTTTTGACACTAAACGCTAAACGATTTAGCAGGAGAGTAAATACCAACTAACATCGTATACCATGGGTGACCATGGGTCATTGAAACCAGTGAGCCATGAAGTTCTTTGTTTATCAATTCAATCAATTATCTAAACTCTCAATCATAATTTGATAAACTTCAACAACTTTAAAATGTGATCGTTTGTTTGAGCTTTTTATAACGAAAAATGTATTTTTTAAAAGTTAGTTCCTGAGATTTGAAAAACAGTAAACATGTATATCACAATGTAATACTATATTTATACCATTTCTTTAATGAAATTGTAAGGGCATCGAGAAATATTTGGATGCACTAGAAATACATTATTATTATATTATTTTAAAGGCATTCAATTTTTTTTTCAAGTTAGCGTATATCGAAGATGGGAAATGAACAGTCAGTCCGATACCAGCGACAGGGACTTGATCCTGATCTAGCTGGGGCACTATTTACTCGCGCCCTCTTGGAAGCATTGCAAGAAGATTCTCCCGAAGAAAGAGAGAAGTTGGAGACGATGAAACAGCATGCATGGGACCCTGATGATTGCTCTCCTACTTTTGTGCTCCTTCGAGATGAATTGACAGCTAGACGAAGACCATCACCGTTAACATCTGATTGCATTAGAGGTATTAATATACAAATTAGGTAATACCTAATAGCGGAGCTCCAGTTTAAATTGTTCCTAGAACATCAATATGTGCATGTAAATATTTTTTGTGCATGGGCCATGCCCAATCTGAACTGTAATTATTTTAGTTACGTAACCGCAAAAGACAACTACAAAATCATAGATATAGGTGGAACGGAATTATTTACTTTCTGAGAAAATAATAATCTGCGATATATATATTTTCGATAAAAATTCAAAAACCTTATTTATCACGCATACAAAGTACTATATTTTTCAATAATTTTATGCTCAAATTATGAAAAAGGTATTTTATGTATGTGCATGATGAATTATTGACTAAATAAAAAAATCCAACCCAAACCATTTATGTTTTTAAAATATGAACCAATTAAAAAACTTCGATATCACTATAACTTTTCTAGAGAAACAAAATTAGGGGTATTATTCACGCGTTTTTGAAAGATATGAATTTTTAGATTTTACTTTTTGAGTTAAAATCGCACAAAAATTCGTGACAGCATGACTTTGTGTCACGACACGCGTACATTGGCGTGTTTGCGAATGCCAAGGCACCTTCACCTGGCAAATTCGCTTCAAACAAAAGACAAAACGCTGAGAAAAATCAAGATTTTGAGCTTCATATTGACAAAAACGTTACTTGAATAAGTACTAAATAGGATGATAACTATGTATTAAAAGGAAAAAACGGAATTCTAGAACATTTCTTTATAAAAAAAAACCTTTTCATCGCATTAGATTTAATATTAAACAAAGTAGTCATGGCAAATCTTCAAAATTCAAACAAAACACAAACGACCTGAAAGTTCTTTTGAAGTGGAATTAAAGACCTTAAGTATCAACCAACAAAGGATCGATTTGAAGCTTAATTATTTCAAGTTTTTAGGTGTTTTTTTTTTTTTTTTTTCACGCTCGTTATCAAACAATTTATCTCTCAAAAAACTGACTTGAAAAAATAATTCGTTGAACTTACTTTATCGGTGATTATTTTCCTGAGGTTTTCTTCTTCTGGATGACATCGATAATATTTTGACAAATACCTGTATGTACTTGAATCAGTTTTGATGAATTATATTAAGCATGGATCATAGTTAAACTGCCAAGCTTGAAAATCCATAAATAAACTGTACTGAAGGAAGCATTTTGAAGATAGTTTTCATAACGAATAAAGTCGCTTCATTTTCAATTCTTTTACGTTGCTGTAGTCTTTATTCTTCTACGAAGTTTTATCTACAGACAAGTGTTCTTGGCCTTTCAGTCTTTTCCTTTTCTTGAGATAAATTTCTTCATTTTTGTCTCCTTGAAGTTTATTTTCTTCTTTGGTAGTCTTTATTCTTCCAAGAAGTTTTATCTGCAGACACGTTTTCTTGGCCTTTCAGTCGTTTTCTTTTATTTCTACTGTTAAATTTCTTCATTTTTGTATCCGGCCTGAGTTTATTTCCTTCTTCGGCCAAAACTATCTTTGTTTTCTTCAATGTTCATCTTTCTCAGTTGATATTTCAAATATTGTATTTTGTTGTTTGTTTGACTTTTTGTCGATAAAAGAAAAATCTGCTTTCGGGCGCTGCTATTCCGTGCGCGCGCATCACTTTCCCGCCGAAATGTAACAGCCAATCAGTCTTGCGATGGGCACGGACGTTGTACGGACGTGCGCGCCCGCGATCCTACGTGTCGGTCGACGAAAAATCAACTCGATGGGTTACCATTTTTTCTTAAGTATGGTGCTCCGCTTGCGCGGGCCTTCGGCCCGCGCGGAGCTCCGCTATAATGATAAAGATGATGATGATGATGGTGGCGATGATGATGATATGACGACGATGATGATGATGATGGGGATGATTTTTATGATGTTGAGGATGATGATGATGATGATGGTGGTGACAATAATGATGTTTTTTTTTGCGATTATAATGATAATGACGACGATGATTGTGGGGATGGTGATTATGATGATGGTGATGACGACGATAATGGCGGGATTGGTGGTTATGATGATGAAGGTGATGAAGATGATAAAGATGAAGATGATGTTCAAAGATGATGACGATGACGTGGACGCAGACGCTGTCTAGGCATTGCAAGGCACGTCAAAACGTTATAGAAATATCACGGTAACAGCACACATACGTTATACGACAGTAGACGTTTCACAGTCATACTAAATATGTACCTTTAAAACATACGTATTAAAATCAAGACATAACCTCATTACCAGGCAAGAAGTGTTACATACAAGGAAGACACGTCTTCGAGATACAATGGGAAAGAGACGAGAGGGGTTCATTTGCCATAGTGGGGGTTGCCACACCCAAAGCACCCCTGGCTGCCTGGCTGCAATAGGGTTCACGCCTGTTGTAGGTAACAATACAGAGTCGTGGGGGTGGGATATTGTCAATAAGAAATTGTATCATGGGGGAGAAATCAAAGGAGCATATCCTGGTGGTTTGGCAATGATCCTGGGTTTTCAAGTGCCAGATACCTTCTATGTTATACTGGACATGAACGAAAGAACATTGAGGTACGTGATACAATATAATGTAATAAGAAAAGCGCAACAAGTAGAGAAAGAAGGAAATACCAAACTTATTGAATTATGTATTATTGAATGATTTGGATAATATGAATGAATGAATGAATGAATGAATAGATGAATGGATGAATGAATGAATGGATGAGTGAATGAATGGATAAATGGATGGATGAGTGAATGAATAAATGAATGAATGAGTTTAATGAATTGATTAATTACTGGATGAATAGATGAATAGATGAATGAATGGATGAATTAATTAAGTAAGACTAGTAACTAAGTAAGTAATAGATAAATAATTTGATGGATGGATGAATAAATAAATGCTTGGATGGGTGCAGGATGGATGAATCAATCATTCAATCAATAATGGATGAATGAATGGATGGATGAATAAATAAATGCTTGGATTGGTGCAGGATGGATGAATCAATCATTTAATCAATAATGGATGAATGAATGGATGGATGAATAAATAAATGCTTGGATAGGTGCGGGGTGGATAAATCAATTAACCAATCAATGATGGATGAATGAATGAATGGATGGATGAATAAATAAATAAATGCATATGCATGGATGAGTGCAGGATGGATGAATCAATCAATCAATCAATGATGGATGAATGAATGGTTGGATGAAAGAATGAATGTATCAATAAATGAATGTGTGTTTTTTTTTTCAACCATATTAGCTTTGCTACCAGCGAGTTTCATCTTGGAGTCGCTTTTACCCAGCTACCTCAGCAGAGGGAAAGACCTATGTGTCCGGTCGTTAATGCCATATTTGGAAACTGTGACATTAGGATGAGATACATGGGGAACGGAGGTGAGAAAATGATGACGTCATTTTGTTTCTAAGCACTTGTTTTTTGTATCTATCCCCGATCATTTTTTTGCTTTCAAATACGGTTCACGCCGGGCATAAACGACCCCGAAATCGGCATCAGTAAGTGAAAGAAATCCTATTCATTTTATTATAAGAAGTCCAAATAAGCTGAAAATTGTACAGAATGTTACAAATTTGGCATTTTATAAAATATTATATTTTAATGGTGTTTTGACGTTTCTGTGACGTCACAGATGGCATTTCCTTTTATGGTTATTTCTTATCCTTGTTTCATGCATTTATAATTTTACTTCATTAGACGAGAAATACTGTGCAAATAATTTAGACGTTAACCGGAACTTGCAATGACGTTTATAGATAAAGTTATAAAGGATTTAAGTAATTGTGACGTCATCATATGTGACGTCATTCTGAATCATAGCTTAATTGTAAAAGTGGTAGAAAGAAGCATTTATTCCATTGACATTTTAGAAAAGCACTTGACTAGTGATATTACTTTAAAAAAGTTGGAAAATTGTTATTGGGTATAATTATTTTAGCATTTTCAAATTCATGTGACGTCATAATGACGTATGCGTTTTTCTCGCCTTAAATATCTACCTTTAGGTTTGAAAATTCAAAAAACTAAAAACATACGATTTTAGATCATGACTAGTGTAGTCCATGTACGAATTTTAGTGCCACGTTGATAATAACTCAAAAAGATGAATGAAGCGATAGTTTTGTGAATGTTTTTAAATATTTTTAATTGTGAAAATTAAGAATTTTATAACTTTGGACTGCCTTGTCCAAATAAGAAACGGTTTTCGAATTTGTGTTGGCTATCTCAAGACGTTTCAAAAAACACATCGTTTGCGTAGATTGAATCATTTCGAAATTATTTAAAAAGCATTAGAAAACGATGTTATGACGTCATAATGACGGCATAGCCATAGCCATAACACTAAAAATTATCTTGTTGAATTTGTTTGATCAATCCTTATATTGATGCCAAGTTTGATGGAAGTCTAACTTGTAAGTTTCAAAATACTCTATCCATGCCGATTTCGGGGTCGTTTATGCCCGGCGTGGTTGGTGAAGGTTTTGTTGCAAGTTGCTCGTTTCATGGTAAACATTGCATGTTGCTTACTGAGCTTGAAATATGTTTTCTTCATATGTAAATATTATAAGCACAGATTAAATTTCGGGCTTGGTATGCAACAAGCAATAAAACCTTCCCTAACCTTTTTGAAAAAACTGTATTCCAAAAATGCTGGGATTTCATGATCACATGATTCTTTGCTCCACTAGGTTGTAGGTTCTTTTATCGGAAATTGTTTTATACAAGACGTACCTTCCCGAGGTTGCAATAAATTGAAATTTTGTAATACCATAAAAAAATGATACTTAACTTCACTGACTTTACGAGCTGTAGCCCTTCGTAAACATAGGAATCGTATGACTGTTCGTATGATTCGTATGAATCATGGTCTCTCAGTTTTACCAAGATGCATAACTGACAATCACCCATATTGTTTCTTTGCAGAGAATATAATATCTGGCCTCAAACATCCTTTTGCTCTCAATCGATCTGTATCAGAGCAACATCCAAAGCCATCTTCGGAGCCAGATCATTCAGCAAGTCGCCGTCGTTCAACTGGTTCACCGAGTCTTGGGTCTGAAACTACAATAATGACAGCTTCACCTCGATATAAGTTCTCCTACAATCGTGGTGACAATGCTTCTGTCATGTGCTCTGGGAAAAGAGCAAAGCGAAATAAGTATGTATTTAGATGAACTAGCGAGTAAACTAGTATAGGTTGCGTCGGCGTATAATGTGAACGATAGGCAATATAATGAAATGTGAAACACAACAAAAAAACTTAACTGACGTTTCGATGTCAGATGAAGGGCTAAACGAAAGCTCGCAATGTCAGTAATACAAGGGCGGCCGATCTTAATGCGATATATATCATATACTGACAGGACGCAAAAACTGTGTAATGCTTATGAAACTTTAATGCTAGTTATTCCATATTTTACTAAAATTCCTAAGAAAAAAGTTAATCTCGCCAAAAAATATTCAAGACAAAACTTATGCAGATAAGGAAGAAATCTACATGAGATTTACGCATCTCTTCACGTTATTCATGAATTTTATAAATTATCATTTCTTATGGTGTTACACATTTCATTTTATTGCTTATTATTTAGGTATTGGTTTATGGATGGATGGATGAATGATTGAATGATTGACTGGTCAACTCATGACTGACTCAATGAAAAACTAGACTGTACTCTATATAATTTTTCTAATTTTGCAAGATAATTAATATTTAGTTTTTCATCACATAGCGCATTGGATGGCATCTCTGATGGAATTGTAATGACTTCAGAACCGTTGGTCGACAACGAACTCTTTGAAGTCCGCTTGGATAGCAAAGTACATCGATGGGTTCGAGGTCTTCTCATTGGAGCCATACCTAAGGACCCGAACTCGTTCTCTTTCCCGAGTTCCTTCTCTGATTACAACAAAGAAATATTTATGTGGCATGGAAAGAAAATTTTTTATGGGAAGTCAATGGAACAGGTGGTCAACCTCAACATCAATGACATCACAGTGAGTATAGCTAGATTATATACACATACTATAGAGACGCTTTTTAGACACAAGTCATAACAAGATTGAACGTAAACGTGGAAACCAACCAAGCAACCAGGCGACCTAGCAAGCAAGCAAGCAAGCAAGCAAGCAAGCAAGCAAGCAAGCAAGCAAGCAAGCAAGCAAGCAAGCAAGCAAGCAAGCAAGCAAGCAAGCAAGCAAGCAAGCAAGCAAGCAAGCAAGCAAGCAAGCAAGCAAGCAAGCAAGCAAGCAAGCAAGCAAGCAAGCAAGCAAGCAAGCAAGCAAGCAAGCAAGCAAGCAAGCAAGCAAGCAAGCAAGCAAGCAAGCAAGCAAGCAAGCAAGCAAGCAAGCAAGCAAGCAAGCAAGCAAGCAAGCAAGCAAGCAAGCAAGCAAGCAAGCAAGCAAGCAAGCAAGCAAGCAAGCAAGCAAGCAAGCAAGCAAGCAAGCAAGCAAGCAAGCAAGCAAGCAAGCAAGCAAGCAAGCAAGCAAGCAAGCAAGCAAGCAAGCAAGCAATTAACCAACCAACCAACCAAGCAATTAACCAACCAACCAACCAAGCAATTAACCAACCAACCAACCAAGCAATTAACCAACCAACCAACCAAGCAATTAACCAACCAACCAACCAACTGACCAAGTTATCAAGCAAGCAAGCAAGCAATCAACCAACCAACCAGGAATCAATCAACCAACCAGCAATCAATCAATCAATCTATGAATCAATCGAACAAATAAACTAACAAACACACAAACAAATAAACAGACAAACAAGTATTTAAAAAATAGTAAAATACATACTTTCCTTGCCTTAACGCAGCCTGTGTTGATTGTAAACATTGTAAATATGCCAAAGGATCCAGACATGATTTGTGGTACTTTTCTTGATGAAGAATAGAAAATGTAGTATTTGATTTTATTTATTTATGATCTATTTTTGCTTTTAGACAGGTGATCGTGTTGGTGTAATGCGCAAGTCTGATGACACGCTACACTTCTTTCTAAATGGTTCAGATGTTGGTAAATGTTTTGGAAAGACTCCAAAGACTCTGTATGGCGTTGTAGATATCTACGGTGCAGCAGAAGAGATCACAATAACAGGTATGCATACCACGGATGTACGTGTATAATTTGTTAAAGAGTTTTAGTTTGATGTTCTGTTCAAGTCTTGTAAACCCCTTTTGAACCCCCCCCCCCCCCCCCCCCCCCCCCCCCATATGTAGATGTAGATGTAGATTGGGAAAGGAGAGAAATCACTGGAAAATTATAAATAGGAAGGAGGGAGAAATGTCTAAAGTAATATTGGGAGATGGGAGAAACGCTATGGAAAGTGGCTTGGGAAATGATTCCTCTACCCTCTTAAATACCATATTAATATCCCATCTATCTATTTTCTTATAAGGTGGTGAGGCTGAAACTCAATCCAGCAATAACACAGACAAAGATCAGAAACCCAACATTGTCGACACCATGGTTAAAATGAAGAACGCTATCGACCTTCTCAAGTCACCAGTAAACCCTGGACTCCCATTAATTATTACTAAACTGTCTAAAGACGTCTCGCAGCCCTACCATGAATGTAAGGAACGTTCCATTCGACAGAAGTATGGTGACCATCTTGTCGAAATTGGCGCAGTACAACAGCTTGCAAAACTGTTAGACAGGTGATATTTATTCGTTTAATAAATATTTTTTTTCTCGACTACTTAGTACTATATACAATATGAGTAACCGATCTGTATGAGATATACACCTTATATCTCATACAGATCGGACACGAATATTGTATATAGTACTTATAAAATTCATGAATAATTAATGAGCAATTGACAAAAGAATTCACGTCCGTGACGGAGGTTGTAAATCTCATACAGATTTCGTCCTGATTTGCATAAGTTTCAACTTGAATTTTCTCGGCCAGATTTACATTTATCTTGACAATTTTAGTAAAATATAAAAGAACTAACGTTGGACTTTCATAAGTTCTATACAATATTCGCGTCCGATCTGTATCCGATATACAACGGCTCGTCTTCGACTCGCCGTTGTATATCGGATACAGATCGGCCGCTCATATTGTATATATTACTTATGAAACTCCAACATTAGTTCTTTGATATATTACTAAAATTGTCAAAATTAAAGTAAATCTGGCCGCTAGTTAAAATGTATGTAAGTCAGGACAAATCTGTATCACATATACAACCTCTGTCACTGACGTGAATTCTTTTGTCAATTGCTCATTGATTATTCATGAATTTTATAAGGATAAATAGAACATTTACTATTTTCTATAAATGGGGTGGAGGCTTAAATCATCAAATTATTGACTCTGACAAAGGCTCGGCAGTCGATATTTCTGGATAGTAATTGTTTATAAGCTCGCTTTTTGTCGTACATTTTCGCTCCAATTTTTTGCTTAGCTGATACACTGAAGCAGTCCACACTGGTTTAACTGCTGGTTATCGTACATTCTCATTTCCGTATACTTACGATTTATTTTATGTATAGGTTGGATGATTCCGGGATCGAGACCAAGGAGGGTTGGGCTGGAATGAATATTGTACGAGGAATATTATGGAACTATTCTGATGCAAGCCTTGCAATGGCAAAGGCAATCGGCCAGAGTGGTATGCTGAAGAGGTTCATAAACGACTTGAAGCGTATTGGGCCGGTCACAATCAAGAATGAGGTGTGTTTAATTATTTTATGCTTAAGTTGTTGATGGAATAATATAAATGATTGAATTAATTAATTAATAAAGATATAATATTCTTGTTCTGACGTTTCGGAGCCATCACGCTCCATTATCAAAGAATAATAACAGTCATGTAAGGAGTTCGTTTAAAAAGAACACAGATAATCTAATTTATGTTAATAATTTTGCACGGATGGAGTCCGATTGGACATTCAGGGCGGGTTTTAATTCCTTTATGTACAACATCTCGTGCAAAAGGTTAACAAGTTTCCTGGAACATTTCTTAAGCACTTTACTGCGGTTTTCGACTTTCTGCGAACTCAGACATTCCAACGGCTAGTTGTAAAATACGTTTTTAGCTGCCGTCAATCAAGGATTTAAAAGGTACCGACTAATTAGTTTTGATTGACGGCAGCTTAAAACGTATTTCACAACAAGCCGTGGGAATGTCTGAGTTCGCAGAAAGTCGAAAACCGCAGTAAAGTTATTAATTAAGTCATCAGGAATAATACTATTATGTTCGTTAAAATAGTGTTTATAAACAGATGATTAACAGACTTTTGTAAAATACTTGTAACTAATTAATTAATTGGTGAAATCATTATTTTTTATCTTCAGAGATAAGTTGAAACTTTTTTTTATCACTCAATTCAATCCATTATTTCATTCATTCATCCATCTGGACACTGAAACTCTTAATCGTTCACATCATATCTTTCTAAACGTCAATAGTATTACAGTTTAAATGGATTCACCTAAGACTGTATTGCGGTATTCTATAAAAATATAAATAAAGCGAAGGGAAAACCCCCAGCTCGCCGTTCATTCAACCGACATTCACATGTATTTCGATATTTTTTTTACTTTCATAAAAACACTACGTGTCGAAGGTATTTGAATATATTGAAATAAGAAAATAAACAACGGATTAAGAGTGCAATGTTCATGTGACACTTCTTTGCACCTTGATTTAATATAAACATGCTTATTGGAAGGAAAGTCGAGCTCCTTTCTCCATGCTCTTCTAGAAGAAACGAAAACTAAATAAAAAAAAGATTTAGAATGGCTTCTCTTAAGATATTTTGGACTTGAACGACGATTCAATGAACTTTGGAAGTCATGAAGTTGACCGTCGTCATTAATGGCTTCTAAACCTATGTAAAACCCGCACTGACCAATTATCATTTCGAGTGAGAGGAGTTTATAAAAGTTTATTTGATGCTTTACATTTTCAAGAATGATTTTATTTAATTGACGATAATAATAATAATAATAATAATAATAATAATAATAATAATAATAATAATAATAATAATAATAATAATAATAATAATAATAATAATAATAATAATAATAATAATAATAATAATAATAAGCTTTATTCAAGTTATATAGCGTTAGATCCTCTAGTAGCCCATAACGCTTTACAAATATAATTACAAATAATTAATTCATTATATACAAGTATTATTACACATTTCATTATACAAACTAGTATATAAAATTACAAACAACTTCAAGATTAATCTAAAAATATGTATATACATATATGTATGTGATAAAATCTAAAATAATGTTCAATTGTAATTATTATATCATGTTGTAAATATTGTTGTATATTGATTTTCAAAAGTTTTTTGAGTTTTAGTTTCGATTTTTCTGACCGAAAAAATAATTCGTACCCTACTCTACTGAGGCAGGTTTTGGTTCGCAATTTTTTCCTGTCATGGGCTATATTCACGCTGATTGGCCAGTTACATTTTCTTGTATCATCTAGATACTGCGGCCATGTATCCCACAAGGAACAGTTCTAGGTCCATTTTAGCTTGATGTGTTGTTCTCTCCCATGTCCTAAGGGTTTTTCTATAAGGATGATATATAAGTTGAGTTGATCATATGTGAGTTGAGTTGGTTTGGTGTGTTGTTCTCTCCCGTTACAAGTATTTTCTACCTTATATCAATTATTTGTTTAAATGTTTGGACGTTTGCACTGCTAGAAGTACACTATGACGCTTGTCGGACAGTTTCTGACTCTCAAATGGCAAACTTAAAATGTCATTGATCCAACCATCCGTTCATTCATCCATTCATTCATACCTTCATTGTTTCATGCTGATTAATATATACATTTAATGTTTCAGTTATTTATTTATACATTCATTCATCCATCGATTCAAAAATTTATACTCAATCTCCTCATGTATATCATCATAATCAAAGTTTATTTATTTTTATATTTATTTTCAATTCAGTACCTTAAATTAAAACGTCTCTTCTTATCACTAGAAAAAGGCCTACATATTGAGCTCGGCGATCAGCATTCTTCACAACTGCGCAGTAGCTACAGAAAACAAACAAGTGTTTCGAGATATCAAGGCAGTCGATGTTCTAGTACCATTCTTGGAGGCAGAACAAATCAATACCGTGATTCCAGCTCTCTTGACTTTGTCGTATATCACTGATGACACTCAAAAAGACCTGTTGAAAACAAACTCGAAGGTGAGTTTCTATAGTATAGAATACGTGTCCTAGATTTCTTTATTATATAATATTTAATGTAAAATGTAAACATAATGCTATACAAAAAAATTACGGAATAAGTGGTGGTAAATGTATGTGATTATCGAAATTAAAACAGCTTCCAATGAGAGAGACACAAGCTCGGCTATACGACAACCACAATGTCCCTAGGGGCAACGATACGAGGCAACAATTGAGATTACCCCGTGCCTCTGCCTCAATAAACACTGCACCCCAGAAGGCAAAACCCATGCCTCTACATTCTCAATCCCCTCCACCCTCTCCTCACCCAATTGCAAGCGAAAAGCGAAGTAGGAAACTAAAACATAAGCATGTCATACCTCAATATTCTCTATTCTAATTATTTGAAACAGAACTTCACAAGTTCACATGGCTGACTAGAGGCTAGCTTTATAACTGATAAGGCCTTTCATTAGTAATCTATATATAAAGATACATGCGTTGGTCCAAATTGGTGAATTTTGCGAATTATTAATGATTTTTTTTTAAATATGAATTAAAGATTCACGTCTTCTTATATTTGGTTTTATTCAGACAATTTCAACCTTACGCGGGATGCTCTCTAGTGCCTGCAACAATCCAAACCTTCGTGGGACCGACGGCGATACTGGGTGGTCAGCGCTAGAGATTGTCACAGGAATTGCCAACCTAGCGGTCAACCAGTCAAACTGCGAGATGATCATTGACTCTGACGTCATACCTTTGTTATTTGACGTCATCGAAAAGGGAGGGGCAATCGAGAAAGAAAGCGCGTGTAATGCACTCTGGGTAATTTCCAGTTCCGAGAATGGTAAAAGGATGATTCGAGGTCATTCTGGAGCGGATGCAACTCTGAAGAAACTAAGCAAAGACTCAAACAAGAACATAGGTTCTTCCGCAGAGAGAGTTTTATTAAGAATCAAGCAGCAACCGATGCAGCAAGGTAAAATGAATCATGTACTATTCTCGTATAACCATCATTTTGACAAGCAAATGAGCATATTTTTTAGATAACATGCTAATAAGGTGTGTGTCACATCAGATTTGTTTAACTTTACTTTTTTTACTTTGATTTAATACGTATCAAAGATATGCCTATTGTTTTTTTGCAATTTCAACCTGTCAGTTAATAAAAAGAAAAGTATCTCGCGTGCTAATCAAAGTATTTTGTTACTTTTCAACTACAATACTATATATGGTAATGATATTGTTTTCAAAATTACATACTATACGGTATCGTTGATATGATGACTATACATTAGTTGACAGGAGGATTTTCTATAAACAACCGTATTTACTAAACTAATTTTATGTTAGAGGTCACATTGCACATCTCGCACCTCATCAAGCTACATCACATAATATCTCAAGTTTTGTCACATCGCATCACATCAAATCACATCACGTCACGTCACGTCACGTCACGTCACGTCACGTCACGTCACGTCACGTCACGTCACGTCACGTCACATCACGTAACATAATGTCACATCACATCACGTCATATTGCATCGCATCGCATCGCATCGCGTCGCGTTATGTTACGATCTGAATAAGGGATGATGGTTTTTTTTCTAGGTGCTGGACCAGCCAGAGGACCACGAAAGAACTGCGAGTATATACAGGCATGCAGGGAGTTCCTTAAATCTTTGAATCTCAGTGGTAAGTAGGAAGTAAAAATAATGTGTATCCGAGAATATGGAGGTTATCTACTTTAATGGAGGTTATTGTTGAGATATTATGGGCATACTTCTAAACACGAATAATCGAGTTGCTTATGATCATTATTCTCGTCAAGAACATGGAGGTTATTGTTGAGATATTATGGACATGCATCTAAACACAAATATATACCCCCGAGGGATCAATACTATGGAATAGTCTACCAAGAGAGCTAAAACTTTGTAGAGATTTGAATAATTTCAAGAAACACTTAAAAACGTACTTATTAACAAGAACATATGGCTTATGAATATTCTACTAACTATTGGTTTCATAGTTTTCATAGTTTTTTAGTAACTTTTATTGGACTGGAAACTACATATATATTTTTGATGTTATTTCTAAATTGTAATGATTGTAAAAACACATGTACATAATAATTGCTTTTACTGTTAATAGCGCTCTATAAATGTATTAAATTATTATTATTATATTATCAAAACATGAATAATCGAGGTGCTTACAATCATTCTAGTAAAACCAAGTTATCGTTAAGATATCATGGGC
Organism: Metridium senile; assembly: GCA_949775045.1. Classification (NCBI taxonomy): domain Eukaryota; kingdom Metazoa; phylum Cnidaria; class Anthozoa; order Actiniaria; family Metridiidae; genus Metridium; species Metridium senile. The sequence goes on from OX459106.1 coordinate 522,280, forward strand.
ATACTATCATTAAAATATTGATTTGACAAGACTATCTAACCAACTGGATATTTTGTTTTGTGACAGATTATTATTTTGACACGCGTCACGACAAGTGTTACTGCACAAAGTGTCACGCGTCACGCAATGAGAAGTTATATTACACCCAAGGAGAACCAGCCAAAGACTACGCTGTGCCGATAGGATGGACTCGATTTGCTCTCAAGTAAGTTACTTTTTATACACCAATTCTCAGTGAACGTTGAACGTCTGGAATTGTACTGTAAAGTTATTAGTTAGGACCACGTATTACCTAAAATTAAAAAACTTATTAATAATTCATGAGCTATTAGTCCATTCGGGGCATTCCAATTTGGTCACATGCATGACCTTTATACCCCATAAAACACTTTATCTTTATGATAAAGGTACGTGTGTCTTTATCTACCTATGACACTTGTAAAGGTCTCAGTTTTAATCTCTCATCATTGACCTTTACTAGAGGCATCACCCGAAATAATGCTATCAAGCTCCTACTATATTATACATAACCTTTCTCAAATGTGGGATGCCAAATGTGGTGCTTAATGGTGCATGGTGTGATATGAGAATGCGCAGTGTACCTTGCAAATAAAGTCTGTCTCCAAATTGGACTTTTCTCCAAGAAACTTTTATAATTTAGTTTTGAATAATTGTTGGAGTTTTTTAAGCTATATAAAAAACTCGCAGCACGTGTTTTATCAAGGATCAAAAACCCTCGCTGCGCTCGGGTTTTTATCCTTGATAAAACACTGCTGCTCGTTTTTTATATACTACATAACCTGTTCTAATTTACATTGTTTTATTTATTTCTAAGAATACGGCCTGCTGCACTAGATCTTCAGGCAAACACCAAATGGCATGTTGCTTATCACGGGACGGCACACTCCAGTGTTAAATCGGTATTGATATGCGATGGACAACTACTTATGCCAGGTAGATTGAAATATTATCATCATCGCATCATCATCATCATCATCATCATCATCATCATCATCATCATCATCATCATCATCATCTTCATCATCATCACAATTATCATCATCATTATCATTATCACCACCATCATCATCAACATCATCATCACAATCATGATCATCATTATTATCATCATCGTCATCATGTGTAAACAAATTAAATATTACCATTTTCTAGTCGTCACCACAATGTTGTCATCCCCATCACCACCATTATCATCATTACCATTACCATGCTTATCATCATTATCATCATCATTGTATATGATTATTGTCATAACCATCATCATAGCCATTATCAACATTATCATTACCGTGCTTATAACCATTATCATCATCGTCATTATCATCATCATTACCATTGTCATTGCTAGGTGACATAGCCTTAGGTGGTAAGAAGCTCTCAGAAGTAGACGGTCATTTCACCGATGATAACAAACCAGAGAATTTCAACACCAAACAGATCTTTGTCTCGCCAAGTATTCGATACTCTGGAATGAATGTTTATGCCAAGACAGAGACGTAAGTTTGTAAGATGGTTGCCAGTTATTTTTTGCTTGCTTGCTTGCTTGCTTGCTTGCTTGCTTGCTTGCTTGCTTGCTTGCTTGCTTGCTTGCTTGCTTGCTTGCTTGCTTGCTTGCTTGCTTGCTTGCTTGCTTGCTTGCTTGCTTGCTTGCTTGCTTGCTTGCTTGCTTGCTTGCTTGCTTGCTTGCTTGCTTGCTTGCTTGCTTGCTTGCTTGCTTGCTTGCTTGCTTGCTTGCTTGCTTGCTTGCTTGCTTGCTTGCTTGCTTGCTTGCTTGCTTGCTTGCTTGCTTGCTTGCTTGCTTGCTTGCTTGCTTGCTTGCTTGCTTGCTTGCTTGCTTGCTTGCTTGCTTGCTTGCTTGCTTGCTGCTTGATCTATCTATCTATTAAACAATCACTTGTCTTCGAAGGTTTGTACATCCAAATACAAAGAAATCCTATAAAGCAAAAGTGGCCTTCCAGCTCTGGATCGAACCAGGAAGCTACAGCGTCGGCCCTCAGACAGTCGGAGCAAAAGACGAAATCGACCCTAAATTTAGCAACCAAGAAATCGAATGGTTTACGGTGCAAAGAGGAGCGATTCACCTGTATGGACTACTGGTGCAACTGGAAGAATAGAAACTGTGCTAAGACTAATTAATATTTACTGAGTAAACCGATTGTTATAGACCAAATCGGCTAACGCGTTGCTATGTATGTTGCTATATATGTATGTTTCCGCCCTATTCAAATCTTTTGGGAATAAGATTCTTAGTCTTATGTATTTCGACATCACGTGGAAAATGTTTGGAACAAAAGTCTTTATTCCCAGTGGTTTTGAATTGGGTCAAAACATATAAAGCAACGCGTTATAATTAGCCAATTTGGTCTATTAGCTAAAAGGCTTTCATTTGTTAATGTAAGGGAGAGGGGGGGAGGGGGGGGGGGTGCAGGGGTTCAGCAAAATCACCGGTTATCATTTGCAAATATTCCCCAACCCCCTACCTGGTTGGCAAAAATACCGTAACAGTTAATTACTATACCATTAAAGTTGCATACAAGTAACACCCCTCTATACAGCTTCCGTAAATAACCTTATTTCCCTAGGTTTGACGACTCGCTTCAATTCACACTCTTAAATGAAAGCCCCTTTACCAAAGCACATAAAACTCATATACACCTATTTCAATTAACGTTGTGCATCTGGAATGGTTGATCTGAGACCGATAGGAATTGTGTGAGTTCATTAAATTTCAAATACATTGTTTTAATCACACTTGAATGGTGCTGAATTACAGATAACAGTATTTTAGAAGTAAACATTAATATTCAAGCTGATTATAATAGTGCATTTGCAGTTTAACGAGCTCCCACAATTCCTATCGGTCTCAGATCAACCATTCCAGATGGACAACGTTAATTGTATACTAATTCTATATATTGAATAACTCTCATCCCAGTTTGAACACGGACGTCTGTGCAGGGTTCTCCTCAGTTGCAGTGTTAGGGGAGATCAGTAGTTAATTTTTAAAATTACCCCTAGACTGAAGTGCGTACTATGTTTTAAAGCCCCATGGTCACTAACCAGCATGCTTTGCATTGTTTATTTTGATTTTGATTGATTTTGAGTGTTATAATTCATTCGCAGTCAGTCGTATTACGAGAAAACAAATAAAACAAAACGTTTAACGATTTAGTAAAAGCGTAGATACCCACTCACAACGTAAAAAATAACAAAATGTGCCATGTTCATGGTCAACGAAATCCAGTCTTTCACGCGATGCATGCTAGTGACCATGAGTCTTGAAAGCAACTAAAAGGGTTCCAGTTTATTTTTAGTGGATCTTAAAATGACCCTCACATGGTTGTATAGTCATGTTGGATCTAGAACCTTAGCTAACAAGTACGCACAGGAAATATCTTTAACTCCTAAAAGTAGCACCGATCCACACCTACAAAGAGAGTCTCCACGTGGGCACCATAGCTAAATAGATATATCTTATTAGACATTTTGATGTGTAATGTGGCTGGATATTTTACGAGTGAAACGCTAGCGCTGTATTTTGACGAGCCTCCGGGCGAGTCAACATGCAAGTTAACGAGTAAAATATTCAGACATGTTACACATCAAACTGTTTAATAAGTTATTTATTATCCAATCAAAAGGTTTTTGTTCTTTAATAATGCAAAATGTTGTTTTACTTGAGCGCTAGATAGACGAATAAAAATATCGCTAGATATTTTTACTCGATCCAGTCCTACTCCAGCGATATTTTTACTCGTCTATGACTAGTTGGATAATAATGCTACCTATTCACAAGATAAATATTTACATAATGTTTTATAGTTCACTGTAAAACATGTTTAAGTGTAGCCTCCTCCACAGGCATCTCTTAGGCAGAAAAAAAAAACAAGAAAAAAAAATCGACGCAGGCTTCCTGCAGTACATATGGCAAAAAATGAGGACTCGTCACCAGGCTTTGGCATCCTTCGAATTTTCAACACAGGAATCCCAAACTCACTCTCTCGGACTCGGGAGTTGTTTGCGGAGGAGGATATATAATTCAAATGCACCTTACATTATATAAATTACATTTATTATTTATTATTCGCTTGTAGGTTCCTTGTACATTTAAAGAATCATTATTTGTTCGTAGGGGCAGATTTCAGATAGAATAAAAAATTCAAATACGGAGCATTAAATAACACCCTTCTTTATATGGTGTCAGTGGCGGATCCAGGATTTTCAAAAGGGGAGGGGGGGGGGGGGGGGTTGGGTTTTGGGTATATAAAAACCCCAATAATGCGGGAGCTATCCCGGACGTAAGATATAACTGCTTAGAAAAAGAGGGGGGGGGGGAAGTCACCCAATTCTCCTCCCCTGGATCCGCCCCTGGGTGTATAAGTTACAATTTTTACTCCGACGAATAATTAACGTCCTAAATGAAAGTAACACTCTCTCTTATAAGGTGTATAGATTACCATTTTATTATGGCAATTATTTTTCGTCAGTAAATAACACTCTCTTTTAAACGGTTTGTAAGTTACCATTCTCTATCTGACGAAGGTTTAAAGTCTTTAACTTCAGCTAGTAATACTCTCTTTATTTTAATTAGCGTGGGAGTATAAATATCACTCTATCTGACTTTTTTTATTCACTTGACTGTGAAGATGACTACCGCACAGGATGTCGAAACGTCAGTCACATCAAACAGCCCTTCTGAGGGCTACATCCACCCGGATGATCCTATTACAAATATTGTTACTTCGACAAATATTGTTACTTCGATAAACATTCATTCACCTGGGTTCAGACCATTCAATACAATTTATACGGCGTATAAGTTATCATTTGTTACTTTAACAAAGGATTAACGTCCTCAAAGTCAGTAAGTGACTCTCTCTTGTATACGGTGTATATTAAAGTTTACGTAGACGAAGGATTAACGTCCAAAACGTCAGTAAGTAGTAATACAGTGGTACTTCTATTAATCGGTCACCCACTAAGCGGTCACCCTCTATTAGGCGGCCACAATAAAAAGTCCCAAATCTATTGCTATACCTATTCTATGCCTCTATTCAGCGGCCAACCTCTATGAAGGGATCGACTAGCTTTGGAAAGTCCTGAGGTTTTGTACTATGCATAATAAGTTACTATTTTTGCTTCGGCAAATAATTTTCGTCGAAATGTAATAAAAACTTCTAAAAAAATAAAAGAAACAAAAGCTAGCACAAGTCATCACGCAGATGTGACACTTATTATAATGATCGATCTATTTATTTCCGCTCATGCTGACACGTACTAATGCATATAATACGAAACTAAGATCAGCTTCAAGCTGATCGATGCTGAAGCAATGTTGAAGCATAGGAAAGAGTTCAAACTTGACCTCTTATTATCGAATGCACAGATATTAAAATGATCGTCTTAATTATAAAATAGTTATTATTTTATGTTAAGCATGTTAAGGAAACGAGCTGAGGGCGAAACAAACAAACATATTAAAAAATAAGCAAACAAACAAACGAACGGAAAAACAAATAAACGAACGAACGCCGGAAAAATAAACAAACAAACAAACGAACGAACGAATGGACGGAAAAATAAACAAACAAATAAACAAACGAACGAACGAACGGACGGAAAAATAAACAAACAAACAAACAAACGAACGAACGGACGGAAAAAGTAAACAAATAAACAAACAAACAAACAAACGAACGAACGGACGGAAAAATAAACATACAAACAATAAACAAACAAACGAACGAACGAACGGACGGAAAAATAAACAAACAAACAAACGAACGGACGGAAACATTCTTTCCGATAATGGATAATTTAGATGATTTTTTTAATTATTATTTTAGGTTACTTTCGTAGCGTACTAAAAATATCAAAACACAATTAATCTTGCAGAATTCAAAATCAAAATACAAGACGTCAGACCATTCTCACGGTTGTTACTAATATTTGTCTTCAGGCAATACACATTTAACAATTTTAAAAATTATTTGAAGTGATTATCGGTGAGTCTTCGAATAATTGTTTTAGTATAAATACAAAGGTGATTATTTCAAAAAAGAAAGAATTCGAAGGAAACAGCGCACATTGAAAGTGAAAATATTTCATTTTTCAAAAGCGCGACCGTCACGCGATATGTCGTAAAACTTGTACACATTTTAAAAACTGTAAAAATTGTCTCGCAAAATGACAAAAAAAGTGAACATTTACTATAATACCTTTAAATAGCTTGACACCAAACTTTGTAGCTTGTTTAGTCGATTTTGGGATGGCATTTTACTTAAAGTTTTCAATTTCATCTTCGCTAAAAGTGACAAAACGATTACTGGCAGCCATTTCGTCCTAAAAGGTGATTATCGGCTGATAATCCGAGATAGCAAACCAATCAGAGCGCGCGATTTTGTATTATCACCTTTGTATATAAATACATACATACATATTATTACATACATATTATTACATACATACATACATATTATTACATATTTGTCTTCAGGCATTATTTCATCAATTTCTCGATATTTACATTTTCGATGTCTTTGTGGTCTTCGGTTTACTATTCCATCGTTTGTTTGTTTGTTTGTTTTAAAAGCCTGGATAAAATCACTCTCAACAACTCGGCTTAACTTTAGCAAATCGAATGTGGTTTAGCGTTGTCTGTACTCTTATAATCGACAACAATATTCGTCATGACAGTGGTCAACATGTTGCGGACTCACGACGCATAGCGGAGTACAGAGTACAGAGAATGCAACAAACCACATCCGATATGTTGTTTTTTTCCACAATAAAATCATAAAAAATGAAAAGTTCGTATCAGAACATGATATTCAGCGTTTGCGTTATATATTGATGTGAGCACCGTTGTCCTGACTCTTATTTACAGCGGCAAATCAGCCAATCAGATTGCGATATTGTCGGTAGTTGTGGTAAAAATATTGTTTCTTTCTTTTTGAAATTCATGTTTCTTGCTGCAACACGTGATCCGTCAAAAACAGGAATTTTTTGGATGTTATATAAATAAAAGCCAAAGGCGCTTAAGATCACTTGAAGAGGGAGTTCCAATCTTCGCTGACAAGGTTAGTAGTTGAGAATGATTTAATTTTAATAGAGCGAAACCTCTAAAACCATGATATAGAAATATATTAGCTACTATAGAGTGAAGTCATTTAACACGTGAAATAGATATTAGACTAATACACCTTAGCAGTCTCTAATTCCATTGTTTTCTTTTGTGTCTATTTGACTATTACACCTTGACTATTTAATTTTGTTTCACTCTTCCTAATAGTTTCTATTTAGTTGTGGTCTTAAAAGTAAATGGACTAGCGAGAAAACTAGTATAGCCTGCGTCGGTGTTTGATATAAACGATAGTTAATAGAATGAAATGTGTAACCCCGTAGGCGTAAGAAATAGAAACTAGTGAGTAAACTAGAATAGGCTGCGTCGGTGTTTGATATAAACGATCGGCAATATAATGAAAATTGTAACAACGTAAAAAATGTTAACTTATCTTTACTAAAGTTTACTAACTTTAGTAAAGTTAATTAAGTTAACACTTTACCACAGATTTTATTCTATTCGTTTCTTTTTAGTCACTATTTAGTCGGCATCATTCAACCAGAAACATCAAATCCCAAAGGAATGCCAAACAATGCCTCGTAAATTTCCGTGCGGCTATATAATTAATGAATATCAAAAGGTTAACTATACTTTGTATCTATGTACACAGTACACTCGAGGAGTACCTTTGAAAGAGCATCAAAATGAGGCTTCTTTTGGCAGTCCTTGCAGTAGTAGGACTGGTTGGCGTGTTGGTACTGCCGAACCTCGCTGAAGGTAAATTATCTTTTCAGAGGGGAGAGGAACAGGGATTAAAATATCCTTCCTCCAAAATTTTATACCATTTTTCTCCCTACTCCTTAATTTTTTCGAGCATTTCTTCCTCCTCCCTGATTTGCTTTGTTCTTTGTAAATATAAGCTTTTGAGGCTTTTCATTAGAGTGCAAATGGTACAAATTGGCATAATTTCACGAATAAGAATTTTCCTCCAAAGATCATGTCTAAACGTTTTATACTATTCAATGATTTACCCATATTTATACTATGGAAATATTATATGGGCGAGCAACTACCATGAGAGACTGAAAAGAGTATGTATATTACACAAACGAATAGTAAGAAAAATGACTTATTCTACATTCTTTGAGAAGCTGAATCATATAAGAATATATAAGAATATGATTGGACATTCTAAAATATTTGTTTGTGTTGTTGTTCACATAATATATAAAATAAAACTGTGGGGTATACAAAGACAACAAAATGTGATGTGTACGTTTTCTTATGTCCCATTGTCAATGAAGATTACTACATAGTTATTAATCAAACGCCTACGGGGTTACAAATTTCATTCTATTAACTATCGTTTATATCAAACACCGACGCAGGCTATACTAGTTTACTCGCTAGTTTCCATTTACTTTTAAGACCACAACTAAATAGAAACTATTAGGTAGAGTGAAACAAACGAATAGTAAGAAAAATGACTTATTCTACATTCTAGTTAGCCCATACTAAACCCTTCTTCATAAAATAACAACCTACTTATTTTTTTTGATATAAATACACTTGTAATAGCTCTTATTATGTATGACTATAATAATAACCAACTACCTCAAAACTTTGACATTTTATTTTTCATAAAAATTACAATGTTCATGAATATAACACAAGACAGTGACAGAACTATCACAGAACTTCTGGAAATACAAAATTTGGACCAAAAATATGGAACAAATTTCAATATTTGGGGGAGGGGGGGGGGGGGTGTAAAACACTGGCAAGTTTCAAAAAACTGAAATTAAGATTGATTAACAATATGATTAAGATTTATTCATTTTAGTAATGATATTTTGAATCACCAAATAATATTTAAAATTGTACAATCCTTTTGAAAATGACATGTCATCACATGTATGAATTTATAAATCGAATACTTTGTACTTCCTATTTCTACCTATATACAAACAAATTGTAATATGCTGACTAGCTATATTAACTTCATATAATAGTTCTTTATTATTTTAAAGGGATCTACATTAATAACCAATCAAACGCTTTTTGTAAATTCCTCGTGCATCAAATAGATGAATTTATATATAAAGAATGTCTTTGTAAATATATCATAGCTACTATTGATGACATAAATTTGATTGATTGATTGATTGATTTAATAGTTTGTATTTCAGAGATAAGCTGTTCGCATAAAATTGGCCCAAATAATATTACAATCTTAATCAGGCTAATACGACCTTATAGTTCTAGAATAGGCCCTTTGGAGGACATGGTCATATGTTTCATTCCTCCATTCTCTTTATGACACAGAAAAACATCGAAACGGGAAAAACTAAAAGTTACCCGATTACTAACCTTGAAACGTCGCTATCTTGCGACGCTAAGTTTTCATGTCAAAATCAATAGTTCAAGGAGGTTCCCTATAAGATCATCGAAACAAACTTTAACATTTTTTGGTTCTCTGGTACCGTTCCCATGATTTTCAAATCGGAGAATAATAAAAGCTAAAACAAGAGATTATGTGAATTTTACGTACAACGCGGTTGGGTCCCGAACTACCTTAATATGACATAATCTTCGGTCCGTTGAGCACCCCTATCCAGTTTGTAAGGGAGTGTGCCCCCCCCCCCCCTTCCCCCACCCTCGCGATTAGAACAGTTAAATGATTGATTAAATATACAAATCACTATTAATGAGAATGATTGATGTATATCCAACATATCTCAACAATAGCCTTCAAGACATGTTCTTGACGAGAATAATGATCGTAATTAGCACCTCGATTATTCGTATTTAAATGTATGCCCATAATATCTTAACAATAACCTCCATGTTATTGAATAGAATAATGATTGTAAGCACCTCAATTATATTCGGTATTTATAGATGTATGCCCATAATATCTCAACAATAATCTCCATGTTCTTGGCAAGAATAGTGATTGCATGCAAGCAACTAGGCTCAGATTTCAGCCGTTGGGGTTTCGTGCGCCCGCGAGAGTATCGTGGGCGCACGAAACCCCAACGGCTGAAATCTGAGCCTAGCAAGCACCTCGATTATTCCTATTTAGATGTATGCCCATAATATCTCAAAAATTACAACCTTCATGTTTTTGACGAGAATAATTATTGTAAGGACCCGGGCAAACGGCTTAAACATTTGCTTCAACATCCGTTCGATGTTTTTTGAATGGCAAAGTTTAAACGCTTTAAAACTATTTCCACGTCAATTCAACACCGATTCAACACGTTTCAACAATGTTGAAAGAGTTTAAAAGCGTTTATACATTGCATTCAACAAAATGCGAATGGATGTTGAAGCAAATGCTGAAGCCCCCGCCTTGGCCTTAAGCACCATTATTATTCGTGTTTAAATGTGTACATGTGTCCATAATATCTCAACAATAGCCTCCATGTTCTTGACAAGAATGTAAGCACCTCGAATATATTCGTATTTAGATGTATGTCCATAATATCTCAACAATAATCTCCATTTTCTTGAATAGAATAATGTTTGTAATAAACACCTCGATTATTTGTGCTTAGATGCATGTCAATAATATCTTAACAATAACCTCCATGTTCTTAAATAGAAAACTGATTGTAAGCACCTCTAATATTGGTGTTCAGATGTAGTAAGCTATATATAATTACTTTTGGATTCCTATCTTCTAAAACAGCAGTAAAGATTTTTTGAAAAAATATGAATTTGCTTTGCAGCTAGGTGCAGCTCCACTCGCCCCATCAGTCGTGTGTATGTCTTCCGTCGCAGCCTATCACTTGGAAAGTTTGCAATTGTTAAATGGTGTGCAGTGGCTCACTCAGGTCTGATTCTAGAGATGACCGATGGTAAACAGTGTTTGTTGGAGTACATGGGAGATGGACTGACGCATCTTTATGATGTAAACCCTATCAGTACTAGAAACTGCTGGTTAAAGAAATGTGTGGTAAGATGAATGTTTGTGTCCTTCCTTCCTCCTTCCTTCCTTCCTTCCTTCCTTCCTTCCTTCCTTCCTTCCTTCCTTCCTTCCTTCCTTCCTTCCTTCCTTCCTTCCTTCCTTCCTACCTTCCTTCCTTCCTTCCTTCCTTCCTTCCTTCCTTCCCTCCTTTTTCAATTTTACTTTTCCCCTGCTATCCCATCTTCTTTTAATTTTTCTTTCTTTCTTCCCTTCATTCTACTATTATTTCATTAATTGACATACTGTGCGACTCGCCGTACCGTAGTCACTTACAAAAACTTTTGATGAATTTTTGACATTATTTTGACATTTTTCCATCTCAATGAACCAATCAGGTACAAAGTCTATATTGACAGGCGGAGTTTATATCGAGAGGCGGAGACTACAATTATAGAAACTTTGATGTCTGTAATTGGTGATCACATTGAGTTAAAAAAATGTCAAAATAATGTCAAACATAAATCAAAAGTTTTTGTAAGTGACTACGGTACGGGGAGTAGCACAGTAATATCAGACGCAGCCCTCATAATAAAAATACGTCATAATTACTCGATGGGCGTAGCCGATCGAGTTATAAAATGCAAACGTTTTTTCTTCCTTGGTTTTGTTTGCAGTATCATGCGTGGGATAACAGCTGAAAATTTGTTTGGTGGCTCATATTTCCGTTTAATTTGATCGCTCGCTTTGACTCCAAAATCTACGAAAGTTAATCTATTTTGTGAGCATTTAGGCTTTTTAGCTATCACATTGAATCATTATATCAACAATGAAAGCTATTGGAAGTTTTATAGTATCTTTTTTGGACGGCATACACTGGCATTTGCTCGATTCTGGTCAAATTATCCGCTCTGATATTGTGTTCGCATCGTTGCCAACTTTATCATATTTTGATTAAAAAAAACGTGCTTAGAACGACCTCCTGATGATCGAAAATCATAACAAGTGGAAAGAAAAAATAATAATCTGTCACATGAAGAGGAGTTGAAGTCATTTTCTGCAACTTAAGAAACAAGAAAGAAAGCCATGTCGACACACCATCTTTGTACAGGTGACAAGTAAGAACTAGCAACGTAGAAAAATGTTCAAACTGATCATAACAAAATGTCATCGGATCTTTGCTGGACATTATACATTGTACATTGACATAATTAGTACATTTCAAAGTACATGTTTAGTATAAATGAATATTGTATTATTCTTACTCTGTTTTTTGGAATTTTGCATCCGAATTAAACATGTATGCACGATATTACTCATTGAACTTTTATAAGTAATACCATGGCACTGAGGGATATTAGTGATTAAATGTCCCCGAAGCAGAGGGAAGTTTAGTGGACTTTTACTAAACTCGGGTTCCTAGTAATACCATGATCACCGAGGAATCTTTTGTCTTCTGAGGGGTTTACAAACCCGAATTTTCCTCATGCATACAACATGAGGGAAATTTAGAAGACAAAGAAATCCTTTGTCTTTTACTAAATTTCCCTCTATATTTAATATATGCAAGGGAAATTTAGTAAAAGACAAAGGATTTCTTTGTCTTCTAAATTTCCCTCATGTTGTATGCATGAGGGAAATTTAGGAGACTATCCCTCAATGGTCCCTCATCATAACAATCATCGAGACCATTCCTGGATCGCTTCGACCCAGTTGAAAATGTTTAACATAAAGGACCCTGTACTACACACAAGTCCATACTCTAACACTTGTGGGACTCATTAAGTAGCTATGCGCATGCGTTGACTACATTGAAGTATAGTATGTCATGCGTGTTTAAGCAAAATAAACTATAATGAATGCAGGGTGGTATAATTCGGTATTGTCTCATTTACCAAAAGCAACTATTTCTAAAAGTATGCCGAAAATCAACAGCTTTGTAAAAGTTTATAATTTATGCTTCTATGAAAACTAATGTGTATTTCCTTATTTCCTCGGTGATCATGGTATTACAAAGTAATACCATGGCACTCGGGAAATTAGTGATTAAATTTCCCCTAATACCTCGGGGAAATTTGTGAAAGTCCCTCGGGCTGCGCCCTCGGGACTTCCACAAATTTTCCCTCGGTATTCGGGGAAATTTAATCACTAATTTCCCTCGAGCCATGGTATTACTTATAAATGTATTTTTAATCATATTCTGCTATATTTTATTATTCGGACGCTTTCTACACATGCACGTTTTCTTTTGTTTCTAGCGTTTTTAAACGCTACACGAATTAAAATTCGTACAAAACACGACTATGTTGAAGTACTATAAAAAAACTATTCAAAAGTTTATTATTATTATTATCATCATTATAATATTTGCAAATAAGTTTATAATTTCTCATTAAAATAACCTAAAATAACTCATAAGTGATTATTTGTTTATTTTTGTGCTCATTTTGTTAACATTAATCGGGATTGGCTAATCATCGAGTTAGAGGTTGAGTTGAGTTTGAGTTGAGTTTGAGTTAACATTGAGTTAGCTTTGAGTTAACTTTGAGTTAACTAAAATATGAAATACCAACTTTAAATATCAATATAATTTGAATATATGCAATAAAACTGTAAAAAAAAAAGACCTATAAACTTACATATTCAAAAACGAATAAAAAACTGCATTATTTCACGTAGTCAAATTATAACAACTTTACCTTATGTCCTAGCAAATGTAGACAGTTTCTTTCAATGTCACTTCTAGTTAGATTAATTCTTAGTACAATTTCACTTAATACTAGTAAGTTTGACTCTAAATAAATGTAAATAACTATAAAAAAAATACAGACTGGCCGATAGTCTGGCCGCCATGTTTTTTTCAACACAGGGATCCCATTCATTTTCCGTGTGTTACAACACAGGAAGCCCATTTTTTGGAAAAACGATTTTTTGTCCTGAAAAGCGGGGATTGTTTTAATGTTCCGAAATTCTACATTACGATAAATAGGAAATTTCCAATACTTTTTTGATGCGGCCAGGAGACTCTACCTCAACGAGGAACTTTCACATGACACGTGTGGATCTACGCATGTTCGTTTTTTGTCAGCGGTTCATCTTGGACGTCCGTGTCTTGTATGTAAGTATTGCATGAATTCATTCTGCTTTAATGGTATTCCCTAATTGTTAAGCATTCAACTAATTGCTGTTTTAATTTCAAATCAATTTCGAGTGCTGTTTTAAAACTTAATGAGAAAACTATTTTTATTTCGCGCTTAAATTAAATCGTATTTCGTCTGCAATTTCTTTTATTACGTTTTCTTGACACAAAAAAACAGACACAATATTCTCTGTAAATTAGCTCAGTTGTCCCTTGATGCCGGTCTATTCTATCTTATATGTTATTCTGAATAGCGATTAAAAGGGAAAGGAAGAAGTTATGAAACAAACTGTTATTCTGACGATAATATAGCCTGCAAAACAGGCGTTCTTTCGGGTTTTTGGGAAAAATCGGGTTTTGGGCTTTTGGGAATCAGTTTGGAATTGAGCGGTCATGTACGATCCACATCAAGATGACACGAGAGGCGTTGAGGCGAAGTCCGACTAACAGTGAGATAAAGCTCCTGCAGATTATCGATGTATAGTATTTATAAAACGTTGTACAACGATCGCCGCTGCTTTTACAATGTCAGTTGTTTCAATTGTGTCAAATATTTAATAAAAGTTGCACTAATATTTGATTATTTGACTTTATTTTATTGTACAATTAATAAATTTTAGCATGATCTTAGTTCGTTTCGGTGGTGTTTCGTTTCGGTGTTTCGCTTCGGTGTTTCGCTGTTTTTTCGCTGCCATTTTTTCAGATATAGGATATCATATCTAGCAGCCTTAAACTACTCAAAGACTTTTTTTCTCCAAAAATCGCTATCTAGTAAAATATTTCTAATATTTCTAAAGTCTAATGTTGCAATAAATAATAAATGCAAGGGTTATAACTAGATATAGACCCGGGTTTATATCTTGATATAACCCTTGAATTGGTATGAGGGGTTTATATCGGAGATACCTCCCTATGAATAACAAAGAAAACCGTGTCAAGTGTGAAATAAGTAGCTATACATATCATGTGTTGACTAAACGTTTTGAAGTTGCAACTTAAAGCTTAACTTTAAAATACCCTGCCACTTTATGAATATAATTAAAATCTATTGAGTTTTGCATTGTTCTCAAAAGGTCTGACATGATTGCTATTGTGGCAGATGTGGCCGGGTATGTTAACCAGTTGGAAGCATGTTATTGTCTTTGAGATTAGATTTTCTGTCCATCGTTTTGAAATTATTCATTTATTATAAAATAAATAATAAATTAAAACTGCAACAATAACATAACATGGCATTTATCTCATGATATATTTTATTCGCTTATTTAATATTTATTATTATTCAAATTCAATTATATATGCACCTTTGACCAATAGCTTTATAAAAAGAGAAACATAATATTTTTCCTTTGTTGCATGTGGGAGCCCTGTGTTAAAGATCATGGCGAGTCTCGGTCAGTATGAATGTATATGTTGATGTTTTTTTTTACATTTATCAGTTTGGAGTCAACCCAGCAAGTATTGTGTAAAATTGTGCTGAAAACGGATTTAACTAAATATACGATTGCAAGAAACTAACAAAATTTGCGTGGATATAAGGGAAAGCCGTTTTATTTCAACTATACATGAAATGCTACTTATGAGTCTATCGCTGATGAGTCTATCGCAAGGAAGATAGTGACATGCAACACAACTTCCATACATTTGAAGATGGTGTAAGTTTAAGTTTATGGTGTAAGTTCTGACAATATATTTTTATAGATTTTTAATATATATATTTTATATATTTTGTTGAGGTTGACTCTCCTGGCCGCATCAAAAATGTATTGGAAATTTCTTATCTATCTTAATGTAGAATTAAAACAATCCCCGCTTTTCAGGACAAAAAAAACAAAAATCTTTAATTTTTCGTTTTCGTTTTTCCAAAAAAAATGGGCTTCCTGTGTTGTAACACACAGGAAATGAATGGGATCCCTGTGTTGAAAAAAACATGGCGGCCAGACTACCGGCCAGTCTATTTTTTTTTACAGTTATTTACATTTATTTAGAGTCAAACTTACCGTAAAAGTATTAAGTGAAAATGTGCTAAAAATAAATCTAACTAAAAGTGACATTGAAAGAAACTGTCTACATTTGCTAGCATATAAGGTAAAGTTGTTATAATTTGACTACGTGAAATAATGCAGTTTTTTATTCGTTTTTGAATATGTAACTTAAGTGTATAGGTCTTTTTTTTACAGTTTTATTGCATATATTAAAATTATATTGATATTTTAAGTTGACATTTCATATTTTACTTAACTCAAAGCTAACTCAAAGCTAACTCAAAGCTAACTCAATGTTAACTCAAACTCAACTCAAACTCAACTCAACCTCTAACTCGATGATTATCCTATCTCACATTAATCAACCAATTTAGTCCTCACATTTTTCTATTAGTGTCACAGGATAGCTTTGTTTTAATATGAAAATGTAAAACATTTTAATGTTCTTTTAAAATACCAATCAATGGATCAAAACCCCAAGCAGGCTAAAATGCCTAAAATAAAACACACATCTGGCTCTGTCGTCTCGTTGGATAGTTTTATTTCCTTTTGTGTCTCAGGATAGGTTTCTATACGTTTAATATGCCTGTATTAGAGCGTTATCAGTTTGCTCATGACTAACTGAATTTGCTCCAGCTATTGTCTATGTATATATGTATTGTGTATGATCTATGATATATGTATCTAGCCCATCGAGTACACGCTAGAAGAGCGTCTAGTTAAATATAGCAAATCTGCCAAGCACATTGAAAATCCTCATCTTTGATAATGAACTGATTCCTTTCGTTTTACAATTATCGTCTAGTCTCTCATACATGTCTTTTCTTTTCAATCCAGGATGTATTTATGAAAGATGACACTGGCAAAGAACATAAATATACCCGGCAGAGGTATGGAACTAGTACTTCCAGGTACTTCAAGGCTCGAATCTCACCACAGAAAGCGGAAGGACAGATGCAGGCATTGATGGGTAGTGCCGCCTATAACTTGTTTACCAACAACTGTCATATGGCTCAAGAACGTCTGCGACGAAAGTGGGGCATGACCGTTGAGAAACCTTACAAACCGAAACTCAGTAACGTTTGCAGCTGTAAACTCCATTCTTTCTTGCCAGGAACTTTAGGTCGTATACTCAGAATGGTGAAGCTGTATTGTGCGTTGAGCGGCTAAAAGGTACCCACAAATGCAGAGAGCCTAAACGTAAAATAAAATGGAATGAAGCCAAAAAAAAAAATGCTAACTAAATTCTAAACTAGAGCTGAATTGTGTGCAAAATATATTTGAACGTAGAGGTAAGTGAGTGTGTGTCTTAGTCTCCCCCATTAATAGGGCACACGGCCAGTCTAGAAAAATGGAGACGTTAAAATTTGTTTAGTAATTGTTTTTAATTTTATTGAGTGACTATTTAGTCAGTGTCACCCAACCAGAAATATTATATACAAAAGGAAACAATACCTCGTTACAACTTTACTTGTCTTTGATAGTGACTAATAGTTAATAATATAAATAAGAACTACATTACACAGTAGTAATTTGATTCTGTTTCATGTTATAGAGTGAAGTTGTAAATATTAGACTAATACACCTTAGCCATCTCTAATTCCATTGTTTTCTGTGTCTATTTGACTATTACACCTTGACTATTTAATTTTGTTTCACGGGTTTAATGTCTTCACTCTACCAGTTTCTATTTGGTGACTATTTAGTGATTATCACTTAACCAGAAACATCAAATACAAAATGAAACAATTCTTTATTACAACTTTACTTGTTTTTGATAGTGACTTATAGTCACTGAATAAGAACTATATTCCACAGTAGCAATTTGATTCGATTTCATTGATATAGTGTTTGCGCTCTATTCCACAGTAGCAATTTGATTCTATTTCATGGATATAGTGTTTGGCGCTCTATTCCACAGTAGTAATTTGATTCTATTTCGTGGATAAAGCGTTTGTGCTCTATTCCACAGTAGCAATTTGATTATGAATCTATATTTCATGGATAAAGTGTTTGTGCTCTATTCCATAGTAGCAATTTGAATCTATTTCATGGGTATAGTGTTTACGCTCTATTCCACAACAGCAACTAGAGTTTATTTCACGGATATACAGTGTTTTCCCTCTAACTTTATATTTTTTTCCGTCATTGAATTATAGTTTGTCATTTTGGACGGTAGTAATAATCATTGTTATCTTTTTCAGATGTACTCCTAATGGAACCACAAAGGCCCAAGGAAACAAAGGAAACAAAGAATTAGCTGATTAAGTTAAATCATGTTGTAGTACAAATTGTGCTTTAGCATAGCTTGAGATTTGATTTTAAAATAAATATTTAGATTTGCTCATTCAAAATTGTACGTTTAAAGTTGTTTCTCTGTCTGTGTGTATTTGCGTGTTTTTTTGTTTGTTATACTGGCTAGTGTGGAAAACGTCAGTGTTTGTAAGGAAATAATTGGACGCCTATTTAGATCCTACCCTGTTAATATTTAGTACATGGGGAGATATAACGTTTGGGCTTCCTGTCGTTAGCCAGGGGACCGCGCTCTGCCATCGGACGATAGGACTGATAACTAGTATATTCAAGAAGTCCGGGGTTCCGTTGTTATCGTTTAAACACAGAAGGAAAATGAACACAAACGACAGTAAATTCATGTTTTATTTATCCACAAGTGAGTATGTTGTGGTTTATTTAGTCCACTAACAAACATTTCTCACGACTCGAAGCAAAGATTATCCTACAGCCTTTGTACGGCGTAACATTAAGTTATCATTTGCTACTGCGTGGTTTAACGTACGGCGTATAATTAAGTTATCATTTAATTTGCTACTTCGACAAAGGATTAACGTCCTAAACTTCAGCAAGTAACACTCTTTTTGACGGTGTATAAGTTACCATTTTACTATGACCATTGTTTATCGTTCTAAACGTCAGTAAGTAACATAATCTTTTATGCGGTTTAGAAGTTAACATTTTTACTCCGTCGCGAAGAATTGACATCGAAAACTTCAGTAAGTAACTCTCTCTTTTATATAGCATAATAAGTTACCATTTTAACTTCTGCAAATAATTTCCATCGAAATGTCATAAAAACGTCCAAAAAATAAAGACTAGACGCAACTGGGCGGGCGATCACTCGGGCTTCAAATGAGACATGATGTCATTGTTCCTAGGAACGCCTTGGACCTGACCCTCCAAGCTAAAGACAACGACGACGACGAAAAAAGGAACCGTTTGCATTTTTAGACTCGGGCTTTTCCGTACACGGAAGCCCGAGTAAAAAGCCGCTAGCACAGGTCATCGCGCAGATGTGATACATATTATAGAGATCCATCTGTCTATGTCCGCTTTTGCTGACACGTACCAATGCATAAAATACGAAACTATTAAATATCAGCTTGTTGAAACATGGATCCAAATCGTTGAAATAGTTAAAACTTGACCTCTTGTTGTCGAATGCACATACATTAATATAATCGTCTGAGAGATACAAGAAAATAGTTAAAAGAAATGAAGGCAAAACAAACAAACATATAAAAAATATACAAACAAACACATAATAAACAAATTATTCAATTAACGAACGGAAAAACGATCAGTCGACAAACAAATAAATAAACAAACGAACGGAAAAACAAACGAATAAACAAACAAATAAACAAACAAACGAACGAACAGAAAAACAAACAAACATAGAAACAAACAAACAAACAAATAAACGAACGAACGGAAAGAAACAAACAGACAAGCATACAAACAAACAAACAAACAAACATTCTTTGAAATATATCTCCTATACAAACTGGTTTTGCAACGTACTCGGATTTCATCACTTGCTCCAGATCTAAATTTACATTTTTAATTTTAATTGTGCTCGTCTGTTTTCATCGTTTGAGGAACTGTTTAAAAGCCTTGCCAAATTATCTCTCAACAACTCTTAACTATCTTGTTTCATCCTGATTGAAATTCATGTTTCTTGCTGGAACACGTCCGACTGTGACGTCACAAACAGTAAATGTGTTGATGTTATATAAATAATAGCCACAAGCGCTTCAAGTCACTTGAAGAAGGAGATCCAATCTTCGCTGACAAGGTTAGTAGAATTGACTAAATCAATTTTGTAATTATAAAACCATAAAATAGAAACACAATAGCTACTAACTTATAGTTTCTATTTACGGTTGCGATCTTAAGAGTGATAGTCAGCAAAAACCAGACATTTTCGCAAATTCGTGGCAAGACTTGAAAATTAGATTTCGCTCATATTTTAACCACAGGTAGGCCCTGATGTAAGAAGAACTGCTATGTATTTAGTTTTGTAAAATGCCGCTTAGTTTTCGAGATATTCGAAAAAATAGGTTTTCGGCTAAATTGGCTAATTTTCGACCGATAATTTATACCAGTTTTAAAAGCTTGTCGCAAGCAAACTAAATAATGTATCGTTGTTTAAAGACCACAGAATTATTAAATAGTATTTAAAGTAACATTTTGAAGGCTTTTATGAACTTTCATAAAATCCTTCTATTTTAAATACATTTATTTTTAGGGAACACTTTTAACCTCTCTAAAAGTAGGGTGAATATAATCAAAGTTTTTTCCATGTGCTACGCAAACATTTTACCCAAAAAAAAACCCTCAAGGGTAAGTTTAAATAATGGCCTTTACGAAACAAGTAAAATTGGTTTGCGGAAATGTACTTTTCGTGTTGTATTACACTCTCGAAGTTGTAGAAAAGTTATAAATTTCATGTATCGGCATGATTAATGTAATTTGCATATATTAAACTTATTTCGAATTTAAAGCGGCTTCGTGTTAACTTCCAAGAAAGAAAACGATTTTGAAGACTAACAAGAAGTTTATACTGCCATTTTAAAAGAAATGATACGTATTATCACAGGCTCCCCACCATCCCAGTTCGTTCTGGGTGGGCTTCCTGTGGTGGAACGGCTAAAAGCCGTTGGTAAATTCGTTCAAAGTTGGTCATATTTAACTTCGATATTCATGTTCTTTTTTTTTCTTTTAGATTTTACTTTACTGTTCCAAAATAAAGTTTAATGTTTCTTGTTTACGAATTTGTGGATTATTTTGCCCTGCGATGCATCTGAAAGCGATTTAAAGCGAGTTATTCGGCAGCGAACACACTCTCCTCAATGAAGGAAAAAAAACACAAGGCAGGCAACTCTGGCGGCTACGGCCACCAATCACGCTCATATTATCCTCAAAATCTACCCGAAAAATTAATCCTATTCTCCCCAAACTCTGGCACACACATTAACGATAATCACACAGACCTCAGCCAGAGTTTGAAATACAAAGCTCAAATAAAAAGCATCGAAAACCAGCTTCTAACATCGAAATTATGCTTTCGTACTGGGATCTGTCAAGTCTTGTGTCCCTTTGGAATCCCAAGAATGCACAACGTCAATGAATACGCTACCCAACCCTACCCCCGCCAGCTAAATTTGTCACTTCCTCCCGCTAGCCGGAACTGATTTTAATTTGTGACAAATTTAGCTGGCGGGGGTAGGGTTGGGTAGCGTATTCATTGACGTTGTGCATTCTTGGGATTCCAAAGGGACACAAGACTTGACAGATCCCAGTACGAAAGCATAATTTCGATGTTAGAAGCTGGTTTTCGATGCTTTTTATTTGAGCTTTGTATTTCAAACTCTGGCTGAGGTCTGTGTGATTATCGTTAATGTGTGTGCCAGAGTTTGGGGAGAATAGGATTAATTTTTCGGGTAGATTTTGAAGATAATATGAGCGTGATTGGTGGCCGTAGCCGCCAGAGTTGCCTGCCTTGTGTTTTTTTTCCTTCATTGAGGAGAGTGTGTTCGCTGCCGAATAACTCGCTTTAAATCGCTTTCAAATGCATCGCAGGGCAAAATAATCCACAAATTCGTAAACAAGAAACATTAAACTTTATTTTGGAACAGTAAAGTAAAATCTAAAAGAAAAAAAAGAACATGAATATCGAAGTTAAATATGACCAACTTTGAACGAATTTACAAACGGCTTTTAGCCGTCCACCACAGGAAGCCCACCCAGAACGAACTGGGATGGTGGGGAGCCTGTGGTATTATTAATAAAATAGAAACCAAGAAGTGATTTTATTCAAATTATATCCGTCCGTCAATTCTCTGCTCTCGAATCACATATTGTTATTTAAAAAAAAAAAAAAAAAACAGCACGAAAAATGCTATAAACTTTAGGTTTCACTTGTAATTCTAACCTAGATGAAGTTTAGAAACTGTTGTATTATTTATTATTATTATCGATGCTGTCATTATATATTTTAACAATTGAACATTTTAATAGCGCTTGACGCCGTATGCCGGAAATTGACAAGTAATGTTTAATTAACTCGCGCTAATGCTTTCAAAGATCTAGACGAAGTGCACAAAAATAAACCCAAAATATACTTTTCCAATAGTTTTTTTTTACAGTATTTCTTGATTTAATAGCTAAATATTGTGCTGCACTTGATAGTATTTTTATACATTATCAGTATTTACATATAATCAGAAGTAGGATATTCAATTGGGACGTAAGTTCCAGCTGTTTCTTTCTCCTGTCACATCTATATATAGTTTTTAAACGTTTTTTCTAGCAATATTTCTGACAAATAAATAAACTAAGCTTATAAACTATCGTTTGTGGCGTATCTTTTAAATACGAGTAACGCAAGATGTTGCGGGACCTTTGAATTTGCATGCGTAATTAGATTTCAACATAGTCGTATTTCGTACGAATTATACGCTAGAAACAACTGAAAACATGTGTAGAAAGCGTCCGAATAATAAAGTATAGCAGAATATAATTAGGAATACATCTAGGAGAAGTTGAATGAGTAATACCGTGCATGTTTAATTCCGATACAAAATTAAAAGGCCTTAAAACAACAGAGTAAGAATAATACAATATTTATTTGTACTATTTTAGTTTAATTAGTACTAATTATGTCCATGTAACTCAATGTCCAGCAAAGATCCGATGTCATTTTGTTATGATCAGTTTGAAAGTTTTCTCCGTTGCTAGTTCTTACTTGTGACGAAGATGGTGTGTCGACATATCTTGTTCAGTTGCAGAAAATGACTTCAACTCCTCTTCATCTGCTTCATGTGACAGATTATTACTCGTGCCCAGGCCTATGGCCGGCACGAGTCTTAAAATGCAACGCCGTCTGTCTTTCATTTCCACGTCGAAGATTTTGAAATCGAGGCGATAACACCCAGGATTCTTTGCGACATTAGCACGTGCTCAAACTAGCTACACAAAGCTACACTTAGTGTTGACATTAAGCATTGTTGGCTGCTTTGATATCAAAACTATGGATTCTACGTCTTTAAATACGCTCAAATCACTTACAAATCCACACACCATTCGCGGTATGGCCACACTAAAAGATGTCGAGCGTTTTCGGAAACGCCATTTTGAGAGAAACCGCGAATCTATCGTGAAACTGCCTATGAAAATGCCTATCGTGAAACTTATCGTGAACTATCTATCAAACAAGCTACCTATCTATTCAAAAGAGACTTATATTTCAGCTTATACAAACTCTAAAACCACAAAGAGCTCAACTACACAATGTGAACAAAGGTCTACCGAAGAAAAAACGACGATTGCAAGCATTTCAAGCGAAGAAGATACAAGACTAGCGACTTGTGTTTACTTACACTCAACCATGTGAGTCTCAAAGTAAGGCCGCCTTCTCAAAGATGACTACTTCTTTCATAATAATAATAATACCTTGCTTCTTTTGTTATTTTTAATTCAAGGAAGTATTTTCTGTTTTCCCTATTTGATATTAGTAACTTTGTTAGGGTACAAAACAGTCAAGTTCTTCGACTTCTACACTGTCTCAAACTATTGTCATTCATCGTTCAGTGATTCTGATGTATTAGATAAAACTAGTTGTTTGACTGTACATGTATATAATGATGCAGAAGTCACAATAAAGATTACAAATAATACCAGGTCTCGTTATTCAAGGTTTGTTTATTATAATTATAGACATTTTCGCTGTCATCGTTGTCGTGAGCCAAGTAGAATGCCAACACGATTAATAAGGCGTTTAAACACCAAAAGTAGGAAGCTTAGACGGTTTGTTTATCATAGAATACGCTCAAATATACCCAGGTCTTCTAAGTTACATAATTATATTAACTGTGCAAAAGTCAAAAGCGAGCAGGGAGCGAGCATTATTCTTCAAAGTTCTAGGGGATTGGTACACAAGCATTTTTTTCTCATAGAAGGTTCAAATGTACAGCCAGTCGGTATATATCGTCCCTTTCTTGTAATAGACCAACGTCTCTCTATAAGACTCAGAGAATCCCGAGTTCATGCAGTTATGCGTCTAGTTTAATAAAATGTTATGCTCAAAACGAGAACTATTGTCTGTCTAGACGAAAATTACTTATTTCAGGTGACATTCAATCAAATCCTGGTCCTCTAATTCAACACAGTAATACAGTAGTAGTACATACTCAAAATCATGATGCCTCATCTTTATCAGCCAGTTCTAAACAACCATAGGACGGCTACCACAATCTTTATAATGCACATCAAATTAGACAAATCCACAAATTTTGATTTATTTCATATTAATATTGTATTAGTTTCAGCAACTTCATACTTTATTGTGCAAAAATTGTGTGCGTTCACCTGCAGTGACAACTGTCTTTCAACTGTTTTTCTGCCACTCAAATCTGTAAACTAGTTTGATCCAGCTCTCCCCTGCTCATCACCTTGCATCAAGGGCACGAGTGCACGCTACGTAGGGCGTCTAGTTCTTTTGTCTTTCCACTGACTGGTTAGGCCCCACTGGTTATGATTTTTGACCATCATGATGTTGTTTTAAGCACGTTTTTTATCAAAATATGATCGATAAAGTTGGCAACAATGCGAACACAATCAAAGCGGCTAACAGCAAACAATTACTTGTCAATTTCATACGGCGTCAAGCGCTATTAAAATGTACAATTGTTAAAATACATAATGACGGCATCGATGATAGTATTAATAATAAATAATACAACAGCTCCTAAACTTCATCTAGGTTAGAATTACAAGTGAAACCTAATGTTTATAGCATTTTTCCTGCTGTTTTTTTTTTTTAATAACAATATGTGATTCGAGAGCAGAGAATTGACGGACGGATATGATTTGAATAAAATCACTTCTTGGTTCCTGTTTTATTAATAATGCGTATCATTTCTTTTAAAATGGCAGTATAAACTTCTTGTTAGTCTTCAAAATCGTTTTCTTTCTTGGAAGTTAACACGAAGCCGCTTTAAATTCGAAATAAGTTTAATATATGCAAATTACATTAATCATGCCGATACATGAAATTTATAACTTTTCTACAACTTCGAGAGTGTAATACAACACGAAAAGTACATTTCCCCAAACCAATTTTACTTGTTTCGTAAAGGCCATTATTTAAACTTACCCTTGAGGTGTTTTTTTTTGGTAAAATGTTTGCGTAGCACATGGAAAAAACTTTGATTATATTCACCCTACTTTAGAGAGGTTAAAAATGTCCCCTAAAAATAAATGTATTTAAAATAGAAGGATTTTATGAAAGTTCATAAAAGCCTTCAAAATGTTACTTTAAATACTATTTGATAATTCTGTGGTCTTTAAACAACGATACATTATTTAGTTTGCTTGCGACAAGCTTTTAAATCTGGTATAAATTATCGGTCGAAAATTAGCGAATTTAGCCGAAAACCTATTTTTTTCGAATATCTCGAAAACTAAGCGGCATTTTACAAAACTAAATACATAGCAGTTCTTCTTACATCAGGGCCTACCTGTGGTTAAAATATGAGCGAAATCTAATTTTCAAGTCTTGCCGCGTTATTTTTGATTTTTGCTGACTATCACTCTTAAAAGTAAATGGAACGTAAACTAGAGTAGACTGCTAACTTTATAGTAAAGTTAAGTTAACACTCTACAACACTTTTCATTCTATTAACTAGCGTTTACTATAGTTATTGACTATTTAGTGGGCATCATCACTTAACCAGAAACATCAAATCCCAAATGAAACAATACCTCTTTAGAACTTTACTTCTCTGTGATAGTGACTTAGAGCTGTTCTCATTAACCCGTGAAACACACTTTAGTGTATCACTCTTTAATGCACCTTAATTCCATTGTGTTCTTTTGTTGTTATTTGACTATCACACTTTAACTAATACACTTTGTTTCACGGCTCTTTGTTTCAACAACTCTTTTAATTGTCTTTGATAGTGACTAAATATGTTAAGTTTTTATTTGTTGTACAAAGACACTAATGAATTTTCCATGTACAACCTTGATGTAAACCTTAAAATATTAAATGATCGGTTAAATTATATGCTAAATTATTTATTGAAAGTACCATATCATCCTTTAAATTTTTTTCCGTGTTATTGAGTTACTCAAAGCTTGAAACAATCAGGAAAATTTCCGTATGGTTATAATTAATGAACTGCAAAAGGTTAACTATGTTTTGTATCTATTTATACAGTACACTTGAAGAATACGTTTGAAACACAGCCAAGACTCTTCTCCAAAATGAGGCTTTTTCTGGCAGTTATTGTAGTAGGACTGGCTGGCGTGCTTGTACTGCCGAACCTCGCTGAAGGTAAATTATCTTTTCAAAGTTTGCTAGCTATTAGAACAGCTAAATGATTGTTTAAAAATAGAAATCACTATAAATGGAAATGATTGATGTATACCGAAATTATCTCCACAATCAGTGACCTCCATGCCTTTTGACTTGAATAATGATTGTAAGCACCTCGATTATTTGTGTTCATATTTTTTTGATGCCCCAGATAATTTATTTTGGTTTCCAATCTTCTAAAACAGTTGTATTTTCAGTAAAGACTTTTGTGAAAAAGATGAATTTGTTTTGCAGCTGGTTGCAGTTCCAAACGCACCATACGTCGTGTCTACGTCGTCCGTCGCAGCCTATCATTCGTTAAGTTTTTTAAATGGTGCGCTGTGGCTCATTCAGGTCTGATTCTAGAGATGACCGATGGTAAACAGTGTGTGTTGGAGTACATGGGTGATGGACGGACTCACCTTTATGATGCAAACCCTACCAGTACTAGCAACTGCTGGTTTTGGAAAAAATGTGTGGTAAGATGAATTTTTTATAATTCCTTCCCTCCTTCTTTCCATTTTTCTGTCTTTCATTCCTTCCCTTTTTTCATTTTTTTTCCTCGTCTCTTTCCTCCTTCTTTCCATTTTTCTCACGTCCCTTCCTTCCTTCTTATCATTTTTCTCTCGTCCTTTCCCTCCTTCTTTCCATTTTTCTTTCTTTCCTTCCCATCTATTCTAATTTTCTCTCGTCCTTCCCCGCTTTTTTCCATTTTTTCCCTTTAATTTCCTTCTTTCCGTCCTTTTTTCCATTTTTCTTAATTTCTTCCTTGCCTTTCTTTTTTTCTGTTTAATCGCATGTTGGTTTGTTTGTTTGTTCCTTGTTTCCTTTCTTCCTCTCTTCTCTCCTTAATTCCTTCTTTCTTTCTTTCTTCATTTCTTCTTTCCTTAATTCCTTCTTTCTTCCTTTCTTCCTTTCTTCTTTCCTTAATTCCCTTTTTCTTTCTTTCTTTCTTTCTTCATTTCTTCTTTCCTTAATTCCTTCTTTCTTCCTTTTTTCCTTTTTTCTTTCCTTAATTCCTTCTTTCTTCCTTTCTTCTTTCCTTAATTCCTTCTTTCTTCCTTTCTTCTTTCCTTAATTCCTTTTTTCTTCCTTTCTTCTTTCCTTAATTCCTTCTTTCTTCCTTTCTTTTTTCATTAATTCCTTCTTTCTTCCTTTCTTTTTTCCTTAATTCCTTAATTCTTCCTTTCTTCTTTTCTTAATTCTAGCTGTGTGGTGGGACGATTTTTGTTATCCTTCCTTCCTTTCCTCCTTCTTTCCATCTTTCTTTCTTTCCTTCCTTCTAATTCTCACCTTCTTTTTACTTTTCTCTCGTTACTTCCTTCCCTCCTTATTACCACTTTTCTTTATTTCTTTCCCAACTTCTTTCCATTTTTCTTTCTTTCCTTCTATCTTTCTTCCCTTACTTAGCTTCTTTCTTCCATTCTTTCTATTTCATTAATTTACATACTTAATATCTAAAGCAGCCCTCAGGATAGAAACACGTAAAAACTAAATATTGCAAATCTGCCAAGCACATTTCAAATAAACATTTTATAATGAATTGATTCCTTCCTTTTTCTATAACGTCTAGTTTCTCATATATGTTTGCTCTTTTCAATCAAGAATCTAGTTATGAAAGATGACAGAGGCACTAAATATAAATGGACCAGGCAGAAGTATGGCACTAGTACTTCCAGGTACTCGAGGGCTCGAATCTCACCCCAGAAAGCGAAAAGGCAGATGCAGGCATTGATGGGTAGTGCATACAACTTGGTAACCAACAACTGTCATTTGGCTCAAGAACTTCTGCGACGAATATGGGGCATGACCGTTGGAAGAGCTTACCAACCGAAACTCAGTACCGTTTGCAGCTGTAGTCTTCCTTCTTTCTTGTCAGGATCTGCAGGTCGTATACTCAGACTAGTGAAGAAGTACTGCAGGCCCAGCGGCTAGAAGGTACCCACAAATGCAGAGAACCTAAATGTATTCAGTACAATAAAACCATGGAATAAAGCCAAAATAGTTACTGACTAGCTAGAGTGAAGTCATCTAACCCGTGAAATAGATGTTAGACTTACTAATACACCTTTGCAGTCTCTAATTCCATTGTTTTCTTTTGTGTCTATTTGACTATTACACATTGACTATTTAATTTTGTTTCACGGGTTTAATGTCTTCACTCTAACAGTTTGTATTTAGTGACTATTTAGTGACTATCACTCAACCAGAAACTTCAAATTAAATACAAAAGGAAACAATTCCATATTATATTATTATAGTAACTAATAGTCACTAAATAAGAACTATTACACAATAGCAATTTGATTCTATTTCATGGATACAGTGTTTGCACTGTCATTGCATTATAGTTTGTCATTTTGGATGTTAAGCTAGCACTTATCATTGTTATTTATTTTTTAGATGCACTCCTAGTGGAACCACAAAAGCCCAAGGAAACAAAGGAAACGAAGAATTAGCTGATTAAGTAAAATATGTAGTTGTACAAATTGTGCTTTAGCATAGCTTGAGATTTTATTTTAAAATAAATATTTAGATTTGCTCATTCAAAATTGTTTAAAGCATTTATATAGCGCACTTTCTATGCGTATATAATCAAATGCGAAATTATTAAAGTGCCTATAAACGGGGCTGCCTGTTTGCTATTTCTATTAAAAGTACTGGTCCTAAATAAAAATGTTCCAGAAGAATAGAATGCTGCGATAAAAACTCGGTGCATTTTATAGCGGTTTGAATATGAAGGTATAAAAGTGTTGTTTGAACTTCCTGTGTAAAAAAAATCGGAGTTTATTGATATGAGCTGGTGACAATATCGATGACGTAGTGTCCAGGATAGAAACTATTGAAACTTGCAACACGCTATCCCGGACGCTACGTCATCAATATTGTCACCAGCTCATATCAATAAACTCAGATTTTTTTTACACAGGAAGCCCAAATAACACATATTCAAACCACTATAAAATGCACAGTTTTTATGGCGGTATTCTATTCTTCTGGATCAATTGTTATTATTATTATTTAGGACCAGTACTTTTAATAGAAATAGCAAACAGCCAGGGTTTATAGGCATTTTAAAGTTGTTTCTATGTCTGTGTTTGTCTGCCTGTGTTTTTTGTTTGTTATACTGGCTAGTGTGGACAGCGTCAGTGTTTGTAAGGAAATAATTGGACGCCTATTTAGATCCTACCCTGTTAATATTTAGTACATGGGAAGATACAACGTTTGGGCTTCCTGTCCTTAGCCAGGGGACCACGCTCTGCCATCGGACTGATAACTAGTATATACAAGATGACCGGGGTTTCGTTGTTATCGTTTAAACACAGAAGGAAAATGAACAAAAACGACAGTAAATTCATGTTTCACTTATCCACAAGTGAGTATGTTGTGGTTTATTTAGTCCACTAACAAACATTGCTCACGACTCGAAGCAAAGATTATCCTACAGCCTTTGTACGGCGTAAGATTAAGTTATCATTTGCTACTTCGACAAAGGATTAACGTCCTAAACGTCAGTAAGTAACACTCTTTTTCGGTGTATAAGTTACCATTTTACTAGACTATGACCATTGTATATCGTTCTAAACGTCAGTAAGTAACATAATCTTTTTTTGCGGTTTAGAAGTTAACATTTTTACTCCGTCGCGAAGAATTGACATCGAAAACTTCAGTAAGTAACACTCTAGCTCTTTCTAGTACGATGCATAATAAGTTACCATTTTTACTTCTGCAAATAATTTCCATCGAAATGTCATAAAAACGTCCAAAAAAATAAAGACTAGACGCCATCTGGGCGGGCGATCACTCGGGCTTCAAATGAGACATGATGTCATTGTTCCTAGGAACTCCTGGGACCTGACACTCCAATTTGAGGGCCAAGCTAAAGACAACGACGACGACGAAAAAAGGAACCGTTTGCTTTTTTAGACTCGGGCTTTTCCGTACTCGGAATCCCGAGTAAAAAGCCGCTAA
>OX459106.1:553226-700726 GCA_949775045.1 Metridium senile
GTCAAAGCCAATAATTCAAGTTTACAGTTTTTCAAATCTCAGGAACTAACTTTTAAAAATATATTTTCATTACAAAATGTTCAAAAAAACGATTACGTTTTAAATTAAGTTTATCAAATTATGAATGAGAGTTTTGATTATTATTTAATTGATATACAAAGAACTTCGTGGCTCACTGGTTTCAAAGACGTCCCATGGTCACTTAACAAGCATGCACTGTACTGCAAAAGACTCAGTCGTGGACCATGAAAATCGTATATTCAGATATTTCAATATATTTTACGATGTTAGTGGGTAGAGCAACATAAATACCACTAAATACTGCTAAATTATTTTGTTCTCTATTGTTTAATCAACACTATTTAGTGGTAAATAGTACAAAGTATTGGACACTTTTAGTGTTTGTACTCTATTTACTCTCCTACTATACTAAATCGTTTAGCGTTTAGTGTCTGAAAGCTATATATATTGTAGATTTACGAAAATCTGTCATTTAAACACACTTTATTTATAATTGGTAAGGCAAGAAATGTACTTTTAAATTATGCTAAAATATTGCTTTAGGGATACCCTGCGAGCAGAGGTTCCTTTCTCTTACCTGGAACGACGAGAAAAGAAACCTCTGCCGGCAACCGGTTGTTATTCCTGTTGAGCATGCGCGTTTTCCAAAGGTCAACTGATTAGGTTTTTGCGTGACAAGTTAAAATATCGTATTTCGTACAATGAGCAAAGATGGCGAAATGCTCTCCGTTTAATGTCGTCAAAAACTCCAGTTAAGAAATATAAGAACGACATTGTTTAGTGAGTAGATTATATCTAATGTTGCGTAGAGCTAAAGCGATTGTTAATGTTAAATCTTGTTAGTCCTGGCCTCGACTGATTGAAATCAAAAGTAAACATCAACGTTAATTAACGCTTGGGAAAGTGATGTTTTCTGTCATCGCATGGTTGAAAAACCAGTTTATAATTAGATAGCCCATAATGTTTTACATCCAGAAACTTGGATGTAATTATCGGGTACCGGCAGAGGTTACTTTTCTCGTCGTTCTAGGTAAGAGAAAGGAACCTCTGCTCGCAGGGTACTTTAGGGACGGACTATTATATATTTTAGGGGGAGGGAGGAAGGGAGTGGATGGTTTCTATCATAATCTGTCACATACTTAGTAGTTTATTCTACTCTGAAACACCTGACAAATATTGATAAAGCACATATATGGCTGATCAAGACAGTAACAGGCGATATTTAGGTACTCTTATTATACTTTATTTATATTTATCGAAGTAACAATATTTGTAATAGGATTATCCGGGTGGATGTAGCCCTCAGAAGGGCTGTTTGATGTGACTGACGTTTCGACATCCTGTGCGGAAGTCATCTTCAGAGTCAAGTGAATATTAGTAGAGTGATATTTATACTCCCACGCTAATTAATGGATGTAGCGTCATTAGCGGCATCGGTCTTGTTGTGTGGCTGAACCGCTTGGGTGTAATTAGCGGCATAAGTCCCATTGTGTGGCGGTACCGTTTCGGCGGCGTTTTGTTTGCTAAGTTTGTTTACAAGCCGGTTGTATTGTGTTGGAAGTGTAATAGATCTATTAATTGTTAGAACAAGTTAGAACATCAACCAATTAATAGATCTATTACACTTCCAACACAATACAACCGGCTTGTAAACAAACTTAGCAAACAAAACGCCGCCGAAACGGTACCGCCACACAATGGGACTTATGCCGCTAATTACACCCAAGCGGTTCAGCCACACAACAAGACCGATGCCGCTAATGACGCAACATCCATTAATTAGCGTGGGAGTATAAATATCACTCTATCTGACTTTTTATTCACTTGACTCTGAAGATGACTTCCGCACAGGATGTCGAAACGTCAGTCACATCAAACAGCCCTTCTGAGGGCTACATCCACCCGGATGATCCTATTACAAATATTGTTACTTCGACAAATATTGTTACTTCGATAAACATTCATTCACCTGGGTTCAGACCATTCAATACAATACTTTATTTATAACCAGTTCAGGTTGAAGTGCGGGCTAGAGAGTTATCGTTAAACGACAAACGATCGCCATTGTCTCAACATATTTGGATCACATTTAGTAGAGGCTAGCGCGACTAACTAAGAATTCACTCGGGCATAAACCACACAAAGAAACACAAAGACGGCTCGAGGTGTTTTGCTTTTGTTCTCACTGTTCTGCTCCAGTGATATCCACTAGTTTGTACACAATAGTGCAATTAGACAATATCAAAAATAAACTAATTAAAAACTAGACATTGCCGAAATTATAGTTTAAGCAATAGAGGTTGACCGAATTGAAAGAATAATACTTCTGAAGTCTGTTGAGTTGCGTTGCGTTGCGTTGCGCAAAGTACCGTTAGCTCTTAAGATAACGGTACTTTGCGCAACAGAAGAATGGTTTGTTTGCAATAGCATCGACTAATCACAAAGCAAGAAAATGATTTACCATGATAGCGCGTAAAATTATTTGGAAAACAACAACGTGTCGCTAAAAGTTTAATATAAGCTAAAATACAATGATTGACAAGATAATACTAAGCTAACAAAGTACAAGTAAAATGCTTGTACGTTCATTTGAAAGTTGCTTCGACGGCTTTGTGATTTCATGTGTAAGTAGGTCACTGCTTGACCGGACAGGTCACACTCGTTTGCTAGATTTCCTAAATAATATTCGAATACTTCTTGATGAAATCCGTTGCGTTGCGTTGCGTTGCGTTGCGTTGAAATCCGTTGCGTTGCGTTGCGCAAAATACCGTAAGCCATGTTTGTAAGATTCACGTTTTACTCCAAACATCAAATTGTCCTTTGTAATATTGCTTTAAAAAATTAAAATAACTGAGCACAAGATCTCAATGAATAAACTGTGTATTAACCAACAATATACGGACCTTGTTTACCCTGATATGTCAAATGCTAAAGAGTAAATGAGATAAATCGGTTAGTTTTGACGTTTAACGTAAACGTGAATCTTAAACTCTCTAATTATCTAAAGTTCCGTCACTCAAATCTCATTATTTCATAACTCTGAACGTTTGGTTGAATAATCCTATTTATATTTTGCAGTGTGGTCTAGTTTTATTCTTGAGCAAAATGATAAAAACAATCTGCGTTTGTAATGCTTCTTAATTATGATGAACTGCTCGACATATTCAGTTTAGAAACGTCTGCTATACTTTATACATGAAATTAAACTAAGAAATGTTTCCTATCAAACAGTACGTGCACTAGATTTACGTTAGCATTTAAGCTACTTAATCGAGACAGAAGACTTTTTGCAGTGCGTGAATGAGCGTTCCTTTAGTTCGAATTTTCTCGCAAAAGCTAACTTAAAAAAACATTCTAAAAATTAGAAAAAAGTATTGAGAAAGAATGTATATTAAATAAAATAAAGTACAAGTGATGAAACTGGTAATTTTCACCAAGAATGACGCGAATACTTGAAGTTTAACATCACGACAAACCCGGAAATATAGTTGTTTACGTCGAGAAATTTCGTGACATTTGCAACTTACCTCGATTTAAATGCAGTTTTTTGAAGTTTTCTTCGCCAATGAATGTAATATTACAGTAGTATATTACAAGAAAACATTTAGAAGAAGATTCAAAAGCCAAAACGTTAAGTATTTCTGCTTACAGTTTGAGAATTGTTTTACTTTCACTTTCAAATTCAAGCACGAGTTCCGAGAATAGATGAAAACTGGATGCTCTAGGAGCGTGAAGTCGGGCTAGTCATAAAATCAAAACAGGAGGCTAAACAATTCTACGTTGGGCATCCTGTGTTCGTTCCCAAAGCATCATGGGGCCTATACGCGACATGACAGATAGATACATAGATAGATACATAGATTGACTAAAAGTTAAACCTAGAGTCGGGCCCTCTAGCCCGACTAATTATACCACAGGAAACCCAAAGGACAAGGGTCAGAGAGTCAGAAGTAAAAATATTGGATTTCAAATGCATAAAACAATTGTAAAAGAAAAGCATAATATGTTATTGAAATATGATTATGGTACCTGAATGTCTATATTTTTATATAATAGTAGATAATAATTTGTAATACTTTTTGTAATGGTTATATAATATTTTTGCTAACGGAAGTTTTGATAATGATAATAGTGTGTGTGTGTTTTATTTAAGCATTAGAAGATATTTTCCGTGTTTCTATTCTCTGTTAGAAACACGCGGGATTGTTGGGCCTACACGAGAAAGATAATGAATCACGAGCTGAAAGCGAGTGATTCAAAATCTTTTCGAGTGTTCTCCCAACAATCCCAAGTGATATTTGCTGTATATGTTCTGTAATTATTTAATACATTTAATGTTTTCAGGTTTGATTTATAAGTATTTCCAAACAGAGCAACGCATGCAGTAGCCGATTTGGTCTATAAGTGAGCGTAGTGTTTACAAGTGTTTGTAGTTGTGATGCTAAAGGCCGGGCAAACGGTTTGTTTAAACGCTTTCAAACTCTTTCAACATCAATTTAACATCGTTTCAACACGTGTTAACAATGTTGAAATATTATAAAAGCGTTAAAAACATTGAATTGCCATTCAACAAAATCGAATGGATGTTGAAGCAAATGTTGAAATCGTTTGCCCGGGCCATCATTTGCCAACCATTTTCACAATAAATATTTCATTTCAAAAGTTTTATTTTTCTCTGCTCTAATAACAATGGTTGCACGGCAAAGCCATAACAAGATACGCAACTGTACGTCCACCTATTGCCAGTGATTGTCAGAGCACATAGGTGTTTACGTATACTCGACCATGTCTACATGCAATGCAAATGAGTGCTTCCAAAAATATAATATAACTTAATATTTGAGAATATCGAGCAAATATTTGTTTTAATTAATAGCGATGTAAAATTACATTGAAATGAAGCTAGAATATAGCTATAACTTTTAATTCAATACTGTTTAAGTTTGGAGCAGGGGTGTGCTTCAGTTATTTTTTTTAGACAAATGATGAACCTTTATTTACTCCCATAATCCCTTACGGTCGTAATGCGACCACCGCCTTAGTAAATCAAACTTTGAATAGATATAAATCAAATCTTTTTAGCCAAATAATGAAAAAAATTGTCTTTGAATTTTGTCTTAATGATAAACGGCTCGATACATGTTTTAGAAACTTTCGCTATACGTTATACTAACTTGGAATTGAACTAAAAAATACTCAGTATTTTCCGTACGTACACTAGATTAACGTAGAATAAGCTACTTAGTCGAAACGGAGGACCTTTTGCAGTGCAAGTATGACTGGTTTTTGGTTGGAATTTTCATCAAAAGCTACCATTCACATCCACATTCAAAATTACAAAATAGGATTGAAAGAATCTATGCAGTTAAACAGAATTCAAGTAGAATTGAAAATTAAACATGAAAATTATATTCTTCACAAAAGCTATATACTTTTCTACCCAAATCAAAACCTTTGGAAATAAAAAAAAAAATTGTTCCTAAAATTTTCCACGTGACATTGAAATACATAAGACAACGAATCTAATTGAATCAGGCAAAAACGTACATAGCAAAACAACGCGTTAGACGATCGCGATTTGGTCTAAATTAGAGATTTTCAAGGATGTTTACTCGGTTGTGTCTACATGGTTTTTATACAAGTTGAATTGAAATTGAAATTTTAAAATTTGCGTTCTTCACAAAGCATAATGTGAATAAACGAAGTTTTACATCAACAATACCGGAAATGAAAAGGTTTACGTCGAGAAAAAAGGAACTTACCTCGATTCAAATGCAATATTTGAAGTCTTCTTCGGTAGTCAATGCTATATTGTAATAGCTTTTTACAGAAATATCCAAAACAAAAGGCTGCAAAAGTGAAAACGTTACAGCGATATTCGTTGTATCGCGACCTGCTGTTTGAAAACTTCGGTTTGATTTGGTCTTTTGTGGACCGTCAATCAACTAGGGGGCGGAGTACTTATGTAATGGTTAGCCGCTGATCATGAGCTATATATAGAACACATGACATTTCCCAGGGAAACATAGATCGTTGTATAATTTACTAACAAATGAAAATTACTCATTAATAAAATTACACAATAAAGACCAATAAAAGTTTGTAATGTCTGCTTTATTACCTCGTGTGTTGTATTACGCTTTCCGAAGTCCGAAACCCCCAATAAATAGACAAAACATTTGAAAACCCCGACGATAACAACCCGCTGGTTATCAAACGAACGTTGACAATTTAGCTTAGGTACCACAAAGGCCAAATCAAACCGAAGTTTTCAAACAGCAGGTCGCGATACAACGAATATCGCTGTAACGTTAATTATTTCTGCTTCGACTTTGAAAAAAGTCAGTTTACTTTCACCTTCAAGTACTAATTCCGAGAATCAATAGAGCATGGCCACACCTCGCAGTGCATCATGCGTAAAACTATAAATTAATTCAGTTGAGGTCCAACCGTCGTGATGAGAAGAGCTCCCATTAAACCTTCTCCAAGTCCAAATATAACAAAAATTCCAAGAGAGAGAAAGAGAGAGAGAGAGAGAGAGAGAGAGAGAGAGTATTTGTGGTTTAAAACCTAAAAACTATGCTTAGAATTTCATAGGTTGTTTTAATTACTTCATTTAACAAGCTGTGAGCTTATGTATAATATATATATATATATATATATATATATATATATATATATATATATATATATATATATATATATATATATATATATATATATATATATATATATATATATATATATATATGTGTTAATTATTAATCAAAAAAATAATAAAATAGGGGGGGGGGGGGCAGGTGCTTTTGTGAAATTGGATATGCTCATCTTTTAGGGGCATACTAGATTATCTTTGTGAGAGTACTGACACAAGTGTGGGCAGCCATTCTTTATATTTTCCTAAACTATAGTAAAGTAATGAGAAAGTTTCTTTTGACTAGAAAGTGAAAACGTTTAATTATTTCTGCTCCGAGTTCGAGTAAAGTTTTACTTTCACTTTCAAGTTCTAATTCCGAGAATCATTAGATCGATTGGGTTAGGTTTCATATCCCGGGGTTCATACATAATTTTAGCTATTTGGATAAATATTATATCTGAAAGTATAACTTGGTATCTTAGGTATTTATATAAATTTGCTGTATATGTTCTGTAATTATTTAATACATTGAATGTTTTCAGGTTTGATTTATAAGTATTTCCAAACGTGCATAGCAACGCAGTCGCCGATTTGGTCTATAAGTGGGCGTAGTGTTTACAAGTGTTTGTAGTCGTGATGCTAAAAGGCCGGGCAAACGGTTTGTTTAAACGCTTTCAAACTCTTTCAACATCAATTCAAAATCGTTTCAACACGTTTTAACAATGTTGAAATATTATAAAAGCGTTAAAACATTGAATTGCCATTCAACAAAATCGAATGGATGTTGAAGCAAATGTTGAAATCGTTTGCCCGGGCCATCACTGTGCCAGTGCTGTTTAAAAGTTATTAAACTGATCGATGTACTCTGTTTGTTGAATTATGTTATTATGACGCCGTATTTGTTTCATGTTTTTTTAATTATTTTACAGAAAAGTGTTTTCCATTCAGAGTTTATCCAGATCAGAAATGAGATTTTATAAGGCAAACACCGACGCAGCCTATACTAGTTTACTCGTTAGTTTCGATTTATATTTCAAATTAGATTACTTACCGTGAACGATAATGCAATATTCAGTTCTATTCATTCCGTCGTTCTGTAGAATGCCAGTTATTACAAGAGGATGATGTTTTCATAGACGCAAATAAGTAGATTCATACGCTTCGAAACGGCCAAACAGATAAGTTCTATCATTGCAAATCGTCTCATCTTTCAATCTTTTCCGTGCTTACAACATGCCACAAGACGCAAGTTGTTAACTCACCCTAACTCTTACGAACATCGAATAAACAACGATGTACAAGTTCAAATCACCTCGAACTGTTGTGCTGTGCTGTTATTCTTAATTCTGAATACTTTCTTTACCGGTAAATAACTGCAAATTTATCTTGAAGAAATTGTGCACTTATATAAAATGTAAAGCACATTTTGTTTCTAAGAAGAAACCCCTACAAAAAGCCTCGAAAATGATAGCTTCTAGCTCGCTCGAATTGTCTTGAAGTTCGTCTTCGTCGAGCAAGTAGTACTGCTGTCTTGCGCCGGCAGCAAACAATTTACGATCATAACTTCGTGTAGTGAACACAAAAGAGCATTCAAACAATGAAAACAATACGTTTTTACAACTTTGCTCGTGTTTGACATAGTCACTGATGACCACGGACTTCGCCTTAGAAAAACTTTGCAAGGTAACATGCTGATGTAATATCATATTAGAAAAGACTGGATCACTTAGAACCTCGCAATGTTTGTCAAGGCCATAGTATAGCAATATATTTCAACTCATAAATGTATGTGATTATGGCGTATAATATTTATTAAATGAAAAAGAGTTCAAAATTAACTTCAAAATATTGTAATTTATTTTCATATTAATGGAACATACATTTGAATTATGTTTTTTATCAACACGTCATTGCAAGAACGTTAAGTTGTCCTGACTTTAGTAATCTAGTGGGAACGCTTAAAGGAATTAAAATGAAGACAAAAGAATATCATTCAAGCTGAACTATAGTCTTTCTTTTGTTATATTCTTTTAATACTAAATCATTAATGTTCTTTCTTCTTGTGACATCATTCTTGCAATTAGGTGTATTGATTTCTGTGGATTTACAGTTTTCACAAGAAACATTTTCGCGCAATACACTGCAGGACGTTGTAATCAATCAAATGAAGATGATGATGATTATGATGATGATTGTTTTATAATAGCGATGATTATAGAAGGCCAAAACGATCAATAATTATTCAATTTCAATCTCCTAATTCTTCAGTTAGAATATACCATTTCAAAATTTTCATCGATATCGAACAACCTCAGCTTAAATAGCATGTCATATATATTCTTTAGAAATGAACTACAGCCTGTGGAATTTTTGAGCGTTTCAATTGCTTGATAGTGTGTACATTCCCTTACACTACCGCGAGCTGTAGTCAAATTGTAAAAATTATATCACACACTATCGAGGCTGAGGTAGTGCATGGACGAGAATTGTGAAGAACGTTGTCTTGACTTTTGTAGTTTGGTGGGAAAGGAATTAATTAAAATACAAAAGAAAATCACTCAAGCTGAACTCTTTTCTCAATAAAGAGTTTAGCCTGATCTGCAGTGAGCTACTTTTGTTTTGAATTAATTCCTTTCAAACTAAATAGCACAGCGCAGTGATGCTAAAAATATCTCCAAGACTAGGGCAAACATTGTGTTCAGTTGTTCTGTGTTAAGCAATATACGGGACCGATTTTATCATTTCCTGCTGAAATTAGAATAAATTAAAAACATGATTAAAAAAAAAGATTTGCTTCGATCGGCATTGAAAATAGTCTGCTGAAAGTTAAATAAAAGTTTGTTTGTCCGAGTTAGGCTTCTGTCTCCATTTTTGTGACGTCATCCAGGCGTTCGCTATTACAAAAATCAGGGCAACGTTCTTGGAATTGGGTGTATCTTGTTTCTCGAGTTTTGAAAAACTGTTAATTTTACATTATATCAACTAAATAATAAGTATATTCAACAATGATTCACTATGTATAATATGTGTCTTGTAATTGACTTTTTCCGATGACGTAATGTTCCTATAAATAGTTTTACAATCACGTGACAAAACGTGGACGTCATTTGTTTTTATTTACTTGCGCCTGCGTTCTATCTCGGTCAGCACACGGTAGAGGTGACCACGCCTTCGTGGCAAGTAAGCGTCATTCCCTGGAATGGAAAAAAATGAGTGAATGGATGGATGAATGAATGAATGAATGAAAGAATGAATAGATAGATGAATGGTGATGAATGGATGGATAAAAAAAAGTATATTTGAGATAGATAGGCAAATGAATGAATAAGATGAATGGGAATTTGATGAAATAATGAGCAAGCAAGCAAGCAAGCAAGCAAGCAAGCAAGCAAGCAAGCAAGCAAGCAAACAAACAAGCAAGCAAACAAACACACAAAAAAGTATGCAAGCAAGCAAGCAAGAGAGCAAGCAAACAAACATGGAAGCAAGATTTATGTTTTATTGACTTACATGGTTTCATAACTGACTTTTTTTTTAGTTCAGCATGCTGTGTACTCAATGGTATTGTACTGTGCTTAACACATGCATCGCAATATTTCCCTAGACATGCAATAAATACTATGTTAAAATCATGCAGTTCATACCATGTTAAAATCATGCATGCGCAATTCATACGATGTTAAAATCGTGCAAATCATTAAGATGTTAAAATCATGCAATTCATACCAAGTTAAAATCACGCAATTCACACCATGTTAAAATCATGCAATTCATACCATGTTAAAATCATGCAAGTCATATTGTGCTAACATGCAAGCATAGTTGTGTACTAAACTATTTTATGTATAGGGTAGTCAGTCAATGTTTAACAGACTGTCTCGCATGTATTTTGTTGTTGTCGCTGACACCGTTATTTCATAGTAGTTCAGTAGTACTTTTCACAACACGGAAACAGCAACTTGCACGGTGTATCATTTCTCCAGAAAATGTTTCGTAAGGAACTGACCATTTGATATTTGATGGAGGGTTGGGCAATTTGAGCTCAGCTTTAACATTAATATAATATCGTGCAAAACAAAATACCCTGAAAGAATATTGTGCAAAGTGGAAAAAAATCCTACACGACAAGAATTTATCAGACATCCCCCCTCTAACCCAACCTCTCTTGCACCCCCTTGCCTCTCACCCCCTCCCCCTCACACATCTTATAGTCCACCCCTAATTGTATTGCGAGAAATTTCTACAAGAGTATTTTTATCAACACTTACCTTTTTTCTGTGCAGAAGAACAGACTTTGAGTTTAATGTATTCCAACATGGACTCTTTGATGTCATATGGTGTCTTGATTACATGGTCAGCAGTTGGTTCAGAAGCTATGCTTTCAAGCTCCTTACCAATCACGCCCTCACCCACACCGACTACGAATATCTCGACCCCTCGCCGTTTAAGCTCCAAGGCTGGTGATGTTACGTCGTCATAGGAGACGCCGTCGGTGATGAGTAGAAGGACGTTTTGTTTGCCGGAAGGTATGCGCGAGAAGAGGTGCTCTTGCGCAAAGTTGAGAACTTTTCCTGTAGAAAGGTTGGATTTGTAAGTAAATAAGTAAGTAAGTAATTAAGTAAGTAAGTCACTAAGTATAAGTAAGTATGTAAGTGAGTGTAGTGTCTTGTGATAGGGGGTGGCTCAGTAAACTACTAGATTAAACTGGATTGGAAACAACTGATTTATATTCGTCCGCCATCTTACATGTGTGTCCTCCCACAGGTAACCCAATACACAGGGAGCCCAAAACATGACAGTGAGTAACTATGTAGGGTTTTCATAATAGTTTAATAGAGTATTTCATAAGGTATTATAGAGTTACATAGGGTTTCCATATAGTTTTAATTTTATATACTTGTTATATGGTTTTCATTAGGTATATCGAAAACGTCTTTATAGGATTTTTATAGGGTAAAATGGAAATGCAGAATAGAATGAATAATAATTTTAAATGCGTTTGGTGTATAAGTCAAATACAGGTACATGAATGAGATATCATGTCGGCTTTCTAGTCCGATGTGTTAACCACTGCCCCAATAAGGACCATTTACGGTGTTCAAATTACCCTTAGATATTAATATCTATGTATTATTATTTATTATTATTATTATTATTATTATTATTATTATTATTATTATTATTATTATTATTATTATTATTATTATTATTATTATTTATATCGCCCTGGGAACCACATAGTTGCCCTATACTACATTGTACTGCTGCATATCCATTGGGTTTGTCCGTGTGGTGTAGTGGTTAACAAATCGTTCTAGAAAGCCGAAACCGTAGGTTCGAGTCCCGCCAATGGATATTTTTTCCATGTATCTGTATTTCGCTTATACACCGAACACATTTCAATTCATGTTTCATCTACGGAGACGTACCTGTTTTGATTTCCATGTTGAGATAGCTAGCACTATCAATAGCTTTGTCCATGGTATTAGTGTCTAGAGTGTGGTCAAAATGCACAACCTTCAGCTTCGGTGAACCACTATAAACCATCAATCCCACTCGGTTTCCTTCTGGGGAGACTGGGAACATGTGAGTTAGTTTCTTAGCAAAGTACAGTAGTTTCTTGGCATTGTCGTCTTCTCCATAAGCAGTTGTTTTGCTGTCCAAAACCACACCAAGGTTTACACTGCATTCTGTTAGGAAAGAAATTGGGTTTAAATAGGTGAGCGTAGTGTTTACAAGTGTTGGTATATTGTGATGCCAATTTGCCAAACGTCTGTTTATGTTTACACTATTTGCTTTTGTGTTTGTTTATTTGCTTGTTTTTTTGTTTGTGTGTTTAATTGATTGTACGTTTGTTGGTTTGTTTAATTTTTTTATTTGCTTGTTCGTTGGTTTGTTTAATTGCTAGCTGGTTTGCTTGTTTGTTTTGTTTGTTTGTTTATTTGTTAATTATTTTGTTTCTTGTTTTTTGTTTGTTTGTATGTTCGTTTGTTTGTCCGTTTGCTTGTTAGTTAGTTAGTTTGTTTGTTTGTTTGTTTGTTTGTTTGTTTGTTTGTGTGTTTGTTTGTTTATTCGTTATTTAGCTCTCTCGTTTGTTTGTGTCTTTAATTATCTTACCTCCATGCACTCCTAACATACCTTTTCCTTTCGTGTCAGCATCTTTTTTATTGTCTGCTGAACTTAGAAACGTATTCGCATTGCTCTCGTCCAGTCGAGGCTGATATTTTTGAACATTTTCATGTCCTTTTTGTTCTTCTTGTGTTTCCTTCTTCTTTCCTTCTCCTGAATCATTGGACGTCTTTGAGCTTGGATTAGGTACATTTACTTGGGCTGATACACTCGTGTCTTTGAGTTCTTGTATTGGTTTTGTCTTACTTGCCGTCTCGTGTGATTGCTGTTGGTTGTTTGGTGAGTTTTTAGGAGGGGATGAGCTCTCTGTTGCTTCTATTATTTTTTCTGGTGTTTTAGATTCCTGCTTGTTTGAGGAGTCGACAGATGTTGGGCTTCCTTGGTTATTTCGCTTTAGAGAATAGATTAAGTAGTTAATGCGTATTGTGATAGTAAGTAAAATAATAATGTAGATGTGTTATGATAGTATTTTATAGGTAAATTCATTGGAGGATGAGGGAATTCCACGTTGCATTTCACGAGAGAAATCAATATCGCATGAATCGCGGAGTCCGCGCAGCGATGAGTGCGATATTGATTTTTCGAGTGAAATTCAACGTGGAATTCCCGAGTCCAAAAATGAGTTTACCTTGAATCTCATACTTCAATTTAAGCTTCAAAAACCAAACGCTCGCTGCTCACTGCTCGTTCCAATGAATTCAGAAACCGGATGAGAGGGTATTCCACGCTAAATACCCTCGCATCCGGTTTCGTTCTCAACCAATCAGCGCGCGAGTTTAAATTGAAGTATAAGATGCTATATTATATATTCTTAATTAATTGTATGTTCACGCCCCTATTGGAAATCCGTATTGGTTTATTGAATAGGCTAGCGTGCCTATATAAAATTGATCTCGTCTGAACTATAGACATTCTGAGAAGTAATCTTCAGGGTGACAAACCCGGACGTTGATATAAAACATATTTTTACTTACACCTCGGTTCAGACCATCGCAAAATGATGATGGCGGTGATTTTGATTATTCCTGTTGGAGAGTTTGTGCTCTGAGAATCTGAGGTGTCCCTGTGGCAGTTTTCATTAAAGACCGATGGTCACATACCAGCATGCACCGCGGTAAAGAATGAACTCCGTGGACAATGAATATCTTACATTGAGACATTTTGTTTTCTTACGATGTCAGAAA
Organism: Metridium senile; assembly: GCA_949775045.1. Classification (NCBI taxonomy): domain Eukaryota; kingdom Metazoa; phylum Cnidaria; class Anthozoa; order Actiniaria; family Metridiidae; genus Metridium; species Metridium senile. Next base: position 567,198 of record OX459106.1, read on the forward strand.
ATATTTATGCTATAATAATAGATAGAATCTTTATTTGCTCTAGCTAAGTCGTTAAGCGTTTTGTTTTATTTGTTTTCTCGTAATACGACTGACTGCGAATGAGTTATAACACTCAAATCAAATCATTTTGATATATTTTACGATGTGAATGCGTATTTATGCTCTTACTAAATCGTTTAGCGTTTTGCTTTATTTGTTTTCTCGGAATACGACAGACTGCAAGTGAATTGTAAACTTCGCCCTATGACAACCCTTTTGAAAAGGGTGTAGACTTACTTGCGATTCAGCTGCTGAAGGACCTCGTTCTTTTGACCTATCAGGAGCAGTTTCATCATTACCAACCGGACGAGGTTTCGAACTTTCCGCACGATGCGCTTTCTCGCTTTCAGATTTCATCAGCTTTGAATAACCATTATCTAAAATAGTGATCTGGCTTGAATCTGTCTGCTTGTAGAGCTCACTATTCGCGTTCTCCTGGGAATTTTTCTGCTTCTCCTTTGGAATATCAAGCCCGTTTTGTTTGTTCTCATTGCTTTGTGAGTTTTTCGACTCTGAAGTACTTGAATCTGTTTGCCTAGTAGCTTCGTTTTGGTTGGAGTTTTCCTGTGGGCGCTTGCGTTCTTCTAATGGGAGTGGTATCTCGATGCCACCTTGATGTTCGTTTTGTGAATTAGGAGATACACCAGTCGCTTTTGTGTTCTCTTCCTTTTCGTCTTTCTTAGGGACAGCTTTCTCATTCTTATTAACTTGTGGGAGAGGGGAATCAACTTTTTCGTCTGTTTTAAGTTTTGTCGTTTCATTTTTTGAATTTTCTTTAATTGCTTCACCTGAACCAACCTCTTGTGATTGGGACTGAGTATTTTTAGAGGGAAGTTTTTCTTGGCTTGTTTTTTCGTTGTCTCCTTTCACTGTGTTTTCCTTGTTTTGATCTTTGTTCTTGGAGTCACTTTTCTGGGTCTGGTTTACCGAGTCGGTTGTTTTGTGAGGGCTGACGTGTGTGCTTGTATTGATGTGTTCACTGTTGTCAGTATCTCCGCTGTGGTCGACATTATGACCTATAATACAAGAAAGATAGAAAATGGAATAAAAATGATGATGATGATGATGATGATGATGATGATGAAAAGATGACTAACTGAATGGATTAATAAAAAAAATGAATGAATAAATGAATGGATGGATGGATGAGTACACGAGTAGATGAAGGATTAAATGAATGAATAAAAAGATGAATAGATAAATTAATAAATGAATAAATGAATGAAGACATTAATGAATCAGTAAGCGCTTAATTAAATGAATAAATGAACAAATAAATGAATAAAATAAACGCCAATAATTACATACATGAATAAATAAATGCCTGAATGAATGATTGAATTAGTAAACAAAAAATTAAATGAATAAATAAATAAACGAATGAATGAATGAATGAATGAATGACTCAAATACTGCACGCATGCGCATATATAAATAGAAATGAACGAGTAAAGTTGTAATGGGATTTGCTATAGCTCTACCTCCATTGTCCTTGTCATTACGATCTTTACCTTTACCAGCGTTCAGCTTTGTTTCATTTTTTGTTTTACTAGCTGTTGTTTTGTCACTAGTTGCCTGTTTAAGCTTAGCCATGGACGGGCCCTTGTTTGTTGACCCTTTACTTGGCTTTAGTGAGGAATCGGTTGCTTTGTCTTTGGAGTTTTTTACTTTGTTGGCCCCACAGACGCAAGCCTCGGATTTGTCGTAAAGCTTTCCATCAACATCTAGAAGAAGAAGAGGAAAACAAAAGATAAATGGTTATTTTTTGTATTAGTATTTAATGATAAACAACTAGAAAAAAAGTTATCGCTTGCTTGCTGTGCCCAGTTAAAAACCATGCGGTGATCTGCGGTACAAAAGATTGATTGATGAAATATATTTTACAACCACGAAATAATTGGGGAGAGGTCTTTGTCAATTGTTAAAAGAACCATGACACGATCGAAGCGTTGCGTAAGCTTAGTTAGAATATAGTACAAAGTATTTATGAAGTAATCATATACGGGTTGCATGGTCGCGCAAACGTTTAAATGGAAAGTGCGCAATGCTTTTTTTTTTCTCGACCCGTCCTAGCGCCCTTTGCGCGCGTCTAACTGATAAGCCGGGCAGTTACATATACCTGAGCAAACGTCTTTGACAATTTCGTCCATGATATCTGGTAATGTGTCCAGGAATGCTGTAAACACGTGTTTAGATTTAGGCTCCGATGAAATGTCAATCAACTCCTTGACGTTGGCGAGTTTGCCAAGACCAATCGTCGTTAACTGGAATACAGAAATAAACGTATATGTTTTACTAATTTTTGTCAATATGTTTAAGTAAAGGTCTAGCTAATGCTAATGGCTCAGTTATATATTTATGGAGCCCCGACTTCTTTTTCGACTTCAATTCTTTCAATTCTGTGTAGCGTAAAGCAGCTCTAAATACCAGTAAACAGGGAGCATTGATTGAAAAGAGCGCACTATCGGCTTCCTGGGAGAGAAGCTTACTTCCAGATGAAGGAACTACCGACGCTCACAATTAGTGCTTATCCTTCTGCAAGTTGACGACAGCGAAAACCCTGGCCAGTTAAATTCAATAAATCGCTGTCAATGCAAATACCAACTTTCCGCATAATTTATGAATATAATATTTACATATTAAACTATATATACATGTTGAAATCCAGTTTCATGCTATTTACCACCTCTGTACAATTTGAGGAACGCATTTGCGCAGGGATAATCTCGAGTCGGAGAAAATTCAAATGTGTTTTCTATTGTTTAGAAGGTAGTATTTTCCAATAATTGGTTTGGAATTGGTGGATATTTTAACAAAAAATCGAGTTTAGCCTGTGCAAATGCGCCTTCTGTCAAATAGAACAGCGTGCTAGATGGCGAGAAACTGGAGTATTACCTTTATTCCTGCATCTCTCAGTTGCTCGGCTGCCCGGAGCGTGTCATCAGAAGAGCTACCGCTGGTCAGCAGTACCACAGCGTGTTTTGCATCTGGTCGACTGAACGTTTTAAATAATCCATTTTGGACCTTGATAAGAGCATTGCCGGTTCGTGGTTCCCCTCCCATGTAACTCATGGAATCAATGCTGTCATCGATCTCGTGGAGGTTTCGTACGGGAGTAAAGGTATTGAAGGCGGAGGCGGCATCGTCGCCATAGGCAACTATATTGACCTGAAATTAGAAGGAGAAATGTTATGTAGTTTTTATCTTTTTTATTTAAAGTTTTGTATAAACACTTATATAGGTGCGAGAACAGAAGATAATTGTGCTCCCTATGGTTCATACACCTAACCCAACCACAAGCAGCCCAGGCTTTTAACTTTTGACTTTATAAAAACAAGCGACTTTTTCAGCTTGAACTGACCTACAGTCAAGAGCCTGGGCTGCCTGTGATTCAACTTCATAAAATTAAATCCATCCCCTACCCACACTTAAATATTATATTTCAGTATAAACACACACACAAAATCAGGTATAAAGTGAACGCAAGGAAAAGTTAGCAGTAGAACTGATAACAAAAGAGAGCGTCTTTTCTGTTTCTTTTAGGATTTATGTGGAGCTTTCGAAATTATTTGAGAGCAATCGATATGTCGGTTTTAGAGAGCCTGACCCCGATTTATTGAGGGTCTGGTAAAGAGGAGTATATTTGTAGCCCTAACCTGCATGTTTTCCGAGCTGAATCCACGTGTCAGTGCCTTCATGAAATCCAGAACATGTGAGAAGTACACTTGAGGGATGTCAGACGATCCATCGACTAAAAACGCTACATCAGCCTTGGCGTCACACACTGACAAAAAAAAACACAGAATTATTATCAAACTTGGATTGACGTTAGTCGTATTTTGCTGTATAATTTGTTCTTCTACAAACTTCGTTACTCAGTTATGGCATGATAATGTTCCAGCTCACAACCTTTGTTAACATTATTTTGAATAAAATGTGAATATTAAATCATCGTTTTTGTGCATTGTTTATCTGTTAGATATTTTGTATATCTATTTGTCTTTGTGTTTGATTTTTTGGTTTTGTATTCTGTTTTTAGTTTGTTGGTTAACTGTTTGAAGAAATAGAAAACGCGCACGCTTGCTGTGTGCCGTTACTGAAAGCACACGGGGATGTCAGAATATATATACGGAGTGCTTCTCAACATTTCCCGAGTTTTCGAGCAATTCTCAAGTATGTTAAAAGCAAGCCAGTAAAAAAGTAAGTTTTATATTTAATTTAAAAAAACACAGATTGACATATTTGGATCACATGCGAACGTGCTTGCAGTGTTTTGTGCGCTCTCAAAAGCACTCGCCTGATCCGTTAATCAGTATGCATGAAATCCAATAGTTTTTTTTATGATGGTTAATTTTTTTTTTTACTTCTTCTTCTTCTAGTTAAAACAATATAAAAAATATATAATATAACTATGATCGTGATACCTTTCTTAGGGCAGAAGCACTCTTCATTTGAAGATGTCTGTTGATCATTCTGTTGTTCATTGGGATTAAAGTTACTGTTCAGTGGGCTAACCTCTCCCATCACCATTGGACCAAGAGGTGTGTTTAACTGCACAGCACTACTAGGAACCACGGGGCCTCCTTGGAAATACAGACCATAATATTTAAATATTTGATTAATAATATTCAATGATCAGCTACAATGTAAGAGCGATGTGCAATAGAATATATTTACTACTGTGGAATAGAGTGCAGACACTATATCCATGCAATAGAATAGAATTGCTACTGTGGAATAGAGCGCAAATACTATATCCATATAATCAAACTGCTACTGTGGAATAGAGCACAAACACTACGTCCATGAAATAGATCGAGCTTTTAATTTGTTTTATTCGATGTATATATATCTACTGTGGTCGATGTAGCGAGGCTCTACTGTTGTCGATATAGCAAGGTTCTACTATGGTCGATATAGCAAGGTTCTACTGTGGTTGATATAGCGAGGTTCTACTGCTATCATTCTTACCATTATAAGTGTCCTCTATAACACTAGGGTCGATATCCTGGGGGCTATCAGGCATGTTCATCTGTTCGTGTGATTTGATATCATCTGATTGGTGCATTGACGACATTGAGTAAGGATTCCCTATCGAGTGTAACCGCTGGTCTTCGGGCTCATCGATGAACTGGAATGGCTCGGACGACTGAGATGTGGAATGGGGTCTAATTTGACTGACAGACTCTTGTACTGGCGTAACTATAGTGATGGAAACAATTCTTGGTTTGCAAATATTCCCAGGAGAGCGAATTGAACAAAGGTACCACCATTCACGGTGATGGTTTTCTTTTGTCAAGACCACCAGCATGGCTGCCGTTTCTTTTGTTCGATTCACTCTCCTGGGAGTGTTTGCAAAATAATATAAGAATGGTAGAATAACGATGATTATGATGGTGATTCTCGGCTTTGGAATGGTAATGATGGTAATGATAGTGATGATGGTTGTGATGATTTGGATTCTGGTGGTGATGGTGATGGTGATGGTGATGGTGATGGTGATGGTGATGGTGATGGTGATGATAATGATAGTGGTGATGCATGGTGATGGAGATGGTGATGGTGATGGTGGTGGTGATGGTGATGGTGGTGGTGGTGGTGATGGTGATGGTGATGGTGATGGTGATGGTGATGGTGATGGTGATGGTGATGGTGATGGTGATGGTGATGGTGATGGTGGTGGTGATGGTGATGGTGATGGTGATGGTGATGGTGATGGTGATGGTGATGGTGATGGTGATGGTGATGGTGATGGTGATGGTGATGGTGATGGTGATGGTGGTGGTGATGGTGATGGTGGTGGTGATGGTGATGGTGATGGTGATGGTGATGGTGATGGTGATGGTGATGGTGATGGTGATGGTGATGGTGATGGTGATGGTGATGGTGATGGTGATGGTGATGGTGATGGTGATGGTGATGGTGATGGTGATGGTGATGGTGATGGTGATGATTGTGATTTGATGATTGTGATTTGATGATGATGATGAGAATGATGATGATGATGATGATGATGATGATGATGATGATGATGATGATGATGATGATGATGATGAAGATGATGGTGATGATGATGATGGTGATGATGATGATGATGATGATGATGATGATGAAGATGATGGTGATGATGATGATGATGAAGATGATGATGAAGATGATGGTGGTGATGATGATGGTGATGATGATGAAGATGGTTGTGACGATTGTTATTCTGTTGGTGGTGGTGATGGTAATGATGATGATGGTATTGATAATATAATAGTTGTTATGATCACGTCGATGATGATGTTGCTAAACAAACATATGTACTTTTACATTACTAAATGAGACTTACACGACAGAGTAAAAGAACATCTAAACTCAACAACATCATCCTTCCACAACCACATAACCAAATGCCAAGTAAGATCCACGACCGATTTTGAAATCAAGGTCATAGACAAAAATTGTTTTTACACTTAAATGTTTGACACTCTTATTACACTCGCATAACTATGTAAATTTCACTATCTTCTGATGATGTCGGCGACCGACGAAAGCTTAAATTAAAGTAGTAAATTACAGTAGTACATGGCCTCAAACCTTCCCTTATTATACTAAATGAGAGTTATCAATGTAATACCTTGCTGTGATGTTAATGGATCATTAAATACGTTACTCGGCTTTGACTTCGCTTCATCTCTGTCCTTCTCCGCCTTTAGCTCGGTCCCTGTATCCTTCTGTTTCTCAGCTTGTTCGACCTTATCTCCCGTCTCCTTTATTACAGGCATTGGATCTCCTGAAACCTTGATAATGAGTTCTCCCGGTGGCTTTGAAGGGTCTGCTGACGACTCTTTCGCTGCTTCCTTCGGTTTCTCCGACGAAGTTGCTTTGCTTGCGTCTTCTTTTGGACTTTGCTTTTCAGTATCTGAGGTTTGCGAATGTTGTGTATTGTCTAAAGGTTTTCCTGTTCCTAAGGTTTGCATGACGTTGCTATGCTCTGAGATTTTGCTGGTTTCTGAATTTTGCGGGGATTTGCTGTCAGAGCTCTGCAAAGGTGGATATCATACTTATCAAATATTATTATCATCGACTAAGAGCCATTTTTGGATTATTCGGTTAAGCTCGTTCCTATAATATTTTGATTTTGATTTTGACAAAAAGGCTAATTGGCAGTGTATAAATACAGAATAAGTGATTATTTCAAAAAGTACAAATAACCAGTCTTTTTGAGAAATTAAAAAAAATATTATTTCTTATTTCTAAAAGCGCACGAACTTATAATCGATAAATTAACATTATTATAGTCATCACGCGCATTTTTATACAAGCAATTTAAACGAACGTTTATTTTATTAAACCAAACTCTGCAATCACGATGTTTTTTTAAAAAAAGGAAAGCTATCATATGATAGGCATTCACCATAACCATAATTTTTGAAAGTTTAAAAAAAGAAAAAAAGATTAAATTTGCAAGAAGCTATAAGAGTTTGAAAAATCAGAAAAACACCAAAACGAGGCATCAAAGGCCTCAGCAGAAAATTACATAAAATCTATTATTTTTTTATTGATCATAATTTCTTTGGTATTTTAGCCAGAGCATCAAAACCTTGCAAACATGCCTATTTCAGGTGGTTATTTCATATGACAGTGCTATAATATTAAAATATATTTTAACATGAAAAATCATTTTCCTGTACATGCATATTATGGTATTTATGAAAGTTGTCAATTTCTAAGAGAAACATTCTTCGTGAGAGAAATATGTTTTAGTAAGATAAATTGAACCTTCTACTTAATATTTTGACTTGCCTCCTTGTCCGAGCCACTCTGTATGCTTAACGTAATGATTGGACTACTGTTTTTGTTTTCGGTGTGTCCAGTTTCCTGTTGGTTGCTTTGCGGATAAGATCCTTCCTTGTCCTTGGATGGTGAAATTGAAGGCCGGTAGGTGGGAGCGACGGCGGCGACGGTGGGCGTTGTTGACATTCGTGATGGTTTTGCAGTGTTGCCCGTTTCTGCTTCATCAATAAGGACAGCTGGAGAGGAAAATATTTGTAAAGTAAAGAATTGTATTTATTTATTTATTTATATATTTTTATTTAGAGGATTTCACCGAGAGCAAATTAAATACAAACTGTGTACAAACATTGAATACAAAATAGGAAAAAAAAACTACAATTGTAAACGGTGAGGGAACACGCTAACGGACTCGTGGTCCCAACGAGGCGTGGCCCTAGTATTTTACGTCGGAATTTATGCAAAATGCATCTTCATGAAGAGAGCCGACGGTGCTCATTTTACTTTCCCCTCTCCACCAGTGCTCCGTTTTACGGGTATTTAAAACTACTTAAAGCTACACGGAAAGAAGTGAAGTTGAAACAAGGATGCGAGGTCACTGGGAATCGAACTCGGGACCTCTCGCACAGAACGCCGCGCACTAAGCAACTGTATAAAATGTACTTACTTGGGCATTCCTTGTCTTTGCAAATTTCTCCCTCCACGCTTGGCCCCAGTCCACTGCAATCCTTGCCACCATTTGAAGGTGGAGGATTGGAGCAGGTACGCATGCGTCGTCTGACTCCATGATCACATGTCTTACTACAGGTCGTCCATCTTGACCAAGGACTGAAGCCGCCATTGGTTGGAAAAGAAGTGAATCTAAAAGACGAGAATCACATTTTTATACAGTCATTTGAAAAAACGTTGTCGCCGATTGGCTTCGCGACTACGCGACTAGACCTAAAAGAATTATGGGTATAAACCACTGAAGCAGATAGCTACATATATATATTATCAACATCTTGAGCTCTTGGTGCCTTTGTTGACACAAATCCTCTGCATGAAAACGGAGTTTTTTTTCGTGAATTGAAGTTGCTATTTACTTGCCGATATCTCTATGCACTATACAACGGTTTATTTCTTTGCACATATTCATTCATTCATGTACACGCTATATTTCAGCATATTCTTTAGCACGTGCTAAAAATGTATTGCTTCAGTGATTTTTACCCATACTCCCGCTTAGGCTAGTCGCGTAGTCGCAGAGCCTGTCGGCGACAACGCTTTTTCAAATAACTGTATACACCTGCCACCATCATGTGTAAAATAGATTGCGTACAGTGACGCAATTTGCCGATATAATTCCTTTAGATGTTTGCAACTTCTAACAAGCAGAATATATAAAGACCCATTGTTACTTACCAGCATGCACCGCGTGCCGAGACTTAATTTTTTGAATCATGAAAATAACACATTCAGACATTTTGATATATTTTACGATGTGAGTGGGTATTTACGCCCTTAATAAATCGTTTAGCGTTTTGTTTTATTTGTTTTCTCGTTATACGACTGACTTAGAATGAATTATAACACTCAAATCAAATTATTTTGATATCTTTTACGATGCGAGTTAGTATTTACGCTCTTACTAAATCGTTTAGCGTTTTGTTTTTATTTGTTTTCTCGTTATACGAAGGACTTCGAATGAATTACAACACTCAAATCAAATTATTTTGATATCTTTTACGATGTGAGTGAGTATTTACGCTCTTACTAAATCGTTTAGTGTTATGTTTTATTTGATTTGTCGTTATACGACTGACTTAGAATGAATTACAACACTCAAATCAAATTATTTTGATATCTTGTACGATGTGAGTGGGTATTTACGCTCTTACTAAATCGTTTAGCGTTTTGTTTTATTTGTTTCCTTGTAATACGACTAACTGCGAATGAATTACAACACTCAAATCAAATTATTTTGTGAGTGGGTATTTACGCCCTTAATAATTAATCGTTGAGTGTTATGTTTTATTTGATTTGTCGTTATACGACTGACTTCGAATGAATTATGACACTTAAATCAAAGTAAACAACGCAAAGCATGCTGGTAAGTGAAACAGGACACAGTGTATACGTACTTGTAAGCTTGTAAACTCCATGGACCGCCTTTACCATCACCTGTAAACGACACAAATAGAAATAGATTATTACATGACTGACTGACTGACTGACTGACTGACTGACTGACTGACTGACTGACTGACTGACTGACTGACTGACTGACTGACTGACTGACTGACTGACTGACTGACTGACTGACTGACTGACTGACTGACTGACTGACTGACTGACTGACTGACTGACTGACTGACTGACTGACTGACTGACTGACTGACTGACTGACTGACTGACTGACTGACTGACTGACTGACTGACTGACTGACTGACTGACTGACTGACTGACTGACTGACTGACTGACTGACTGACTGACTGACTGACTGACTGACTGACTGACTGACTGACTGACTGACTGACTGACTGACTGACTGACTGACTGACTGACTGACTGACTGACTGACTGACTGACTGACTGACTGACTGACTGACTGACTGACTGACTGACTGACTGACTGACTGACTGACTGACTGACTGACTGACTGACTGACTGACTGACTGACTGACTGACTGACTGACTGACTGACTGACTGACTGACTGACTGACTGACTGACTGACTGACTGACTGACTGACTGACTGACTGACTGACTGACTGACTGACTGACTGACTGACTGACTGACTGACTGACTGACTGACTGACTGACTGACTGACTGACTGACTGACTGAAAAATAGGTTTGCCCGAAAGCCTCGATTTGAATCCATTGTTTGAAATCATTTGCATATAACTGTAATAACAGCTATTAAAGATACCATTGCACTATTATATAATTCCAATAACAAACCAAACATACGTCTGCATTCGACGGCATTTCCATATTTATTCAAACTATGTTCGTCTTGTGCACCAAAGCATTGTCCACCATTCTCAATACCAAATACTTTCAATTTCTTGTCTCTTGCTGCGCGTGCGCACTTGAGTAAAGCAAACTTGCGGGCCTTGTAGTTTGGCTCCATGAGTAGCTGGTGCTCTCCTTCGAGGGCTGGGAGGACTCGGTTCCAGGCATCTCGGAAACAGCCGACACTTGTGAATTCTGTATGTTGAAGATAGCATTGAATTTATTAATAGTCTCCTTCGCAGTTCCCGGCGCCATCTTGAGGTAGCCGAGCCTTTGCGCGCATCGATGCACGAAAAACGTTGTGCTTGCAATGATAGAGACACGTGAATAGTCGTTCCGCAAGGTGTTAAAAGGTCTCTATCATTGCAAGCTCAACGTTCGTCTCGCTTCGATGCAAAGGCCCGGCTACCTTTCAAGATGGCGCAGGGAACTGTGAAGTGGACTATTAGCAACAGTCCTGAAATCATACTATTAAAGATCAACAAAATCGGCTAACGCGCGTTGCTATGTTCATACTGACCCATTTCAAATCTTTTGTGAATAAGATTATTAGTTTTATGTATTTCAAAGTCACGCAGAAAATGTTTGGAACAAACGCTTTTAATCCCAGAAGTTTAGAATAAACCTTTTCACAGTGACCTTGAGGTTCTAGTTGTTTCGCATAGCAAAACCATAATTTATCATGTGCAGCAACTGGAACCTCGACTTGGAACTATCGTTCGTGGTCACTGAACGGATTTGTGAAAAGAACTATTGGGTCAAATTATAAACGTATTTCAAAAATGGTTGTCGCAAATAAAGCCACAGTCCAAACCCTGAAGCCTGCACTGTATGTCGGTATTTCTTCTCTTGTTATCAATTTATTCACAGCACATTTTGATTGCACGTGTTTGCATTATATGACCAGAGCAATGTTTTGTAGAAATACTTCGAATTCTTTAAAAGCATGCAATGAATCATAAGTTAAGTCTATGTAACTGACATCCTTTGCAGGCTTTAGAGTGGGGACTGTAGCTCCGCCTGCGACAATGATTTTTGAAATAGTTGTATATAAAACTCACTATTTCCATCGATTGATAGCTGTACCGGGATGTCATCTTTCTTAGCTGCGATAAACAATAAACAATTAATTAAATAGTAAATGGAAACTAGCGAGTAAACTAGTATAGGCTGCGTCGGTGTTTGATATAAACGATAGGTAATAGAATGAAATGTGTAACATCGTAAAAAATAGAAATAAAAACTAGCGAGTAAACTAGTATAGGCTGCGTCGGTGTTTGATATAAATGATAGGTAATAGCATAATGTGTAACACTGTAAAAAATAGAAACTAGCGAGTAAACTAGTATAGGCTGCGTCGGTGTTTGATATAAACGATAGGTAATAGAATGAAATTTGTAACACCGTAAAACATTCATTTTACTAACGTTTCGAGCTTTAGCCCTTCGTCCGAGAAAAAGGAGAATCAAATACAAGATGTCGTCTGTTTGATCTTAAAAGTTAGGGCGCGTCTAGCTACATGAGCAAATTCTATGCAAGAATTTTTATACCTTGACAAATATATTTGACTGTGTAAACGACACGACAATTAATATTGCTCGAAATGGATTGTGCTATGCGCTAAAATGACTTTGGACAGCAGAGATACCCATGAAAACAAGCCGAAGCCGCTTGAACAGTTAACAACAACTCGAAACATCGTTTAGGATATTTGTTAAAACAATATAGTCTTTCCAAACAATTGCACTAAACCTAACCAAGCAATAGCGGTACTGTATTAGGGGGCCAACAAAAACGCAGTTTTCGACTGGTGCTGTATTACTGGGGCTGCCAGGCAAATACAAAAATGGCGCCTGTGACGACGAACCATAAAAACAACTTTTAACTGTCACATAAAAGCTAACATGTCAGCTTTTCAGCAAATGTAGTTGTCAAATAAAAATCGAACAATTAGTCTTGTCTAGGCGAACAAATAAAAAATAGACACATAAAACCATGAATTGCTCGATTAGACGCACCTTTAATTGTTAGGAGTTAGACTAGATCATGGAAGACGAAATGATTGATCAATCAATTCGATCAATAACTTATCAAAATCTTTTAGTGTTACCACAGGCAGCCCGGGCTTTTGACTTTTCACTTAAAAACATTAGCGACTTATTCAACTTATAAAAAAAAAATTAGCTGTCGACTTTTCACCTAATAAATAACTTACAACTGCACATACATTGATATGTTGATGTCGACGCAATTTGTGCCGTAATTTCGCTTTTTTAAATCCCCACCTGGCCTACAAATACACTTTATATCAAACGTTTAAAATGCAATTACGAAAGCCACATTAATCTGGCCATTATACTCTATATAGTACCTATTGTTTCAAAGGTTTATTAAATCTAATCTTATAATATAACAATAATAAACTCAATAATCCACTAATATTTGAAGGTACTTTACACAATAGAAATACATTTTTTTCCTTCTTCACAATAAGGGTTTTTGACAAGAGACTCGTATTCATAGGAATATAATTATGGCTCACAAAATAAGCAAAGGTTTGTTTTAAAATGTGTTTAAAAACACTCGCTTACCTTTGGACTTTCTCGACGATTTTTTGACATGTCTTGCGTCTCCAGTTTGTGTAAATATGACAATAAAAATGGCTACTAAAAGCGCCGCCGTAAATTTACAACTTGAATTCATTGTAAGTCCTTTATAAGTCGTAAATATAGATTACAATTCAACCACTTCGCTTACAGTTGATTTTACAGCTTGAATATTAAAGCAAAATTAGGTTAAAGTTAGGACATTTTAAGCGTTTTTTCGTTAAGTAAAACCCAGACCCAGAAAGTGCTTTGTGTTAGTTCGAAAAACAGCTAGTGATGTAATAAGTGAATCCACGCAACTGATCCTTGAAACTTCGAGCAGTTTCAAGCAGGTAAACTTCGACCCTGATTCGCGGCGCTGAATAAACTTTGCAACGTTGAATTCTACCTTGAAAACGATCCCAAACTTTACATATACACATACAAAAACATCTCTTTAGTATAATAAAAAGGTCATAATTTAATTATAACAATTTTTTTTATTTGATTTAAATGAAACACATTTTTGATAAGAAATTTGTTGGAAATTTGAATCCGGTTAAAAGCAAATGTTCCATGATTTATGAATTGGAAAGACCCTTTAAACAGGTAGTTTTCGACCCGTAACTAAATCTAATATGAATATAAATCGGTTGGCTGGTCAATATCGCAAATCTCGTTATGTCTTTAAACACTTAGTTTCTTTAAACAGTGTTTGCGCTTGTTTTTGTTCAGATATAATGTTTTTAGTATGAAGATATCTATAGGAGCTAAACTAGTGTGGACTGCATCTGTGTTTCTAATTAAGGAAACCATTAGAGTAAAAATGTACGATAGCTAACGGTTAAACTACTGTGGACTGTGCCAGTGTTTCTAAGGAAACAATTGGAGTAAAGATGTACGATAACTAGCGGTTAAACTAGTGTGGACTGCGTCAGTGTTTTTTAGGGAAGCAATTGGAGTATAAATTAAAAATGTACAATAACTAGCGTTTAAACTAGTGTGGACTGCGTCAGTGTTTCCAACTAAGGGGCTGTTTATATGGAAGCGAGTTTTCCCTGCTGGCCGGGATAACTCTATTGTCTTGAATTCCCCGGGGAACACAAAACAATAGAGTTATCCCGTCTATATAGCAGGGATAACACGCCATCATATAAACAGCACCTCAGGAAACAATTGGTTTCACAAAGTTACTGAACTGTTTTTAGAAAACTGTTTATTTTTTTTCTAATTATTAATTACATCTATATTTGAAATAGCTATCTAGTATAATTTTTCTTCCTTTTTTTAAATTGTGATCGATGATGAAGATATCAGGATGACTGATATAGCGATGGTGATAGTGATAATGATAATAACGAATGATAATGATGATGATATACTGATAAATATAATGATAATATGATAATGATGATAAAATTAATATAATGATATATGATAATGATGATAATGATGACAATTATCATATTGGTGATAGAGTTGTTCTCATTAACCCGTGAAACAAAGTGTATTAGTTAAAGTGTGATAGTCAAATAACAACAAAAGAACACAATGGAATTAAGGTGCATTAAAGAGTGATACACTAAAGAGTGTTTCACGGTTTAAAAAAACCCACTTCATTCCTTGAAACAAAGTGTATTAGTTATAGTGTAAAATATCAATAAAAAACACGATGGAATTAAGGTGCATTAAAGAGTGTGATACACTAGCTAAAGACTATTTCACGGCTTAATGAAAACCACACTAGTGATGATAATGATAATATTGGATGGCAGTCTACGAATGGGAATTAGGTTTCCTCCTGCTACCATCCTGTTGTATAATCTGTGCATGATGCTACGAGTACAGTTGTAATTAAATTAAATTAAATTACAGTGCGAATCGAAAAACCGTGGGCACCCACAACTATTTTAGAAATCGTTTTTTGTTCGTCGAACAACTCACAAACAACTCTTACTACAACAAGTTTATCATACTACACACCAGTCAAACTTCTTGTGATGATTTAGTTGTTTATGAGTTGTCATTCGAACAATAAACGATTTCCAAAATATTTCTAGGTGCCCACGGTTTTGTGATTCGCACTGCTGATAAAGATGATAATGACAATAACGAATGATAATGATAATATTGCTGATAATGATGATAACGATGATAAATAATGATGATGATGATGATCATGTTGATAATCGGATAATAACGAATGATAATAATAATATTGCTGATAATGATGATAACGATGATAATGATGATGATGATAATGATGATAATAACGATGATACTAATAATATTGCTGATAATAGATGATGATACTAATCATCCATAGTATGTTTCCAATACATCAGCTGCTGGTCTAAAGGCCTCTAGATCATAATGTACATTGTCATGGGTCCCTTTAGGATACGATGCTGATAAATGATACATATCAAGGATCTTGTAGCCAGCCTGGCACATTATATCTGTTGCATATGCAGAAAATAACTGGATTCTCTGGGGAAACAAAAAGAATATAGTAAGTTAATGTGAGGTAAATGCCACAATAGCGCTGATTACATGGTCGTGACGAAGGATGTGGGATCAGGGATCACATTCCTTGGATCGGGCCGGATAACATTGTCCGAATCAGCTTGAACCAGGGATATGGATCACAGTATCTGGGCCCACAGTAATTGGCTAACGCTGTTGTGGGTACCCTGCCATATGCATGTTATTATTAATTAGTTCTTTGTAATATAATTTGGTAGATTGGTTTTATTGGGCATACATTCCTAAGTTAATATATTTCATAAAGTTAGGAATTTATGCCTAATGAAACCAATCTACCATGACTACAA
This sequence comes from Metridium senile, assembly GCA_949775045.1. Taxonomy (NCBI): domain Eukaryota; kingdom Metazoa; phylum Cnidaria; class Anthozoa; order Actiniaria; family Metridiidae; genus Metridium; species Metridium senile. Next base: position 583,438 of record OX459106.1, read on the forward strand.
AGTATTTTGAAGTCTCAGCAAAAACAATTTCAGTAATATAATTTGTTAATATAACCTGTGGGGCAACAACCATATAAAACTTACTGTACTTACCTGATTATTATGAAATCTGAATAATGTATCATTGAGCTGAGTGTATCCGTTTCGCACCAGTTTTTGTCGTTCGATCATTGTTGTTCCACGCCAAACCTTCTCCATCTTATACAAAGGCTCTCCAGTATTTATATCGCGTTTCTCGAGTAAATCAATAACGGTTGTGATAAGGTCTTGGTATTGAGAGAAGTTCAGTGCAAGGGAGTAGTGTATCCCTAAGTTAAAAAATAATACACTCCTGTTGTTGTTTATTGCAGGTCGTTGGAGTTTTCGTTGGAATAAGTCCATGACGTAAGTCTTGTTGAATTCGTCAGTTTTGGTCAGGTTTGTGCGGTCCATTTGGTACTGAAATGAATGGTTAAAAGGACGAATGGATGGATTACAAATGGATACTAGCGAGCCCGGTAGCGAGTGAACTAGTATAGGCTGCGTTGGTGTTTGATATAAACGATAGGTGAAATGTGTAAATGTGTAAGTGTGAAAATGTGAAATGTGTAACACTGTAAAGAAATAGAAACTAGCGAGTGAACTAGTATAGGCTGCGTCGGTGTTTGATATAAACGATAGGTGAAATGTGTAAATGTGTAAGTGTGAAATGTGTAACACCGTAAAAAATAGAAATAGAAACTAGCAAGTAGACTAGTATAGGCTGCGTCGTTGTTTGATATAAACGATAGGTAATAGAATGAAATTCGTAACACCGTAAACAATGTTGACTTAACTTTACTGATGTTTCGAACTTTATATCCATTCGTCGGGGTAAGAGAGTTAGAGCGCGCAAATGAATTAACTGAATTAGTTTAACGAGCGCATGCACCCGGCGTAGTCAGTCGAATGAAATCGAACGTTCGGATGAATCGAATGCAATCGATTTCAATCGAATGATTGGATTCGATTGCATTCGGCAATCGAATGAAATGGAATTCACAAAAATGTTTGAGAAATTCGATTACAATCGAGCATTCGATTGAAAGCAAAACATACTTAAAACAAACACACAAAAAAATAACTAAAAAGTCACTAAAAGAATACTGTTTTATTATCAATATGTATACATATAACTGTAAATTTACGTTTATTCGTATGGTACTCAAATGCAAACAATCTTCAATTGTTCGGGACCGAATGCAATCATCGAATTCACAATTTTATTTCGTTCGATTGCCGAATGCAATTGAATCCAATCATTTGATTGCGTTCAATTGTATTCGATTTCCGAATTTATATTGATATTTTGATTTTAAGCGCTTAGAGCAGACTTGAATAAGCGCTATATAAGCTATGATGATTATTATTTATTATATTCGATTGCGTGACTACGCCGGGACTCAATATCAGTCAGTCGGTCAATCAGACGAAAAAAAAGTGCATTTTAATTCTGAAACTCAATTTTAAACTTGTGTTTATGAACTCTGTACAATCTACACCAATAAATAAGTAATCTTTGAAATTATTGAACAGTTTATCAATATGATGCTAAATAAGACTGCCAAAATTCATGAGTTGCCCGGTTAGCTCAGCTGGTAGAGCATCAGACTTTTAATCTGAGGGTCAAGGGTTCAAGTCCCTTATCGGGCGCTTCAAATTTTTTTTCTTTTTTTTTTCTTTTCCTTTCTTTTTTGTTCTTCTTTTTTTTTAGTCATCAGAATTTATATTGTCAATTACAAACTTATTGAAAACATTTTGCAGTTATCTTAAATATTAAACAAAATTCAAATTGTTTTGGGTCAACAATAAAGTACTCAAGTGTGACGTCACGAACAAAACACAAAAGACGTTCACACGCCAAATTTAAAGAGAATCGGTCAAAACTATTAGCTGAGATATGGCCACTTGAATTGATAATTTCCCCATACAAATCACTGTAATTTAAGCTCTGTTCCAAAAGTTTTGAACTGAGCCGAAAATACGTGATTTCAATGGCGAAATTATGTTCAAGTGACTTTATATCTCAGTGCTATTTGACGAATTCCGGTCAAACTTGCTGTGTGAGCATCTTTTTTGATTGCCTATTAAAATCACGAACACAAGATATGATATAGTGAAAATATTATGTTATGACGTCATCACTTAGTACTCTATACAATGTCGTTGTCAGTGTAAGACGGCGCTTTGCAAATCGGCTTTGAATAATGTTATTACAGTGCGAATCACAAAACCGTGGGCACGAAACCTAGGAATATTTAAAAAAATCGTTTTTTGTTCTTTGAACAACTCAGAATTACTCGATCACGTCAAGAAGTTTGACTGATGTGTAGTATGATAAACTTTTTGTAGTTACAGTTGTTTGTAAGTTGCTATATAATAATATAGCTTGTATAGCGCTTATACAAGTCTGTTCTAAGCGCTTAAAATAAAAATACAAAATACAAAAAGGGATATGATTACAATGAAAAAGCTAATTTAAATAATTGAGTTTTGAGTTTGGATTAGACTTGAAACGACAGTAATTGAAGAAGGTAGAGAGTTCCAAAGTAGAGGAGCAGAAACTGAGAAAGAACGTAGACCATATGACTTGAGATTGTATGACTTTGAAAAAATAAAAATAATAAATAATAAAATAAAAAAATATTCAATAAAATATTTCTGGGTGCCTACGGTTTTTCGATTCGCACTGTGTAAGTGTAGCCAGTTCTGTAGATCCGTTTATACATGCATAGCTAAACAATATCTATATTTTTTTACAGTATATATTGCCGTAAAAGAGTCAAAATTAAGAATAGTTGTAAAAAAATCAAGCGTAAAATTTTGTTTTACATTTCGGAACCATGCAGTGGTCGCGCTGCTATAAGTCAAAACCTCTGAAATAAGAACCTTTGCTTCGAAGATTGTCCACGTGAATATCCGACATACATAAGAAAAATAACCTTATTCCCAAAGATTTCAATCGGGTCATAACAAACTTTTTTTAAACTCCAACAAAGGATAAACGAAAGCTCGAAACGTCAGTAAAGTTAAGTCAACATTTTTTTTACGGTGTTTTCATTTCATTTCATTTTATTACCTATCGTTTATATCGATCAAACACCGACGCAGCCTATACTAGTTTACTTGCTAGTGTCCATTCATAATATGTTTACCTCGTAAAGCCAGTTTTGAACCAGTTCACATCGTTGAAAGACTCGCTTACAGAGTTTTGCTTGGGAAGCATGTTGCATGAATCGTCTGCTATTTGAATCTCCTATGATCAGCAGTGTCTTAGGTTTGTAGTTGGCACGGCGACTTAGTGTAACTCCAGAGAAAAAGGAACAACAAAGAGAATGATATTTTTATTTCACACTAGAACACGGACTGCAACGATAACGATAACGATAACTATAACGATAATAATAGCGATAATGATAATGATAACGATAACTAACGATAACGATAATGATAACGATAACGATAACGATAACGATAATGATAACGATAATGATAGCGATAATGATAATGATAATGATAACGATAACGATAATGATAATGATAATGATAACGATAATGATAATGATAATGATAATGATAACGATAACGAAAATGATAACGATAATGATAATGATAACGATAACGATAACGATAACGATAACAATAACGAAAACGATAACGATAACGATAATGATAATGATAACGATAACGATAATGATAATGATAATGATAACGATAATGATAATGATAATGATAATGATAACGATAACGAAAATGATAACGATAATGATAATGATAACGATAACGATAACGATAACGATAACAATAACGAAAACGATAACGATAACGATAATGATAATGATAATGATAACGATAATGATAACGATAATGATAACGATAACGATAATGATAACGATAATGATAATGATAACGATAACGATAACGATAACGATAACGATACCGATAACGATAATGATAATGATAACGATAACGATAACGATAACGAAAATGATAACGATAATGATAATGATAACGATAATGATAACGATAATGATAATGATAACGATAACGATAACGATAACGATACCGATACCGATAATGATAATGATAATGATAATGATAATGATAACGATAATGATAATGATAACGATAATGATAATGATAATGATAACGATAATGATAATGATAATGATAACGATAACGATAATGATAACGATAATGATAACGATAACGATAATGATAGCGATAATGATAATAATAACGATAATGATAACGATAATGATAACGATAAAGATATTTGTAAATAACAATAACGATTCAAATTGGGGTTAACGATAACGATAACAATAACGATAATGATAACAATAATTAATTAATTATTATTAATTAATAATTAATTACCAGGTGAATATGATTTCCATGTCTTATTGATCCAGCGACCATGTCCATCCCACATGTGTCGACACGATATTCCACAAGACTTGGTTAACAGTGCGCATGATTTTTCATCACGACAATACGTATAGAAACCTAAAAAAAAAACAGATTTTTCCTGTATGTAATGTTTATAACTTGAGCGGCTGTGTTGTATCGGCATATACAATCACAAGTCGAAGACACATGATTTTATAACAGTGTGAATGTTGTAAAACCATAAAAAAACATCTAAGTTAGTTCGTTCATATCTTATCAAAATTTTCAAGATTAAAAACAAAATCTCCCCTGGAAATTTCATGTTAAAACTTATGCAAATCAGGATATACAACACTATCTTTAGTTATTCATGTGTCTTTTAAAGAATGTTCTTAGTACAGTGGTACTTGTTTTAAACCAACGGCAAGCATGCAAAACTGAAGCTTTGCTGAGTGACGTGAAGATTTCAAGCCAAAAAAATAAGATCAAGTGGAAGACCAAACTGCTGATGTATAACTGATGCAACTCAAGAAAGGCAAAGAGGAAGAGATAGTTTTTCTAGATACTGTATTTGTTAGTATATTTTTCGCATTGTACGTATAATTCTATCATTAGTTATATTTAAGGAGGAGTAGGATATTCAATTGGGACGAAAGTTCTGTTTCTATCTTCTGTCGCAAGTATATACTCTTTATTAGTTGAAAATTGTATCATTGTGACAAATAAATAAACTAAACTAATTAAGCGGTCACCCTCTATGAGGCGTCTACAACAAAGATCCTAATTCTATTCCTATACCTATTCTATACCTCTATTCAGCTGCCAACCTCTGTTAAGAGACCACTTTGGACTGAAAGTCTCGAGGTCGATCGCTTAATAGAGGTACCACTGTGTTTCTAAGAGGAGTGGTATGTACCTGAAGGACCTTGTGTGTTTCTGTTGATGATAAACTTGAAATGCGTTTGTCCAGATAATGGTTTGTTGATGAAGTCAGCGGTTATATCACCAAGAAAATTATTATCGATGTCGACGTAGATACCTTGATTTGTACCTGGAGAACATGCAGAAATAGGAATGCAATAATCATCATCATCATCATCATCATCATCATCATAATCACCAACATCATCATCATCAATTACATTGATTTGTACATTGTACAGAAATGATTGTAGTCATTATTATCATCATTACCACCAGCATTTTTATCATCATCGCTATCATCATTATTGTTATGATAATTATCATCTATACAACACTATGATCATTGCCTTCACCTCACAAACATCACCGCCATCATTACTATCATGATCATCATTATTATGAATCATCATCGCTATCATCATTGCCGTTATCATCAACATAAGAGATTATATCATTATCACTTTCACTATTAACTTCGTTATTATCATCATCGTTGCAATCATCATCATCATCATCACCACCACCACATTCATAAAATGATCAATGTAGATGATATCACTGTTCCTTCCTTTAAAAGTAAGCTGAAAACACATTTATTTACTCTGTTTCTAAATAATAGTAATTATATCTAGATGTATTATTTATTTATTATTTATTTATTATTATTACTGAATTAACATTGTAAATATATATCGATTGTAGATATTGTAAATAGATCAGTATAGTTGTAAAGCGCCTTGGATCGAATCTGGATACGAGCGCTATATAAATAAACGTTATTATTATTTATGATATGAGTTATGATCGTCCGGGGTGGTTTAGTCTTGAGAAAGACTGATGGTGTTGATGTCTGACGTTTCGACAACATGAGAGGAAGTCATCTTCAAAGTAAAGAGAACGAAAAGACAGTGGTGGTATCTATATGTTATTATGGTGTTTGTATAGGTAATCATAATAGGCCTAGTCTGGGACCTAAACTCGCCTTAACACGCAGCGAGTTTGGGCGAGTTAAGGCGAGTTAAGGCGAGTTAATGGAAAATCAAAATTTCAATGCTGAGAGTTAAGGCGAGTTAAGGCAAGTTAAGGTGAGTTAAGGCGAGTTAAGGCGAGTTAAGGAAAAATCCCATAATTTGGAGTGACACTAAAAGAACATGACTTATATGTGTATATTTCAGCATTGTGAGATGAGGTTAAGGCAATTCCCTGTGCATTATGACATTGAGTAATTTACTGCGAGCTTGTGCGAGTTAATGCGAGTTTGTGCGAGTTAAGGCGAGTTTGCACGAGTTAAGGCGAGTCTAGACCTCATAATCATAGTCAGACTAGGCCTCATAATCATAATCAATATCTCATATTATCATAATCATCGATTTATCACAACCATACATACCATTTCTAAAAAACTTTTTAGGTGGATCTCGATAGCCATTACATAAAGTATAGTCTAGATATATCCCTGAATAGTAGACCCCAGGCTCCGTCACCAAGAACAGCCCTTCATACAAGCCGTTATTGTGATCGATTACTATAGGAGATAGCGAGGCAGGACCTTGACGGATGTATACTTTCCATGTATCACCACCAAATGACTTGGGGTTGCCGTCCACGTCGACTGATTGGATCCAGAAGCGACTAAAGTGACCTGAGTGAATAATGTTTGTTATTAGACCTTGTAGACTATAAGGAAGGAAAGGAAAGGAAAGGAAAGGATGGAAAGGAAAGGAAAAGAAAGGGAAGGAAAGGAAAGGAAAAGAAAGGGAAGGAAAGCAAAGCAAAGCAAAGCAAAGCAAAGCAAAGCAAAGCAAAGCAAAGCAAAGCAAAGCAAAGCAAAGCAAAGCAAAGCAAAGCAAAGCAAAGCAAAGCAAAGCAAAGCAAAGCAAAGCAAAGCAAAGCAAAGCAAAGCAAAGCAAAGCAAAGCAAAGCAAAGCAAAGCAAAGCAAAGCAAAGCAAAGCAAAGCAAAGCAAAGCAAAGCAAAGCAAAGCAAAGCAAAGCAAAGCAAAGCAAAGCAAAGCAAAGCAAAGCAAAGCAAAGCAAAGCAAAGCAAAGCAAAGCAAAGCAAAGCAAAGCAAAGCAAAGCAAAGCAAAGCAAAGCAAAGCAAAGCAAAGCAAAGCAAAGCAAAGCAAAGCAAAGCAAAGCAAAGCAAAGCAAAGCAAAGCAAAGCAAAGCAAAGCAAAGCAAAGCAAAGCAAAGCAAAGCAAAGCAAAGCAACGCAAAGCAAAGCAAAGCAAAGCAAAGCAAAGCAAAGCAAAGCAAAGGAGTGAATACCTGTAGAAGAAAGCTCCCATTTACTTATATGACTCTTATAAGCACAAGTTCTTGTTCGTGACGTCACATCCCTGTCATCCCAAGACATGACGTCCCGGCAAGGAAGAATCATTGAGTTCCAGTCTATTCGCCACTTTTGAAGCCGACACCACTGGTACCGAAAGTCTGTAATTTCACCAGCTTTGCTAGGAATCATGGGATTGAAATTCCGTATATAGTAAAAACATATTATGGTTATCTGCAGTGATGATATAATTAAGATAGAATGAAGTATTTTCTTGATGACCATTAGTAAAACTGCAAGAAAAACAAAAAAAAATTCACTACACAACATACGTTTAAGCGGCGTTTACACGAGCAATTTTTCCTTGAATTGACAAGTATCTTTCATAATTTACATTGCTCGTGTAGACGATCAGCAAGTTTTCGTTGATAATTTTATATTGACAAGGTTTCCTTGCTCGTGTAGATGATGAACAATTTTTTTCTTGATAAGTTTAGGTTGTGCCCGCAATGCTTTGCAATCAGTGCATGGAGTATTAACATAATATTGGTTCCAGTCCCTCGTCAAGTAAAAAAAACAAAATGACGTTTATTTTGACTGATCGTGCGAAAAGACTGTGAACTAATCTCATTAAAATTCCTTGCCACATTTTCCTTGTTGTTCGTCGACACCAGCAAATTTCATCCTTGACAATTTTTCCTTGTCAAGGAAAAGCCAACATGCTAGCTTTTCCTTGTCAAGGAAAACATTTTCATTTTACTCCATCTACACGAGCAATTTTTCCTCGTCAAGGAAAACTTGTCAAAGAAAAATTGCTCGTGTAAACGCTGCTTTAATTATGACTACACTGAATTACACAGCGTCAAACGAAAACACATGCTGGGGCAAAATTTTCACAGCGGTAAATTTGCCATTGTAAACATTAGGAAATTCGGACTACAGAGTTTTAAGTCGATTTATTAGAAAGTCCCTTAATATTTAACCTTGAAAATTCGTGTGCATAACCTTTGTTATATTATATTAATGACTTTATTAAATGACTTGGCAATTATTATTATAAGGATAAAACAATTGCATTACGTCATTTTTACATGTCATACGTCAGTTTTATATGACTCGAGGACTACTCCCGGGGGGGGGGGGGGGGGGGGGGGTGTACTCCCTTATATTTACTATATGGGGACGTTCCGCCAAATAGGGTATGGTTTTTTGCCTTGGTGTCTTGAATAGGGTATACAATTTAGCCTAATTTGTCTTAAATTGCCTTACCTAGGGTATACAATTTTCCCCTTGAGTCTTGGATAGGGTATACTTTTTACCAATTTGTCTTGAAATAGGGTGCATATTTTTAGGATTCTGCTGTCTTAAATAGGGTCAGGGTTTAGAGGTACCAGCGGAACGTCCCCGTCAGAAACTGGGTCAAGTACCCCCAACCCCCCCCCCCCCCCCCCCCCCCCCCCCCCCCGAGGGTTGTCCAATACACACGATACGAGACGGATGGACTTTTTAAAAAGTCCATCCGTTTTACTTCAGTCATTTCGTGATAAAATATATATGGGATTCCTGTGGAATTGTTAAGTTACTTCGAGAGACCACCTGTGTAAGCGCAAGTCTTTCCGTGATTATATATGTTAATGAGTTTGAGGGCACTTAAGAAATATTTCAGAGTTTGTGGATAAGGTTGGCTCAGAATATCATGACGGATGGACTCATTTGGTGTCACTTGGTGACGGATGGTCACGAAACAACTTCCGGCGAGACGACCCGTCTAACCGGAAGTCATTCCGTGGTATTCCGTGAGTATGTTTACGTGAATATATTGGGCCTAGAATATCATGACGGATGGACTCATTTGGTGTCACTTGGTGACGGATGGTCACGAGACAACTTCCTGCGAGACGACCCGTCTAACCGGAAGTCATTCCGTGGTATTCCGTGAGTATGTTTACTTCGAATATAGTGGGCCTAGAATATCATGACGGATGGACTCATTTGGTGTCACTTGGTGACGGATGGTCACGAAACAACTTCCTGCGAGACGACCCGTCTAACCGGAAGTCATTCCGTGGTATTCCGTGAGTATGTTTACTTCGAATATAGTGGGCCTAGAATATCATGACGGATGGACTCATTTGGTGTCACTTGGTGACGGATGGTCACGAAACAACTTCCTGCGAAACGACCCGTCTAACCGGAAGTCATTCCGTGGTATTCCGTGAGTATGTTTACTTCGAATATAGTGGGCCTAGAATATCATGACGTATGGACTCATTTGGTGTCACTTGGTGACGGATGGTCACGAAACAACTTCCTGCGAAACGACCCGTCTAACCGGAAGTCATTCCGTGGTATTCCGTGAGTATGTTTACTTCGAATATAGTGGGCCTAGAATATCATGACGGATGGACTCATTTGGTGTGGTCACGAAACAACTTCCTGCGAAACGACCCGTCTAACCGGAAGTCATTCCGTGGTATTCCGTGAGTATGTTTACTTCGAATATAGTGGGCCTAGAATATCATGACGGATGGACTCATTTGGTGTCACTTGGTGACGGATGGTCACGAAACAACTTCCTGCGAGACGACCCGTCTAACCGGAAGTCATTCCGTGGTATTCCGTGAGTATGTTTACTTCGAATATAGTGGGCCTAGAATATCATGACGGATGGACTCATTTGGTGTCACTTGGTGACGGATGGTCACGAAACAACTTCCTGCGAGACGACCCGTCTAACCGGAAGTCATTCCGTGGTATTCCGTGAGTATGTTTACTTCGAATATAGTGGGCGCAATATAATAAAACATACCTGATACAGAAGTACGACTGCACAGGCTTAAAGCGGGAAACACAAAGCAAGACTGAAGAAAAAATGAAGAAAAAAACTTGCCTCTTTCAAGTAATCAGGAATCAAGGTCTATACTGTATATCTAGATCGTAACATTTGGAAAGAGAGTTTTTGAGCTTCACTTGGTTGATGTTCGCCATATTGCAAGACATTGAATGGTCGGCCTGTTGGTAGACCGCTTTTATACCGGGACTATAGGCACACAAAGCAAGAACGGATATATAACACGTATTGTGTTAGCGTCAATGGATGAATAGTTTAGTCATAACGACAAAAGGGCAATTAGGGATTTTAGAGCCTTTTTAACAAGAAGTGGGTATTGCAAAGAAAAATATTCACCTGTAGTTTTTTAATAGATAAATAGATAAATAGTTTAGTCATAACGCACAAATGTGAACAAAAGGGGCAATTAGGGGTTTTAGAGCCTTTTTACCAAGAAGTGGGTATTGCAAAGAAAAATATTAACCTGTAGTTTTTTAATAGATAAATAGATAAATAGTTTAGTCATAACGCACAAATGTGAACAAAAGGGCAATTACGGATTTTAGAGCCTTTTTACCAAGAAGTGGGTATTGCAAAGAAAAATATTCACATGTAGTTTTTTTACAAAATAATTGATAAATAATTTAATTAAAACTTACAACCTAGAACTAACAAGTGGGAAAACAATTTGGTTTTGTCTTTTTACAAGAATGAACATATTAAGCATTGAGTTGACTGTTGCTAAAACGTGTTTTGATGGAAAACATTTTTTTTCGTAGGTAATTGTGATGTTTTGTGAAAGTTTATGAACTCCAAATGTCATGATTTATGATAAGGTAAAACATTTTGACAGGGATGTGCCTGGAAATGATTTAATTGTTAAAAGTGTTGTGTAAAGTTTTTAAAAAGCACTAAGAAAATATATAATCCATTGCACTGATTTGCTTTGTTTTCGCAATGTAAGGGTGCCGACAGTGTTGCCGAGCATTGTCACCTAACACCACTGCTACATATTAAACAATGATATATAAGAGTTTTCAGGGGCTAATCCCAAGGGTATAGTTGATTGGGACCAGCTCATAATACTGAGAAACCAAATACTGAAGAATATTTATAACGTAGAGCGATGGAGAAGCAAGAAACTTTCAATTATGGAGACTTGTTTTAAATTTGAGTCGTGAAAGATTTCTGCAGGAACGTAGAGAACTGCTCCATTTAATAAATGGAGAGTTATTTTATCCATTGCACCTGTGGCCACAGCATTATAGAGTGTTGTTTTGGAAAAAACCATTGTCAGATAAAAACACTTTTGAAATGTTTTTATATCTAACGGGCAATGGATGTCCTCCATTTGAGGCTCAGAAGTGGGTGATTTCAACAACATATTGGTCGTCTAGAGATATACAGAGAAAGAGGCTGTATCAACTGTGCTATCTTCGCTCTAGTACGCAGGAACACAAGAAAGACCATGAATGGTTTTACTATGACCTTCATAGAAAACTGCATGTCTACCTTAATGGTAGGAAAAGATAACCTTGGACAAAACAAAAAGAAAACATAACAACGGCTCCTTTAGTAGCCAACCAATTTTTTAAAGTCATGACATTATAATGCAACTTGCCGTCTACGCAAGAAGATGTAGACCATGCATTTATCTCTGATAAAGGTGGTCATATTGTAAAGTGACAGTATCAGATATAATAAAAAAACGCGCTCTCCTTGTTAAGATCGTTATAGAATTTAAAATAATAGTTTTAGCTATGAAAAACATAAGGATTTTGACAAGAAAGTAATGTAGTGATGCGATAGAATAAATAGTAATCTATTTGGTGGTTGTATCGAGAAGGAAGGTTTTCGGATATTATTCAATGGACCGTTCGCTTTTGAGAACGGAGCATTTGATAGCTTTTGTTCAGTGATGCAATAAAATAAATAGGTATTAGGTCGTTTTGTTTCGAGCTTTTAACGTATTGACAAGAAAGGTTATCGGATGAAATTCTGACCATTAGCTTTGAGAACGGAGCATTTAGTACGACGAGCTTAGCTTTTGTAGTGATGCAACAAAATAAATAAGATATTTGGTCGTTGTGTTTTCGAGCTTTTAGCGTATTGACAAAAAAGGGTTTTCGGATCAAATACTGACCATAAGCTCTTGAGAAGCAAGCTTATTTTTTAGAGCGAAAGCCAATTTCGCTGAAAAGAAACAAGCTTTTAATTAACGCTTTGGTTTTCAGAACGAAGAAATTATTAAAAAACGCTTTGCTTTTGACACTGAAGCAAAGGAAAGAAAGGTTTTCGGATATTATTCAATGGACCGTTAGCTTTTGAGAACGGAGCATTTGATACGACAAGGTTAGCTTTTGTTCAGTGATGCAATAAAATAAATAGGTATTTGGTCGTTTTGTTTCGAGCTTTTAACGTATTGACAAAAAAGGTTATCGGATGAAATTCTGACCATTAGCTTTGAGAACGGAGCATTTAGTACGACAAGCTTAGCTTTTGTAGTGATGACCGTTAGCGTTTGAGAACGGAGCATTACTGATTAGCTTTTCATTTGTGGTGATGACCGTTAGCGTTTGAGAACGGAGCATTACTGATTAGCTTTTCATTTGTGGTGATGACCGTTAGCGTTTGAGAACGGAGCATTACTGATTAGCTTTTGTAGTGATGACCGTTAGCTTTTGAGAACGGAGCATTACTGATTAGCTTTTGTAGTGATGACCGTTAGCGTTTGAGAACGGAGCATTACTGATTAGCTTTTGTAGTGATGACCGTTAGCGTTTGAGAACGGAGCATTATAATACGACAAGGTTAGCTTTTGTTCAGTGATGCAATAAAATAAATAGGTATTTGGTCGTTTTGATTCGAGCTTTTAACGTATTGACAAGAAAGGTTATCGGATGAAATTCTGACCATTAGCTTTGAGAACGAAGCATTTAGTACGACGAGCTTAGCTTCTGTAGTGATGCAACAAAATAAATAAGATATTTGGTCGTTGTGTTTTCGAGCTTTTAGCGTATTGACAAAAAAGGGTTTTCGGATCAAATACTGACCATAAGCTCTTAAGAACGAAGCAAGCTTATTTTTTTCGAGAGCGAAAGCCAATTTCGCTGAAAAGAAACAAGCTTTTAATTAACGCTTTGGTTTTGAGAACGAAGGAATTATTAAAAAACGCTTTGCTTTTGACACTGAAGCAAAGGAAAGAAATATAAAGATTTTTTATCGCTACCGGAAGTGATTGAGTCACCGTATGTCACCAAACGAGTCGATCCGTCTTGTTTGGTGACACAGTACTCTTGAGAGCTAAAGACCACAGGGAACCCGCGTTGAGGTTTATTGATCACAACGATATCCTGTATTGTATTTCACGAAGTGACATCCGGTTAGACGGAATGACTTTTTCCACAGGAAGCCCACGTTCAGGTTTATTGATAAAAACGATATCATGTATTGTATTTCACGAAATGACATCCGGTTAGACGGATTGACTTCCACAGGAAGCCCACGTTGAGGTTTATTGATAAAACACGATACACTGTATTGTATTTTACGAAGTGACATCTGGTTAGACGGATGGACTTTTTCAAAAGACAACCCGTCTCACTTCGTGTGTACTGGACATTCATGCCCCCCCCCCCCTCACCCCCCCGGGGGACTACTTTTAAATATAATATATAATATGGTATAAAATGTCTGTATATCTATATCAATTAAAATGTCTCACAGCAAACAGAAGAAAACTGTTCTTGTATCGTTCTGCAGTTCTGTACGGCATTTTATCTGATACTTTCTTAAATGACGTAGATTATAGTTTTACAGTGCTGCTAATTCAACCGGGGCCACCCCGAGTTTAATAGCCAATCACGTTTGAGCTTAAGAACAAAAGAACCAGACATAGACGATCCGTCAAGTCAATTCGCGCCTATAATTTGATTGGCTGATAAGGAGACAAAGTAGATATCTTTTGTTCTTAAGCTCAAACGTGATTGGCTAATAAACTCGAGGTGGCCCCGGTTGAATTAGCAGCACTGTAAGAGACTGTTTCAGGGAGTAGATGTGAAAGTTTGCTTTTGTCGGATATGCGTTGGAAAAAGTTCCTACAAAGATTATCTCTTCTTACTTAAAGGATTTCAAGTCTAGCTTTACCAAATGCTTCAGTGTGTAGTTCAAATCAGGGTAGGCAATGAAGAGTGATCTTTTCTGGATTCTTTCGATAGTCTCGCTGAGATAGGAAGGTAATCCGGTGTGCCATACCGGTGTATAAGTTACCATTTTTACTCCGACGAAGGATTAACATCCTAAACGTCAGTAAGTAACACTCTCTTTTATACGGTGTATAAGTTACCATTTTTACTCCAACGAAGGATTAACGTCCTAAACGTCAGTAAGTAACACTCTCTTTTATACGGTGTATAAGTTACCATTTTTACTCCAACGAAGGATTAACGTCCTAAACGTCAGTAAGTAACACTCTTTTTATACGGTGTAAACGTTACCATTTTTACTCTAACAAAGGATTAACGTCCTAAACGTCAGTAAGTAAAACTCTATTTTATACGTTGTATAAGTTAGCATTTTAACTCCGACGAAGTAACCTGGTAACTAGCACTCTCATTTATACGGTGTATAAGTTATACAATTTTTACCCAAACGAAGGAGTGATGTTCTAAACGTCAGTCAGTAACACTCTCTTTTATACAGTGTGTAAGTTACCATATTTACTCCGATTATAAAAGTTAGTTATAATTATTGAGTCCAAGCTTTTTTGATTTTGATATTCCCGTTTATAGCTAATCATTTGTTGGCGATAATTAATTTTATAACCAAGCACAAAACCGCCATAAATTGCAAATCTTAAAAGTGCTGAGAGTTAAAGTTTTTAAAACTCAACCGAAGACTTATTTCTAATTCTTAAACAAATTGTTTTCTATCAAATATCATTTTCTTCTGTCCCGCTTAACTAAACTATAAGTTTTTAAGGAGCACGTTCGGTTTCTATGGTAACGTTTCGCTATAGTTTCTAGGTTTTAAAAATCCATGTAAATAGAATGTATTTTAATTTTGTATTTTAGGTGTAGTATTGCTTTTTATTACTTTTAATTGCTTACTTTTGAACATTGTCTCTAAAAACAAGAAATTATTTTGAAACTGCCACTTATTAGACCAAGAAATCAGCAGCTAGGGTTTATAAGGCTTATTCAATTACAGTGTAAATCGAAAAACCGTGGGCACCCAGAAATATTTTAGAAATCGTTTATTGTTCGTTGAACAACTCATCAACCACTCTAACTACAAAATGTTTATCATACTACACATCAGTCAAATTTCTTGCGGTGATATAGTTGTTTCTGAGTTGTTCAACAAACAAAAAACGATTTCAAAATTATATTTGTGGGTGCCCATGGTTTTGTGATTCGCACTGTAACGCTTTTGTTTTTGTTTTACAAAAGTCGAAAGCATATTTCTTAAGACCAAAAGCGACTTTTCTAGCCTTGAAACCAGAAATTGCACCATCCTATTGTATATGTATATAGCTAACTCAGCAATTAAAGTTGTCCTTAGAAAGTCATAAAAGCCAATAGGTGAGCATAGTGTTTACAAGTTCCGTCGTTGTGCTCGCTCGTAAAATATTGTTTTCACCGACTCGAAAATTAAACTCATATCTTCGTGCCATCCTCTAAATATCTTTGTCTGAAACACAAGCAATTATTCGGCTTTAAACTTACTCTGATTTTCGCAAGCGAAATCCTAAATTAATCCTAAATTAGTCAAGTTTGTTTAAAAATATAAACATGCATCTCTCGATAAATATATTAATATATTAACTTCAGAACACAAAGAAATGTTAATTTGGGAATTTTAGTTGAAACTTAGGAAACGCTTTCCAGACTATGCAAAAAGCTCACAAATTGTATTACATATTAAACAAAATGGATATTATTTAAATTAATTAAAACTGCATTTTATTTCTTAACATATGACAAATGACAAAATATATGAATTATATATGAATTGTCTAAAATATTATCAAAGTTATATAAAACTTACCAAATCTTAATTACAGCTTCGATAGTGAGTGGCTTGAATGTCTCGCGCTAATCGTCCAATATTTCCGGCTTTTCTAATCAAATATCCCACTAATGATAACACACAAATCGTTCATTAAACATCTATATCTGTTTAACTATATCTTAAGCAATACTTTTTCCTATTTTCTCCGTTCTTGAACGCGGCCTTACCTTTAATTAATAATCTCTTATGAGATTGTATTTGAGTTCTGTGAAGTCGGTTGTTAAGATGCACGAGAGAATGTAGTTGCCAATCAAAACCAATTAGGCAGCCATTTTGTGATATTTGATTGGCTAGTGAGAACAAATTCCACAAGTAATTGGCAACTAGTTAACGAGCTCAGTACGTTGCAAAAGAGTTAACTACAAAAAGAATAACAAAAAATAAATAATGTTTTTCAGACTTAAAATAATTGCCGAATAATAAATATGGGCCGTCTATATGGAAATTTAATCATTCACTTCTCAATGACAAAGAATACCAAGAAACCATAAAAGATTTGATTACTAACACTATCAAACAATTCAAAGAAAATAATATCATTAATCCAAATCTACAATGGGATTTCATGTTTTACCATATCTTGTAAATTTCTCGCGCGATGATTGGCTGAGAGCCATTGTCGATTACAGTCCAGACCTGCTTGTGCTCACGACATCCGTGCGCGTGCGGATAAAACCGTTTTTTTTTTTCAAACGTTGTTTAGTTGTTTTTCGCTTATTGATGGTAAAAGACAAATCGAAGTCAGCTCGCTGCGCTCGAGGTTCCACTTGAGTTTTGATCAGTTGTGTGTACGACTATTGAGGCCCTATTCGCACTAGCCTGCCAAAGTTTGTTTGGCTCAACCAAAATTCATACCAAAGTTTATCTCAACCAAATTTTGGTTTGGAAACTGTATTCGCACTATAATATTACGCCGATCGCAAACGTCAACCAAGTGTCACTTGATAGGTACATTTAAGCGTCACGTTTTGGAGCAGATTCAGCTATTTGACTACAGTATTTATTGTTATCGAAAAATAGAACATTTCCCCGTACAAATCACGATAATACAACGGATTCATAGTTCGATTGATCGAGTGTGTGTTTTTTTTTTGACTTTGAACACACACGTTGAAGTGATAATTACCAAACCTGTCAAAATTGACATTTTTACAAAGTTTGGAGGCCTTTTGAACAGGACAGCGGCGTATTTGAAGTTTAGTTGGCAGCGACGAATTTTGACCCAACACAAAAATATCATTCGCACTTTTCCTACCTCGTCGATGACATGCAGATTTATTTGGTAAAACAAACAAAATTTGTTCTAGTGCGAATGGACAACTGGAGGCCCATAAGCCTAATTAATGTAGATGTTAAGATGTGTAGCACTCTATAAATAGTCTCCCTCGCAGCCGTTCTTATAGTGTCGGGCTTCCTGTCCCTCAATCAGCTTTTGTTAAGGGCCGTAATATTTACGAACCCTTAAGACTTTTAGGAGATATCTTCGATTACTCGGAACAGAAAATCCTTATATACTTTTCACAGCAGATTTTCAAAGAGCATTTGACTCTATAGAAAATAATTTCATTTTTGCAGTTCTCAAAAAATTTGGATTCGGGAAAAATTTTATTAGATGGATAAAAATAATACTTCAAAGCACAAAAGGGTGTGTCCTAAACAACGGCTACGTAAACAAATTTTTTCGATCTCAGATTTACACATGACCGATCGAATTTTTGACCGGTCAAAAAATCGTCCTGGACATCCTGTTCACACGAAACCGACCAACATTTTCGCTATGTTCAGACGAATATTTGATCGGTTAGGCGTCCAAATTATTGCACGTTTAGCACGGTCCCGTGTGAACGGAACCCGTAAGTGGATGTTTTTATGACCGGTCAAAAATTCGTCCGGTCCCGTGTAAACGTAGTCTCAAACGCGGAACAAAACAAGGGGACCCTATATCCCCTTTTAACTATTGAAATAATAATGGCCGAAAAAATTCAAAACAATTAAGGAATAAAAGGAGTACAAATCAATGATGAAATAGAGAATGAAGTTAATTGGTTCTTTTCGCTGATGACTCAACCTTCCTAGTTAAAGACGTAATATCACTAAACAAAATTTTAGAAGGCTTATATATAGATGAATTTATACTCATCATTAAAACTAAATGTCGATAAATCAGAAGTCGGGTGGAGGGAAGGAATAAAAATCTAGAAAGTTGACCTCTTCCGGAATGGAATTAGAATTCTTGGAATATACTTTTCGCACAATAAGGAACTTGCAAAAACCAATAACCTCGATCGCGTTTTTGAAAAATTTCAAGCAACCCTCTCGGTGTAGAAAAGTAGGTCCTTAACATTATACGGGAAAGCACTAGTAGTCAGAGCTCTTGCTATTTCACAGTTTCTTTATGTTTGCTCGATAGTAAGCGTTCCTTTCGGTTTATCAAAAAAGTTGAGAAAGAAATACCTAATTTTTTATGGGGTAATAAACCTAAAATAAAATACTCAACTCTAATCGGTGATTACGCTGAAGGGGGTATAAGATTACCGGACTTTGGAAGAATCATCGAAACTAGGGTCTCGTGTAGCCTCCTCCGCAGGCAACCCTTTCCTTTTCCTCCCTTGGGATCCCTTTGTCATTTGTACGAGGGGCATTGGTCCCCGGCAAGAAATGAAGGGGTTTCTCCTGTGGGGCCTCAGTCCACTCGAGACAGGAAGCCCAATAAGAGAAAAAAAAAAAAAGAAACGGAGCAGAGACGCCTGCGGAGGAGGCTAGGTCCCGTGGGCTTTGAAAAACATTTATGACAATAAAAATAGCTACTGGAAAAGTTTTATTAAACCCATCCTAAAACCCGTAGGCGGAATAGACATTATAGATGAAAACTTCTGCCTCTCAAATTTAAACGCACTTAATATACCCGTTTTTTATAAAGAAGTATTCACTACCTGGACAATGATAAGTCAAACAAAGGTAAATAATGCCCAAGACGTTCTGCGACAGCCCATTTGGCATAACTCGCATATACAGTTGGACTTAAAGTATATTAACGTAAAGAAATTCATTGACAAAGGTATAACAACAGTAAATGAAGTATGGGAGCTGAGTATAGGTCCTTATTGGGGTGCTATGTTAGTGAAAGGATTGGAGGACAAAGAATATTTTAAATGGAAGACAATCATTGAAGCACTCCCATCGGGATGGAAAAAAATACTTAAAAATAACCCTACGGGACTCCCTGAAACAGAAAAATAAAAGTTATTAGATTGAATAATAACCTCATCCCAATGCACAAGGTACACACAAAAATGATATATAAAGAAATCGAATCGTCAACAACAAAGTTAAATTTCCAACATCACAAAGTAATATTTCTCGTAAATTGAACATCCCGAACATTGAGTGGTCATCTACATATTCAAGAATCTATACAACTACAATGGACAATAAAGTGCGTGTTTTTCAATACAAGATTGTGAACAACTGATTGTTCTTAAATAACGAACTTTACAAATTTAAAAATATATTGTCACCTAACTGTTCCTTTTGTAAAACCTATATCGAGACACAAGAACATTTTTTTATTAATTGTTCAGTTTCATATAACTTTTATATTAGCATTAAAAACAGGCTGAACAAAGTTACAGCAGTTCTCAGTCACACGTGCACCGCTCGCATAAAAAGCACCGCTACAAAACGTGAAGCCAATGGTGGACGTTAATCAAACTGTGTTTACGAAACGCATGGTGTTTTTACTTCAGTCGGGCTGTGAAACATGTCTGAATCCGACGAAAAGGTTATTGTGGGAATTCAGCTTCCAGATTCAGACATGTTTCGCAACCCCACTGAAGTAAAAATACCATGGGTCTTTTAAACACAGTTTGATTGACGTCCACCAACTTCACGTTTTATAGCAGTGCTTTTTATGCGAGCGGTGCACGTGTGACTGAGAACTGCTGTAACATTAATATTCCACAACTTAGTGTAAAAAATATAATATTAGGAGCTGATGACAATATGTTAGAAATGTTTTTATTCTTGTTGTATAAATATGTCTTGTATAGTACAAAACTTTAAGAAAAAATACTAACTTTAGAATATTACAAAGCTAAGCTTGCAGAATATGAAAAATTAGAATATATTATAGCAAAGACAATTGCAAATTCCAGGTTGCATACTCATTTGGAAAAATACAGCAAACTAATTAAATGATATAAAACAGAGTATTAGTATCCAAAAAGCCTGATTAAAGAATGGTGTTATTGTAAATTAATTATTGTAAGTAATCTTTCTCGTGTTGTATGTAAATATATATGTTTATATAGTATCCTAAAAGCCTGATAAAAGAATGGCGTTATTGTAAAATTAATTTTACAAGTGATCTTTCTCGTGTTGTATGTAATTATGTTTATTATATATCCTATTCAAACTCGTTTTCTTATTTGTCGAAATGTCAAGTGGAGGGAAATAAATCTATCTATTCCCCTCGTTTACGTAAATAAAAAAAATTCAAAACGGAGAGAAAATGTTTCTTCGTTTGAATAGGGTATATAATAAAGCACTTAATGACTGATCCCTCGGGAAATCAGTTAGTTTTGCTTTCCTCGAATCTCAATGTTTCCCTCGGCCGATGCCTCGGGAAACATTGAGACTCTCGGGAAACAAAACTAAGTGTTTCCCTCGGGACCAGTCATTAAGTGCTTAATGTTTGTAGATATAATAAAAAAAAAATTATTAAAAGAAAAATCAGCCAGCCAGCCAGCCAGCCAGCCAGCCAGCCAGCCAGCCAGCCAGCCAGCCAGCCAGCCAGCCAGCCAGTCAATCAATAAGATTAAATATATGAAATATTTATTATTACAACTTAAAGAAAAAGAAAAGATAAA
This sequence comes from Metridium senile, assembly GCA_949775045.1. Taxonomy (NCBI): domain Eukaryota; kingdom Metazoa; phylum Cnidaria; class Anthozoa; order Actiniaria; family Metridiidae; genus Metridium; species Metridium senile. The sequence continues at coordinate 604,813 of OX459106.1, forward strand.
TATGATATTAAAGATAATTTACAATAAATATATATAAAAAACAATACAAATACGAACCATTTATTATTACAACCTAAAAAAGAAAAACAATAATATTTTTTCAATAAATAAAAAGACAAGACAATACATTCACATTTACATCTACATTTACACCACTCGTATTCTCTCCTGATGGTGGAAATGGAAGAGAAGCCGAAAGCTTTATTTCAGAACTAGTCTTAAAGCTTTCCACGAAGAAACAGCTTGACTACAACACTATAATACATTGCCTCAGAGTTAAATTATCTATAGATCAGCAGTACTATGTATGAGAGGAACAAGAACTTTTAAACAATTGAATCATGATGATATAGATAATATTGATATTGTAAATAGTTTTAAATTAACAGAATCCAGTAGATTTTTATTTATTTTTCTAGTTTTATATATACACACAACCCATCATGTGTGCGACTTTTTTTAAATTTATTAATTTATTTTATTCACTGTATAAATAATGTATTTAAAGAGTTTGTTTATACAATACAAATACGAAATATATATTAATTATTGCAAATTAAGAACGGGGGAAAAAATTACAATTTACAATAAATAAATAGAATACACTAAAAAAAAACTAAAAGCAAAGAAAGAAACAATAAAATCAATTTCCAATTCAACCATGTTATAATGTTAAATTATTTATAACTTTCTTCTTAAACATAAGTAGTAGGCAATGGCCGATTCGAGGACAATAATCTAAAAAATCACAATAAAATGGATAATTATGATATTTAGTCATACAATATTAAAGAAATTTCCGGGAATTTACTGTCAATCAAATTCTTGGAATCTCAGGAATGTCAGGAATTCTAATTATGATTTTATTTTTTGTAACTATAATGTGGTTATTAATGAAGGTGCGTTTATTCTGTGGTATCATGCAAAATGCGTTTATTCTTTAAAATTTAAATTTAAATAATATATATAAGAAAATGTCTTCGAAGGGATATAAAGGGGAAATACTTAATAATAGTATGACTGAAAAAATGTCTAATAATATAATGGATCAACCGATACCAGAAATTAATGTACCGATTTTAAAACCTGTGAAAGCAACAAAAACGGTACATACAACGCAAAATACAGTTGCTGCAGTTCAGCAGCAATTAAATAAATTCGCAGATTGGATTATGTCATATATTCCACCAGCGATCAAAAAGCCTATCAATGATCATGTCGAGGCTTTGAAGAATAAGATAAACGATATTTACAATAACCTTAGAACAAATGTTGCGGTTAATAAAACAACAAAACCTAACAAAGCAAACACTAACATCCAAATGAAGGAGTCTGCGTTGAAAGGATTTGTTACATCATATAGAATAAAAGGGACTGATAAGACAGATCCAAAATCATTTCTAACGAATAATAAACAGAATGTCATGTTAAAACAACAAGAAAAACCAATCAAAATGAAACTTTTATTAGAGATTGAATTTTACAAGATGAATAAGAAAGAGAAAGTATATTCATACGGGTTTTTTCATAGTAAAATAGAAATTATCACAGAAGCAACTAATATAGAAGAGGTTTACAATAGACTAACCGATAATATTTTAGAAAAGGTAGACAACTATCAAAATAAAGGTTCAGGATGGATATTCGAAAATATAGTAAATTTTGATATTCATGTTGATAAATATAATCCTATAGCAGCAAAATCATATATTCCTCTACCAGAAAAACTAAAACGAAAAGAAGCTATTGTTAACATCAAAAATGATGATAATTTATGCTTCAAATGGGCTGTCACATCAGGAGTATTTCCTATTAAAGTACATCCTGAGAGATTATCCAAAAAATTAAAAGCAAATGCAGAAAATCTAAACTGGGATGGACTTGAGTTTCCAGTGCAGGTTGATAAGATTGGAATCTTTGAAAATAATAATCCTAAATACGCGATTAATGTTTATTCTTATGATAAGGATGTAACACCAATTAGAATTAGTGAAAACAATAATCGTGAACAAACGATTAACATTCTTCTGATATCAGATGATAAAACAAATCATTACTGCTGGATCAAAAGTATGTCTCGATTAATTAATTCACAAACCAGCAAAAACGGGCATAGTAGATTCTATTGTGAGCGTTGCTTGTTATCATTTAAAACACAACAATCATTAGACAATCATTCAGATTATTGTAAGAATCACGACGCTATTAAAATAAAATTACCAAAGAAAGGTACAAAGCTAGCTTTCAAAAATTACAACAATAGTATGCGTGTGCCATTTATAATATTCGCAGATTTTGAAAGTTTAACAGAAGCAATTTCGTCATGTCAATCAGAGGATAATCAATCTTTCACACAAAAATATCAGAAGCACACACCAAGTGGATATTGTTATATGATAAAATCCTATGATGATAATCTGTTTCAACCAGAGATTCACACATATACTAAGAAATCATCTGATGTGGATATTTCACAAAGATTTGTTGAATCGATAGAAAAATCAGTAAGAAACCTGTATCAAAAGTTTAAATATAACAAAAAAGTTAAGATGACAAACATTGATAATAAAAATTATAAAAACGCAACACACTGTCATATATGTGAGAAAGAATTAAACAAGGATAAGGTTCTAGACCATGATCATCTTTCAGGTAAATATCGTGGGGCAGCACACAATGATTGTAATCTAAATTATAAAATTCCTAAGCATATTCCAGTTGTATTTCATAATCTCGCTGGATATGATGCTCATCTGTTTATTAAAAATCTTGGGGTTACAGAGGGTAATATTGATTGTATTCCTAATAATGAAGAGAAATAGATTTCATTCAAAAAAGAGATAGTTGTAGATACATTTACCAATAAGGATGGAAAAAATTGTAATGTAAAACGTGAGATTAGATTTATTGATAGTTTTAAATTTATGAGTAGTAGCTTAGATTCATTAGTTAGTAATCTTACAAAAGAACAATTCAGAAACATGTCTATGTTATATGATGGTAAAAAGTTGGATTTATTATTGAGAAAAGGGGTATATCCGTATGATTATGTAAATTCACTAGACAGATTAAATGAAACTTTCCTACCACCAATAGAAGAATTTTATTCTAAGCTAAATGGCACAAACATTTCAGAAGAAAATTATAAACATGCTCAGGAAGTATGGGATACATTCAAAATTAAAACAATGAAGGAATATCATGATCTATATCTCAAGAGCGATGTTATTCTTCTTGCAGATGTGTTTGAGAACTTTAGAGATGTTTGTCTAGAGAACTATAAACTAGATCCAGCATGGTATTATACAGCTCCAGGATTATCATGGGATGCAATGCTTAGAAAGACAAATATTAATCTAGAATTGTTGAGCGATCCAAATATGATCCTTATGATTGAACAAGGAATTCGTGGTGGTATTTCTATGATTTCTAAAAGATATGCTAAAGCTAATAATAAATATATGAATAACTATGATAAGAATAAAAAATCAAAATTTATAAAATACCTTGACGCTAACAATTTATACGGGTGGGCAATGTCTGAACCACTACCTACACACGGGTTCAAATGGATGAACAAAAAAGAATTGGTGAGATGGAAAAAACTTCCATGCATACTAGAGGTTGATCTAGAATATCCAATCGAATTACACGACCTGCATAACGAATATCCACTAGCACCTGAACGATTAATAATTGATAAGGTTGAAAAACTAATTCCAAATCTTGGTGATAAGAAGAATTATGTTATTCACCACGAGACATTAAAATTGTATTTATCACTTGGAATGAAATTAACCAAAATCCATAGAGGTGTCTTGTTCAAAGAATCAAATTGGTTAGCACAATATATTAGTCTTAACACAGAACTAAGAACTAAAGCCAAAAATGATTTTGAGAAGGATTTTTTCAAACTGATGAATAATTCTGTCTTCGGAAAAACTATGGAAAATATTCGTAATAGACAAGATATTAGATTAGCAACAAATGAATCACAAGCAGCAAAATTAATAAATAAACCAAATTATAAAAAAAGAACAATATTCTCAGAAAATCTAACAGCAATACATATGAGTAAAACAGAGTTAGTATTCAACAAACCTATCTATCTAGGAATGTCAATCTTAGATCTATCAAAGACGCTTATGTATGAATTCCATTATAATTATATCAAACCAAAATATGATAACAGAGCACAACTACTATTCACAGATACTGATAGTTTAATGTATGAGATTGACACAGTTGATTTTTATAAAGACATTGAGAAAGATATCAAATCAAAATTCGATACAACTAATTATCCAGAAAATCATAAAGGAATCAAACAGAGGGTTAACAAAAAAGTTATAGGTATGATGAAAGATGAAACCGCTGGAGAAGAAATAGATGAATTTGTAGGTTTGCGATCTAAGCTATACGCCTATAAGATAGATGAAAAAGTAGGAAAACGTTGCAAGGGTGTAAAAAAATCAGTAGTAGACAAAACAATTTCATTTAGCGATTACAAAAAATGTTTATTCAAAGGAAAAGATATCATGAGTAAAATGAATGTTATAAGAAGTTATAAACATGAAATATATACAGAAACAGTAAACAAAGTTGCCTTATCAAGAGATGATGACAAAAGAAATATTCAAGCAGATGGTATTCACACGCTTGCATACGGTTATAAAAATATTAATGAAAAATTATTAATTTCAAAAGATAAAATCAAAAAGTAGTAAACAAAAATTTAATTCAAAACACTATCAGGTGGTAGCTGTGTATCTTCCGGAACCGATTGTAATTCCTCTCTAACAAAAGAACGTTTAGGGGCCCCTTCAGAAAGGAAATATAATACAGGTTGATCTGATGATACTATAGATCGAGATATATCATAAATCTCCAATGACCAAATAGGATCAGTAGCACGATGTTTATCACCACCTTCCTCCTCACCAGGAGCGTATAAATATCTAACTTTCACGCCAGCTGGTAATCTTTCTTCTTTCATACCAACAGGTCTTTTATATTTGAAATCTTTGTGCGGAAGTTCTTTCATTTTTATCAATTCTGCAGGTTCTTTTCCAGTAATTCTTTTCACTTCGCTATTAATAGATCTTACCACATCAGGTAGTCTATTAACCCATTCACGAGATCTTTCATCTTCCATAAGCATTTCTTGAGCGTACTGATGACTAAAAAGCTTTTCAGCAATAGTTCTATTAGCACGCTCAACCAAAGATTGTGCTTTATGATTACCAGCTTCACCTCGTTGAATTTTTATATTTTTATTTTTTAATACTTTTGTTAATTCACCCATAAATTCTGTACCAGGATCAACCATCATTGTTTTCGGCCAATTCAATCGACGGGAATATATCTTTGTGAAAGCTTTAGTAACTTCTGTGGAGTATTTAGACGTCAAAGGTTCAGCATCAATATATCTACTTGCTATATCAACAACCACCAAAGCATATTTGTAGGTTTTTCTTTTCACAATATCATGTGGTAAGAATAATAGATCTGCTTGATGAATCTTGTTTGGAGTAAAAATATCCCAATGAGGTTTAGGAATATATTTGGGTTTTGATAGATATATCTGCCATAATGCTTGTTTTTCAAGCCATTTTTTTACAACATCTTCTTTGACATCTGCTGCATTTGATAGTTTGGAAATAGCAGAATAGCCTTTCCAATAACCTTGTGGACTATAATAATATTCTGATAATGATTTGTTCATAATAGGTATAAATATATAATCTTTTATAAGATTATAATGACACAATCAATTCCAGAAAATTTAGATGTAAATCGAGTTTATAAACAACCTTTTGGATTAAAAGCTGAGAAAACAGTAAATCGCGTAACATTCAATCCATCTTCAGCTCAACCAGGTGAAACATTGTATGTTCATATACCAAAGCTAGCGGATAATGTTGTATTAGTTCCTAATAGTGTAGGTATTATTTTTAAATTAAACAAAGGAACTGGAGCCCATGTTAACAATACAGTTGTAAATAATCTAGGACGAGCTCTTATTTCAAGAATGAGAGTTTTATATGGAGGTGAAATTTTACAAGATACACATCGTATTGATTTATATAATACATATTCCGATTTGTTTTTATTGAAACGAGAACGTGAAAATATGCTAAGAGAAGGTGTCTCATCGTCTAATATGAGAAGACTACGAACAGCTGCAGGTGATAAAGTAACGACAGATGCTTCAGAAGTAGCATTAGCAGCAGTTTATAGTGATAAATATAGAATACCTATTAAACATTCAATTCTTGACTCACATGGTGTTTTTTATCCAAAATCGTTAAGAAATACCCTATCCTTTGAAATTACACTTCCTGGAAGTTCAGAGATTACTATTACCAGTGATTCAGCAAAATCATACACGTATAGTCTATCAAATATTGAACTTGAATATGAGTGTATTGCTAGTGATTTTCTAGCACGTGAAGCTAAAGCAGCTTATCAAGTTGGTAGAGGTTTCTATTATGAAAATATTCTTCTCCACAAGACATTCACAATTAATAAAGCCACGACATCGGTAATAAATGAACATGTTAATATACCAAGACGATCTATGACAGGCATTTTGTGTTTGTTTACTGAAGCATATGTTCTAGGTACAAGAGACTCAGAAAAATTTGTTAACCCAGATATTACTCAAGTAGATGTTAATGTGGATGGTATGCCAAATAAATTATATTCGAAAGGAATGTTACCAACTGATTTTTGGAATTCTATTAGAGGTAGATTTGGTAAAACTGATAATTTAACTCAAAAAGATTTCTATTCTAATAAATTTGCTCTATGGGTTGATTTGAGAACGTATCCTAGTAATGATATTCATGGTAATGGATTGTTATTGAATAGCACAAAGGATGGGGTTAAACTTGAAATTAGAAGAAAAGTAGGTGGTTCTGGCAATATAACTTGTTATATGTACGTTGTTGCAGATGCTCTTATGGAACTTGAAAATGGTGATTTAAAATCAATTATGTATTAAAAAGATTTTTAGTATTATAAAATATAATAAATGGAAGAATTAAAAAGCGAAACACCATTTCATAGTATTATAACAGGACCAACCAACTGTGGAAAAACAAAATATTTAGTCGATTTATTAAGAAGTTCATATCGATATGTGTTTGAATATATAGTATTAATATGTCCAACATATGTGAAAAATATAACTTATCAAGGATTTGCTAATAACGATCCAAGATTTATTATTTTATCACCTGATGCTGATAGTGTTGATGAGATAAATGAATTATTGTCATGTTGTAAGGAATTGTTTTCAGGTTATAACACATTAATAATTCTAGACGATTGTGCTTTTTCAAAAGAGCTAAAACAACGGTCTAATAAGTTTATAAATTTAGCATTTTCAGGTAGACATGATAAGATATCAGTATGGGTATTAACACAACAGTTAACAGCAGTAGCAAAAGCGTTTCGTGATAATGTTAGTTGTATTATTTCATTTTATAACCCAAATAAAATATCCAATCAGATTCTTTTTGACGAGTTTGGTGGTGATTTAGGTTTAGAAAATAAAAAACATTTTTTAGAAATACTAAAATCGGAAAAATATTCTAGAGTATGCTTTTGTTTACGACATCCATATATATCATATGTAGAAATACCTGGAATGGTATAAATAAATAAAAATATATACTATTATATGACATCAATTCTTGATCAATATATGGATGATAATAAAATAGAAACAGTGGAAAATGATGAGGTAATAGAAAAGAAACCAAAAAAGAAGCCTGCTGTTAAAAAAGCCAATAATTCAGAAATTGAAGAAAAAAGAGAACAATTATCTATTCTTGCTGTTCTTGGAACTATTAAAACTTATACAGGAGTAAATATGAATTTGGGTGATGTTAAAAAGTTGTCTCCAAAAGATGTTGATAAATATTATAATAGATATCAAATTTTAATTGGTAATAAAGTAACAAACGGATTAGTTGATACTGCTATAGAAACAGCTGCCGAATTAGTTTCATATGTAATAACTATTGATAATAAAAAGGAGCTTTGTAAAGATTTACAGAAAAATGAATTGGTAAAACAAGAGCTAAATAACCTTGCTGGATTTGTTATTTTGAAAGGTGGTAGAACTGTTGCTTTAGCAAGCGGTTTACTTCAAATAGCAAAACATATTAAAATTAGTAATAATGATAATTTTGAGAAGAATATTCATAAAACTATTGAGCAATCTCTTGAGCAGACTGTCGAAACTGTTGAGCAGACTCTTGAGCACTCTTAAGCAGACTCTTGAGCAGACTCTTGAGCACTCTTAAGCAGACTCTTGAGCAGACAATAGAATCTCTTGAGCAGACAATAGAATCTCTTGAGCATAAATAATAATATTATCAAATATTAATAAATCGTATAAAAATTTATTAATATACTTGTATTATAAGATGACAGAAAACAATGATAAATTAATTGATGAACAAATAACTAAGGAACCTGAAAAAGTTCAAAAACAAAAAGATCCAAAAAAAGTTGCTGCTGGTAGAAAACTGGCTGAATATCATAAGAAAGCTAAAAAAGCTCTTGAATTAGAAAATAATACTGATGATACTGAATCATCTAGTTCAAAATGGATGCCCGAAATATCACTAACAACTGGATTGTCATTAGTAGGAATAACATTGACAGCTGTAGATTTATATTTCAGATGGAATAAAAATATTACTCCAATAAAACCTAAACCTGATCATCATGAAGAAAAACCTGTATCAGAACCACCTGTTAAATCAAAAACCCCTGTTAAATCAAAAAAATCAGTTCCAATAATAGGTATGGAATAAAAATGGTATAAATAATAAATATTTATATATACTATAACAATGTCTAATGCAACAGAAAACAAATTAGTTAAAATAGCAACTGATGCCAGCGTAGTAATTGGAATAGCTTCCCTTATTGGCTATGTTGGTAAAAAAACTATGAAAGAATCATTTATTAGTGATCCTAGTTCAAGTTTGTCAAATTATGGTAAGTGGGTTCTTGTTCTTGGAGGATCTATGTATATGAAAGAATATCTTGAAGATAAAAAAATTCTACCAAAACCTTTTTAAAATAGGTATAAAAAATAATTAAGATGTATAATATATGGCAACGATTGCAGTGATGATAGCAGGTGCTGTTTTGAATGCAACAGCTTTCACAGGCTCGATGTACCTTGCTAAATCCTTATCAAATGATGGAAAACATGTTGATGAAGAGAAAATAAGACATGACAAAGCTCTTGAAAAATATCAACAAGATATGGGTGAATTTGAAAAGAAGAGACAACAATACCAAGATTGGCTTCAATCACAATATGAAAAAAAGAAATTAGCTGATAGTAATTTGAATGATACTGATTATGCGTTTAAACTATACTCTAAAGCTCATCCTGATTTGAGTTTTGATAATAAACAACCGCAATTTTCAAATTATTATAAACCTAGTAATAAACAAAAGCAATATGAGATGATTTATGTTGGTGGTGGTATGATGACTGCAGGTTATTTAGCTTCTAAATTTTTATAAAATAAGTATTGCGTTTTATTATATAAAATTATATTATTATATAATATAATAATGAAATTCGAAAACAAAGAACTTGGCTTATCAATAGAAACACATATTGATAATAAACAAATTATTTATTTTAAGGGGGTGGATATATCATCTGCTCTTGGTTATACTAATACACGCAAATCATTAAGAGTGACTGTCAGTAAGAACCAGACAAATTCGAAATATCGTGGCAAAAGTCGATTCATCGATTTTGTTCATATTTTGTAGTTCGATACCCTATCATGTTATAAGAACTCCTGTGAACTTAGTTTTGAAAAATTTGTTTTCGTTTGGGAGAAATTTGAATTATTATGCGAGAAGGCAAATATGCTAATTCGACGACTCTGAAATAGAGACCACTCGGCGATCTCGTGCATTAAATACAAACAATATTTAACCTTTATAACCTAATAACCTTTAAATATGGTATCTCTATATGCCTCATAGCGTATTTCAGACTTGTAGCTTTAACGATGAATTTTTGGCAGAATTTTGTTCAGGACACAGTTTTCATGAGCTAAAAAATACCCTCAAAATAGCCGCGAATTAAACTATGTTCGATATAACGGAATAGTTTGATATTCACTGCGTGTGAAGTTAAGATAATTTCTTAAAACACTGCCTAAAAAAATTGCTAGGTTTTTATGTTTTGAAGTTGTTACAGTCGATCTAAGTTGGCTAAAATGGCTGTTTTTTACGATCATTTTTGCATAATTAGCAACGATAATGAGCGTCAAAACAATAATACTATTTGCAACAATCTTGTATAAACCGTATTTAACATCATCAATGAGTCAATTTGTATTCCTTATTGTAGTTAGAGCAATATTTATTCCAACTCGATATAAATCATGCTTGATTTTCGGGGTTTTGATCGTTACCAAGGAAGCATTGCGTGACAACTGGTAAGATAATTATCATTCTCACGTGTACAAAGTGCTTGGCAGTATTCTAGCTAATACGTCTAATACCGGTAATGTAATATTTTGCTTTCGTATTTTAGACATTTGCTATAGCTGCCATGATTATAAAGTGCTCACATCCAGAAAGCATTCATGTATGTATAAAAGCAGCTCTAATAATTAGAAAATTGTGATCATAAATCAAAAGAACAGTAAATTTCATAAGTCCCTAAGTGTTGTGTTTTCCGCCGTTGATGTCAAACTTAATATTATTTTTGTTGAAATTTGTACAATATTCAAGAGATTGAGTAGTATCTCTTTTAAACAGTCACCCTAGGGACTTTTCAAAGTGGCCGCTTAATAGATGTTGGCCGATGAATAAAGGTCCGGCATAAATCTACATATAAAGAGGTGGAAATGTCAGGGTGCGTTACTTATCGGTTATTTTAATAAATCTGTGTCTTTTAAATAAAAGAAAATACATTAATTTTGAGCATTGCCGTTTAGACTTTCTCAAAGTCCGGGGTTTTTTCGTATTGGTATCTCTCGTTTATCTACACGCGACTCGTCAAAATAAAGAGTATCCCTACTGAGAGTATAGTCGACTTGTAGCAAGTATTATTGCAATTAGCAATTAGAAACACTGAAACAAAATATTTAATGACCGCTTAGTGCAAGTTTAGAACAATAGAATATAAACTTTTAAAAAATAAAGGGATTTTTTGAAAATAAACGTTTAATAGAGGTTGACTCTTATAAGAGGAACCAAATACAGTTATTTAGTGAGGAAAAACAATGGGACTTTTTATTGTGTCCGCCTAATAGAGGGTGACGCTTAATAGAGGTACCACTGTTACAGAAATGACTTCAAAGGCGGGTCACGGCAGAAAAAGCAACACTTACCCTACTCCCGTGTGTCAAACAAAAACGATCATTTTTATTTTGTCGGAAAGGTTATAGTTGCCTTGTTTGCGTAACGGTGATAGCAAAGGAACTATGTTTAATTCGTTTCTATTGACACCACACTGTCCATTGGATAGAGACTTAAATGAACAACAAGTTTCCATGTTGTCCTTGTTGTTTTTCAGTCTAGCTTAGGCTCTGAACATGATTTATTAATTATGGCTATCAATCAAATTCAATACTGGGCACTATTTAATAATACATTAGAAGTACTGTATTATTTGTTTATATAAGCATCGCATTATGTGACAAGTTGCTAAAATAAACTCGAACCTGTGTTTCGTTTCTTACAAAAGATATCTCAGGTGACTTAAGGCATGGGTCTGACAGCAAAAATGCCAAAAAATACCGAGAAAAATTATGTAAAAAACCTGAAACGTCCTAGACAAACTTTTATTAGTTAAGGTTGTTCCCCAAATTGAGACAGTTCTTTTGAAATATTTGGTGACCATGGCAACTGGTCACGTGACCTGCAAAAGCGTGACAAACGAGCTATTTTCTTTGAGGTCTCGGCACACGGTGAAAATCGATTTGTTCGTTTTAGTATGTGTTTTATAAGGTTGAGTATGGGGTGCAGAAGACTTTTACAACGAGGATGGCTGTCCAAGTTATTTAGATTTTGAGATAATGAGAGGTATCAAATTACACAATCGCAAAAGTCATACTTTAAATTATTATATCTATCCATCCTCGTTTGAATAATTTGAGTATCACTTGGCTATGTTGAAATCACCATTTAGTTTCCCAATTTTTATTCGCTTTCCTATAATGCAAAAGCCATTTTAAAAATAAATAAATGTGAGGTCAAAGGTCACGGTTTTGTCGCCATGGAGACCAAATGTTGTTAAGGTAAATAAGAATGCCAACAGATAATCACATTTAGTAAATTTAGTCTGCTTCGGTAAAACGGTTAAAAGATAGACCACCCCTCTAGGTTTTTCATCTGCCATATTGACATTGGAAATAACCCATGCCTTAACATACTTGAGATAAAATAAAACATTTATACTGGAGTTTTTTATCAGACAAAAGGTTGGTTATTATCTTGTAAATTTCATTTTGTAGACTTTATAGATGGGATAATAGACAATCTGCTCTCAAAGAAGAACTACCGGTATATCTATTTTCTAACCAAAAAAACACCACTACTATTCTATTCTACTATTATATAATTTTTCTATATTGAAGGAATTGTGTTGTGAGTCTCATTATATAATAATTTTTATGACTTCTATCAGATTCATTTTAGTATTTCAAAGGGCAGTATCTAAAAGTCTTGCCATATCTATTTTTAGTAACACTCGCACGCGGATATAGTTGGCTTTGTATAAACAAAACGTATAAACAAAACGATCAAAACCCCGAAAATACATGATTTATATCGAGTTGGAATAAATATTGCTCTAACTACAATAAGGAATACAAATTGACTCATTGCTGATGTTAAATACGGTTTATACGAGATTGTTGCAAATAGTATTATTGTTTTGACGCTCATTATCGTTGCTAATTATGCAAAAATGATCGTAAAAAAACAGCCAATTTAGCCAACTTAGATCGACTGTAACAACTTCAAAACATAAAAACCTAGCAATTTTTTTAGGCAGTGTTTTAAGAAATTATCTTAACTTCACACACAGTGAATATCAAACTATTCCGTTATATCGAACATAGTTTAATTCGCGACTGTTTTGAGGGTATTTTTTAGCTCATGAAAACTGTGTCCTGAACAAAATTCTGCCAAAAATTCATCGTTAAAGCTACAAGTCTGAAATACGCTATGAGGCATATAGAGATACCATATTTAAAGATTATTAGGTTATAAAGGTTAAATATTGTTTGTATTTTGTGCACGAGATCGTCGAGTGGTCTCTATTTCAGAGTCGTCGAATTAGCATATTTGCCTTCTCGCATAATAATTCAAATTTCTCCCAAACGAAAACAAATTTTTCAAAACTAAGTTCACAGGAGTTCTTATAACATGATAGGGTATCGAACTGCAAAATATGAACAAAATCGATGAATCGACTTTTGCCACGATATGTCTGGTTCTTACTGACAGTCACTCTTAAGAGATCATGTTGATGATAAATATAAGGTTAGTTATGAAGTCTTAAGTAAGAGGAACAAAACGTTCCCCTTCTCGAAACAGCATCCGGATACTATTTTTATAACAGAACCGGGGTTATACTCGTTAATATTCAGTTCTAAATTAGATTCTGCAAAGGTGTTTCAACAATGGGTTTTTGAAAAGGTTTTACCATCTATTAGAAAATATGGATCGTATATCCTGTTTAATAATCGTAATAGTCTAACATTTAAAATAGAAAATGAATATGATTTACACACAAAGGTGGTGTCTTTTATTAGGAGATTCTATGATAAAGCTATTATAACAGCAGGACTTGGTGAACTACAAGATTCATCAAACAAGAGAATCCAATCTTATAAAAAAGGGTATATGAAGGGACAACCAGATTTAATAATTCAGAATATGCATAAGCGTTATTCGGGTATGTGTATTGAATTTAAAACACCTTTAGGTAATGGTATTGTATCAAAGGAGCAGAAAGAATTACTAGAATCATATGAAGAAAGTGGTTATAAATGTTTGATTTCTAATGACTATGACTTGATTATAAATGAGATTAATGATTACATGCGTGATGTTCGTATTAAATGTAGATACTGTAATAGAGCATTTATTAATAGAGATACTTTGATAAATCATAAGAAATGGATTCACAAAATAGTATAAAAACTATTTAGTATATAAAATTATAAACTAAATGGAAGGTGAAGATTTTGATCCAATAGATGAAGGTTCTGTTGATATTAATGAACCTATTACTGATGATGATTTAGCAGAACTAATACCAAAGCAAAAAGAAACAAGGAAAACATGGTGGGAAAGGACTAAAGAACTTTTTAAGAAAAGAGGTATAACAAGAGAACGTGGATATGTATTGTTTGAAAATCCTTCAGAAACTGATATACACTGGTATGGTCGGGTAAGAGAAGAACTAGAAATGGGAAATTTATCCGAACATAGAGTACAAGAAGTAGAAAAAAAACATAGAGTACAAGAAGCTATAAATATTATAAAAGAAAAATATCCTGAGTGGGATGAATATAATTCTAAATTTATATATAATATTGATAAGGATGGTAATGTATTCCTTAGCATCAATAAAATCGGAGCAAAGAAATACTATCTCAATGATTTAAGCGAAGCTCCAAAAACAATTACTGATAAAATAGGTTGGTCTCAGGATCATATTGATATGTATAATAATGCTAAAGCCAATCTCGATATATATTACCCAGAAAACACGATTAGTAGAGAAAATGGATTTGATATTAGAGAAGATGAATCAGGTATTATTGAAGTTTATGATAGTGATAAAGGTAGATGGTATAAAATACAAACAAAAATTGGTGAGGAAAATGCGCATCTTCCTGGGAGACAAACTAATAAAATAAAAACATCTCTAGGTAAGTCAGCTATAACTCTTATGAATGAAACTGATCAAAAATTAGTTACATTATACCCAGAAGTAGAAGTTATTAATGAAAAAATAGAATCAGAAACAGATAGAATAAATTCTAATAATGATTCTATACGCAATTTAGAAGAATTTATTGATAATGCTAAAAATAATTTAAATAATAAAGATGAAACTGATGATTTAGAATCAGAATTTGAATTATATACTGGTTCACAAAGGGAAAAAGATGCTATTAAATTACAAAGAGATAATCTTTTAGAAACAAATAATCAGCTAATTGATGAAAGAGAAGCGTTAATCTCTAAAAGAAAGAGTTTAGAAGAAAAAATACATGAACTAGAAAATAAAAACGAATTAATAGAGGAAAAATTACCTTTTAAGGAACGTGTAAAACTTATTTTTAAAAAGTATGGGTTTACTGTTACAGCAATTATTGCTTCTGTTTGGGTTGCTATAGGAGTGATCATATCTAATCTAAAATCTGGTCTTAAATCTGTTTCTAAAGGTGTTGGAAATGGTTTGAAATCACTTGAGAAAAAATTAGGTGAAATACTTCCTGGTATGGCTGAATCTATAACATCTTCTATTTTTAGAGCTGCTAGCGAAGTTATTAATACCCTTACTAAAAATGCGTGGATTCTTATTGTTGGTGTTGTTTTGTATATGGTGGAAAAGTATAAACATAAAAGATGATAATAGAAATAGTATAAAAATCCATTTTTTTATATACATTATAAACTACATGGAAGGTGCAGATTTTGAACCACTAACTAAAGAAGTAGAAGAAGATATCAACGAAACGATTGGTAATGAATACGAAGATCTAATAAATAAAGATGTTGAAAGTTTTAAGCAAAAATTCGGTAGAAATTGGAGATATGCGATAGATAGGGTGAATGATATTTTTAAAATAAACAACTCAGGAAGAAGTTTACCATTATATATGGAACTTGATAATATTATAGATAATCAAAAGATCGAAAACGAGGATTATATTATACGTAGGACAATTTTAGAAATGTACCCTGAATGTAAATTCAAAAAATATTAGGGATGATCTAGGTATATCCAATTTTGATCGAAGACAGGATGCTGAGACTGAAGTAGCCAATCTTAAAGATAAAAAATCTAAAATACAATTGAAATTAGATTCTGTTGAAAGACGTGAAGCTGAATTAGCAGATCAGAAGAATAGAGCTCAAGATAAACTTGAGTACATCAAAGAAAAACAAAATACGGAAATATCTGAATCTGAAAAGGCTCGTTTAATTGAGGAGGAAGATATTGAATTTGAAAACCTTCAAAGAGCTTCTGAACAGTTGAATGAAACTAATAGAGAAAAACAAGAATTGATTTTTCAGGATAAAAATATTGATGATGAGATAGATGTTCATAATAATTTAATAGAAACTATTGATGAAAAACTACCTTTGAAAGAACGTGTTAAGCAAATAATAAAAAAATACGGTTTAACAATAACAGGTATTGCTCTAGCAGTTGGTACTATTATAGGAGTAATAATATCTAATCTAAAAGCTGGCCTTACATCCGTTGCTAAAGGTATCGGTAACGGTTTGAAATCACTTGGCAAGAAACTTGGTGAGATACTGCCTGGTATGGTTGGTGCTATCGCTAGCTTTATTTTCAGAACAGCAGGTGAAGTGGTAGGTTTCCTTGCTAAAAACGCATGGCTTCTTATTGTTGGTGTGGTTTTGTATATGGTGGAGAGGTATAAAAACAAAAGATGATTATATATTATAATGGTGATCTTGTATATTGAAAAAACAAAAGCTGATGAAACGATTTGGTTGAAAAATCCTATAACAAATAGTACAAAAATGTCACTAATTTATTGTAATTTTGTTAATCAATTATACAACCTTGAAAAAGAAGGGACGATTTCAGATGGAGAAGGTAATGTTTTACTTCGTATTCCAAAGGGAAATTATACAACAAGCTCTTTTAAAAGTGTGGTTGATAAAGCTGTTTTTCTTGGTGAGAAACCAGTTTCCATAAGCAAATCCATTCTTACCCCAAAGGTAAATATTAAATTAAATGATAGTTTAGCAAAATTATTAAAACTTGAAACAAGTCTTGAAAAAGATTCTAAAAATGTTATAAATATTGGTAAAACTCTTGAATCAGTATACGTACATTGTAATCTGGTTGATTCTACACAAGTTTTATTCAAAAATAATTATTCACAAATATTGGCATATGTTAATGTGGACACGGTTGGGGAGAAATTAGCTTATGAACCTCTTAATAGTTTGTATACACAAATAAAAAACGATGATTATATCAGTAGTATTCGGTTATGGGTAGCTGATTATAATAATAATATTATTCTTTCTGGGGTATATCCAATGAAAATGGTAATAGAAATCGTATAAAAATAAAATTGTTTTGTATAGTATATGGAAAATCATGACGTATTGTATCCTGAGCTGCCAAATTATAGTGATGGTGAAAACTTCAGATTACGCAAGGTAAATGAGGTTATGTCTAAGCTAGAAACTGAAGTCAAACATTATGAAAACGTTAGGAAAAAATATGCTAAGACACGTGGAATCTTTCATAAAACAGCAGTCATAAGTGGAATCTTTTCTGTACTTTTTACTGGTTCTGGTGTAACTACAAGCTTAACAGGTGCTGGAGCTGTCATAGGCGTCCCTTTAGCGGGGGTTGGTGGTATTCTCGGTTTAGTAGCATCTAGTTGTACAATTATAACGAAAAAACTTACTAAGAAGGTAGCAAAACATGAAAATACTATTCAGCTCGCAAAAGCAAAACAAAATAGTATATATGACCTGGTGTCAAAAGCCTTGTCTGATAACAAGATTGATGAAAGAGAATTTGAACTAATTATGAGTGAGCTACAAAAGTATCAAACGTTGAAGAGTGATATTAGATCTACACGGAATAATGAGTTTTTAAAAAAGAGCTCAACCCTAGATATAAAAAAAATAAGAGAGGAAATGAGGGTAGAGATGAGAAAAGAAATTGTGGATCAACTAACAAATCAAAAGAAATAAGTATTTCATTTGAAAAAACACCAATGGGTGGATTTACATATAGATTGCGATATGATAAAAATAAATATTAACTATAATCTTATAAACGTATAAAAGTGAATCTTATCTTATTATTATATAAGATGAAATTTATAGATTTTGAACAAAAGTTTCCAAACTATAACACCAATCGTTTTACCAATGTAAATGGTAAAGTTTGGTTCATTTTCAATGGAGATGAGTATGATCCTTTTGATGAAAATGGTGATTTGGTAAAAAAAGTTTACACATTTCCTAGTTGGAATGGTCACACATATACACCAGAAAATATAGCCGACTTTCTTGGATCTAATTTTCCAAAAGCTGTTATGCTTACAAATACAAAATATTCAATCCCGGCTGTAGGTCTTAGTGATAACCCGTCTGATATTAAAAGATTATTAACCAAATTAAAAATATTTGTAACTCCAGGTGAAAGTTTTCCTTTTACTATTAAAAATATTTTCGAGTTAACACCTCCAACTATAAAAAATACATCCGATTGGACAATATGGATGGAAGATCCTAATTTTAAAAATTGGTCTCAACAGTTGAATTTTGCTGTCTGGTGTGCCACGGCTGGTTGCGGAATTTCGTTTAACCTTATTGAACCTGATACACAAATAGCATCTATATTAAGGTTTCATGTTATTTTCACGATAAGATCTATTTTAAATTCTCTTCAAGCTATATTACCCTGGGATAATAACTTTGTTTGGGATGGTACTCGATATAATAAAGGCGCTTTAGTAAAATTGTGTAACGAGTTTGGTATTAATTCGACAAACCCTGATTTTAGATTCAAGGGTACGTCTACAAACTCTGATTTGTTTGGGTTTCATTATACTAGTCCATACAAAGATTCACTAACCGGATATTACAAGTCAACTCACAAGGATAGAAGTCAATATAATTGGTTTATTCCTCAAAAGGGGGTTGGTATAACGAAAGCAGGCTTGTCACGATTAAATCAAAGTATTGAAACGTTTGTTTATTGTGTTTTAGGTGCTCAAGTACAGACTAGATCATCAATTATAGGTGATTCAGGAGGTGCTACAGAAACGCAAGAAGTATTTCTAAATCTGTTTGAAAATTCAGTAATTGAGGATGATATTTCGAAAAGTATACAGCGATATCAATTTGCAATTCAGAATGCTAAAGTAAAGCTTGATTTAGCAATATCTCCTGGTTGTTGGTTGTTACCATCTATGTTAATTATAAATACAGAATCAACTATCGGTTATAATAATAAGCTTCAGAGAGCAACAACTGATATGAAATTTGGTGTCAATAATATTAATAATGAAACTAAATCTACTGGTTCAAAACATAATATGGGTAATTCAAAAGTTAAATTACCACATAATACAGATGATAAACCTAAAAAAGAAATCGATGATAAACCTAAAAAAGATATTATAAACCCCTTTACTAAACTAAGTGTAAAACCTTCGCAAACATCTAATCGACATGATACTAATCTAGCAGTCGTTACGGTTGGTGTAGCGGGTATTGTTTGGGTTATGTTTCGATAAATATTAATAATCGATTAAAGAAGTATATAGTATATAGAATATAAAATGGTGTTTTTAACTATTATGTCTAAAAAAAATAAATTTAGGATTTATCTTGATGAACAATTATATAATGTTTCTAAAATAGCATTATTAAATGTTGTAATTAATTATAAAACAGAGATTATAATGAATGAAGTGGAAATACATTGTGATATGGTCGATTCTAATCAAAGATTGTATAATGGAAAACGTTCAGATATGCTTTTGCTAATTAATAAGGTAACAACAAATCAAACAATATATAATACTAATAATAAAATATTTACTGATTTGTGTTGTAATAATCTAAACTATTTATCTTTTTCCATAAAATATACAACTGGTGATCTTGTTCCAAATATTGATAATATTTACATGGATGTAGAAATTATTTAAGCTACAACAATAAAGTCATTACAGTATTATTCTAACGATTCCAAGCTTGGTTGCGATAAAGGAATGTCAATACGTTTTGCTTTCCTTCTAAAAGAATTTCTCTGTAGCCGTTTGACGGAATCTTTACGATCGATATCATCCAATTTCCTCTTCAATTCTTGACGACAACTTTTTTGACAAACTTTACTGACTAACTTTGTTTTACTGACAAACTTTACTGACAAACTTTGTTTTATAAGTAAAGATCACCTGATGTCTTATGATAGTCGTATGATGCATCACCTGATGTCACATGATGTCTTGTGACCTGTGACGCACCTTCATTAATAACCACATTATAGTTACAAAAAATAAAATCATAATTAGAATTCCTGACATTCCTGAGATTCCAAGAATTTGATTGACAGTAAATTCCCGGAAATTTCTTTAATATTGTATGACTAAATATCATAATTATCCATTTTATTGTGATTTTTTAGATTATTGTCCTCGAATCGGCCATTGCCTACTACTACATAGTACGTATGAAATTTAAAATTCGAGTGCCATAAATAGGCCCAATCTTTAGTCTTCTGGCATATACAAAGTGAGGTCGAGTACAACCCGAACACCACCCCTCCCCCACACTCACATTTTCCCCCATCTCCCTACCCCCAAGGGAACAAAGGAGTTCCGGGAACTATTTAGTTTCAACAAAGGTTTCATTTCGCAGAAAAGCGGTTGGTGGCTTTTCTCGATAGACGCTGATTGAAACAACTCAAGAAACCTTTGTCATTTGGTAAGTTCAATTGAAGATTATATCGTTAGATGTACATATATAGTACATTATTACTTTTGTGGCCAACGTTTCAAAGTTCAATATATTGTTTCTTGAGAGCGTTTTACTCGTAGTTCCGGAACTATTCAGTTTCAACGAAGGTAATAGTTTCATTTCGCAGGAAAACTGTTGGTGGCTTTTCTCGATAGACGCCGATTGAAACAACTCAAGAAACCTGTATTATTTGGTAAGTTTTTAAGCTTAAAAAGTTGTTTAAAAGTAAAATCAATTTCAAATTATATTACATGTACATTATACCTTTTGTGGCCGACGTTTCAAAGCTCAATATATAGTTTCTTGAAAGCGTTTTACTCTCGACAAAATGTAAGGGAATTAAAGGACGCCAAACTTCGCACTCTCTCAATATCGTGTGATTCTATTTTGTCGCATCTGTTAACGGGTAGATGTAAGCGACGGCTACATATTTATACATCTGTAGCCTTTTTTTCACGACAGTGGTCTACAAACTTGCGAAGTTTAGGACGCCAATCTTTGAAGATTGCGAAATAGCACATGTTTTTGTCACAACCGTGAACGGATAGATACAAGCGAAAGTAATATAAACTTTTTATTTCATTTCAATTTTAAAGTAAATGTGTATGTAAATCGTTCCTTAGTCAACTTAATAGAAACGGCACAAATCATTTACCGATAATTATTCATTTATATTTCCATATATACGCAGGGTCCATTGAGCCAGAGTATAGCCGTCATGTTGTGTAAGCAGTAAAGCGTTTGCTCGCGTTAAATATAATGAGTTTTCCTAACATCAAGTTGGAACAGGAGTATATTATTTATTGTATTGAATGGTATATATTATTTATGTCGAAGAAGGACCTAAAAAGCTTCTTATTTTAATTTACGGCTATCCAACCAAATACCAATACGTAGTTGACCATGGTTTTATGTCCATACTTCGGTGCAATATTGAATAAATGTGCCTTAAACAGTGTAACTAAGAAAATCATTCTGATTGAAACTTGGGTCTGAGTGTGCATGTCTTGGCAAACACGACTGATGTTTCCGGCGGTCACGTGTCAAGCTTTCTGTGGAATTTCTTCCTTTAAACACAACTTATACTTAACAACTGATATTTGAAGAGTGATATTTACAAAATAACAAATAAATAAGTTTCGAAGTAGAGGTTTAGGCCCTGTTTAGTCTCCAGTGATGAGTCAACATTCGAAAGGCCTCTTTTCCTCCTTTCTCAACCCTCCCTCCCCATCGAGAGTCTCTGCTATAGGCTACATGTCATCATTGGCTTTCGAGATGCCGAAGCTTTTTCGACAGTTCTCGTTGTTTGATCGAAACAATTTCTATAGGATTTAAAAGACATAATGGCGTTCGATATTTGAGCTCCGGTATATTAAAATATTTGAAGTTTTTGAAATGCCCTTATGGGAGCATCTATTAATGATATTTATTATATAGATATCAATGGAATACCAGGATTTATCCGGTGTCGAAAACGAAGAAACAGCTTGACTACAATAATATAATACATTGGCTCAGAGTTAAATTATTTATAAATCTAGTAAGATCAGCAGTGCTATGTATGAGAGGAACTAGAACTTTTAAACATTTAACCATGATATAGATAATATTGATATTGTAAATAGTTTTAACAGAATCGAGTAGATTTTTATTTATTTTTCTAGTTTTTTATATATATATATACAACCCATCATGTGGGCGACTATTTTTTAATCTATTAATTTATTTTATTCACTGTATAAATAATTTATTTAAGGAGTTTGTTAATAAAGTTATTTCTATTGATTGATTGATTGATTGATTGATTGATTGATTGGTTGATTGATTGATTGATTGATTGATTGATTGTCTGATTGGTTGATTGATTGATTGATTGATATGATTGATTGATTGATTGATTGATTGATTGATTGATTGATCGATCCAATTACATGTAAATTTTGTATTCACTTATTTCTATATCCATTTTTTTGTATTTATTTTGCACATTTGTTGTTTAATGTATGTATGTATTTAATTATTTATTATTTTATTTATTTGTTTGTTTATTAATTTGTCGTTTTACTTATTTATTTACTCATGTGTACTTATTTATTTATTATACATTTATCCTTATACTCCGAGTATATTATATTTATTTATTTTTTATTTTTTATTTATATATTTATCCTTTTATTTAGCTATTATTTCTTTTTTTATTAATCTATCTATTGATTTATTTGTTTGTTTTTTTGCTCGCTTGTTGTTTGTCGATTTGTTTTTTTTCTTTTTATTGATTGTATATTTGCTTGTTTGTTTGCTTGTTTATTTATTCATTTATTCATTTATTTATTTTGCTTGTTTATTTATTCATTTATTTATTTTGGTTGGTTGGTTGGTTGGTTGGTTGGTTGGTTGGTTGGTTGGTTGGTTGGTTGGTTGGTTGGTTGGTTGGTTTATTACGAACAAAATTTTTTTTTTATAATTACCAATATTTATACCAATATGAGATATCTTTTAAAATATCATTATTTTTAACTTATTACCATTTTGTTTTGGTTTTAGAATCATCCAAGTGATTTGTGATTGTATCCAGACAGCAAAAAGTACCGGCCTAGTAAAGATGTCTAACGAGACCTCACAGAAGATTTTGAAACTTGTTGCGAACGAGATTATTTGTGGACTACTGTTGGAGAATATTCCGGGGGGAGGGTTATGTGGCAAAGAAATTGGTTCAAACTTCAGGGCTAAAATTGGACCAGAATGTTTCAAGGAGTTTAAGGAGATCCTCACTTCAGAGTTTCCAAAAAGCGAAGCTTGGAAAACGATCGTGGAATCCTTACCTGACGTTAAATATAAAAAAGGAAAACTAAACTTGAAAACACACCGAAGAGGAACTAGTAGTGGGGATACTATGGCCATTAGAAAATACACATTAGAGATTCTCTACCAGATGGTTATTGTTTTGCTGAAGGGCCACCTCGAAGATGTAAATCAAAAAGGTATGAATGGGAACACATTACTGCATCTTGTCGCGTCATTACCAACGGAGAATATAAATGCAATGAGCTTTCAATTCAATGTGCTAAAGCTATTGATTGATGCATCGGCTGATTGCTCGCTTAAAAACGACCAAGGTATGACCCCACTGCATATAATTGCAGGCGACTATCTACTCGATCCAAACAAAGACTTTGCGCTTTCACACAAGCGTGGTCTTGCAAACGAGTGTAACACAAATGGCAGACTTCAGAAGTTGTGCATCCTTGAACCAATGATCCAAAAGCCATTTATGGAACGAGGGCGATATGGTAACTCAATTCTTCATGAATGGGTTATTAACTGTTCTGGCCATAACAAAATGTCCCCCATTGAAGAACAGATTGGTGATTGGATCATCGAAAGCGCCAATGTACCAACCTACTTAGCCAACGATTATAATTGTAACGCCCTTCATTATGCCTTTACAGATGATCTGGTTAAGATTTTGTGCCAACACAAATCTCACCACGACACAGATCGTTTCAATGCAGATGGAGATACGCCATTTCTGCATATAATAAAGAATGGCCTTTTGCGAAGGCTTGCAAACATTGCCCATGAAACTGATTTTGAAGGCATACTCGCAGCCGAGATGAACATAAATTTCAACTCTGACCCAAACAATGTCAAACACATCTCCATTAATGGAAATAAAGTTGATGATCTTAATCTAAAAACATTTGAGAAGAATGGCTTTGATATTGCTGCCTGTGACAGTACAAAGAGGAATTGTTTAGACTACCTGCTAGCGTTCGTGAATGCTTTGTTATCTTTTAACAAAGAATCGCCACATTTTCAAGAGGTTTTGAAATATATCGTCGAGAGCTGGATACAAAGTGTACTAAGAAGTGGTGGAGCTTTTGATAATCAAGCGGAAAGGGAGAGCACTCTTTCCAAACTAATAAAAGTGTTTTTTGAAGCAGGGTCGACTGATCAACTCACTTCTGAAATGATTTTTAACTGTATCAAGAAACTGTTTGTCCAAGGCGCTGACCCAAATATGATAACTTGTCCTGATAGCATCCATGTCCTTCTGTACTGTTGTACAAAAGCCATCCGTGGAAATGATTTGCACCTACGACTTGTGGAGATCCTTTGCGAGAATGGTGCTAGCAAGAATACCAAAAACCTTAAAGATCAAACTTGGGCGAAGATGTTATCTGACAGCGGAGGACACGATATCTTACAAATCATTAAGGACACCAAGCCTAAGCGTAGAGTGACCTTGGATATCCAGTCAGTGAGGTATAAAGACCAGTTAGATTCCCTTTCCCGTGAAGTTCAACCTCAACGAATTGACGACCGCCTGGCATACCGCTATGACCCAAACTTGATCGGCGAAGGTGCTATAAGCTTTGTATTTCTTGCCATCGATGATAAAGCTAAAAGAGAGCTAGCTTTGAAACGGATCGATAGATATTCCTATAAAAAGCAAATGACAGCCGAAATAAAAGCACTCAAGGACTTAGAACAGAACCAGAATGTTATCAACTTTTACAATTTAGAAGAGACAAAGGATTTCTATTATCTTGCCATAGAATTAATGGATGGCGACTTGACAGCTCTAGTTAAAAATAAGCAGCTGCATCATCATCTTTCAGATAACGCTGCATACCATGCCATGCAAAAGCTTGCAGCAGATATAGTAAGAGGGATGGAATTCTTGCACAGGAAAGGAATGATTCATCGAGACATCAAACCTGGAAACATACTATATCGTGAGGTACATATCTAGTGTTGTTATTATTATAAACAGTTTATATTATTTTTATTATTACTATAATTTTGAATTTAATGCTACCAACTCATTGGTTAGGTATATAGTAACAACACATTTCATGGGGTGATGGGGCATGGAAATTTAGCACTTCATTTGCATGCCTGAAAACATACTGGTTAGTTACATGGCAAAGACAGGTGATTATCCTGTCTCTAAGGGTCATAATCCCTTAGGCCAGAGGTGATAATCCTCCAACTTATCCCAACAGTTCTTATGGCAAAAAAAGTGTCCAACTAAATAGAATACCACGACTTTATAGGTCAAAGAGTGACTGGTATGGGAGCACTAAATGCCAACATAGTTAGTAGAGGGAAATGGTTATGAAGCCCTTTGTTGTATGTTTTTGTACACTTTTTTTCAAGCGTGACCGTGCATAATCTTTTGTTTCGCAATTGTTTTAGCAATATTGGATACGTCTGAGTGAACAGACCAAAAATCATTATTTTGGCTGTTGCTTCAAAATACTCAAAGATTTAGAACAAATATTACAATATTCCTTACAATAATCTCATAGAAAAAGTTTATGTTGACTCATTTTGCAATTTTGATTGGCCATAAAGAAAATGTTGTGCACGGTCAAGACCGGTTCAACTTCGAAATGCAAACAAAGAAGTACAACAAAAGGTTTCCTAACCAGTCCCCTCTATGAACTATGATGCCAACCCTTGCTTTATTAAATTCATGTAATTTATTTTTTTACTTAAGTATGATACCTTTAATTTATATCACCTAAATGACATGTTGACATTGCTCAAGTTCATCAAAGTTTATGTCCCTTCTGTATACACCTATTTCAATTAACGTTGTCCATCTGGAATGGTTGATCTGAGACCGATAGGAATTGTGGGACTTCAATAAATTGCAAATGTGTTGTTTTAAGCACACTTGAATGGTGCTGAATTATGGATAATAGTATTTCAGAAGTAAACATTAATATTCGAGCGTGATTATAATAGTGTATTTATAGTTTACTGAGCTCCCACAATTCCTATCGCGGTCACAGATCGACCATTCCAGATGGACAACGTTAATTAAAATAGGCGTGAATACAGCAGATCGTGGCTTGTTAATATACCTGAAACATCATAGCAATTATTTACAAGTGCTTTACAGTATAAATGGTTTATAATGACAAAATATCAAGACAAAGGGAGGGTGGGTTGGGAATTTGTTTGCATCAAAGTTGAACTAGAATTACTACACAATTTTAATTACACACACCTAGATTAACAGGCATGGTAAAGAAACGATCTGTGATTTGACTACATAATTGGGTGCACGTGAATACATTGTGTACCTAACTGACTTTTATACCAGTCTTTGTCCTAATAGTATTTCGTATTCGTAACAGATCGAACCTATTAAAGCCAATGGTTGAATTATTAACTGTAATTTTTATTCTTTAAATTGGCTGTACACATGAACTTTTAAAAAGGGTATCATATATACTTGTGCATGGCAAGTGATTAAATAACCCAGACACAAACTCAACTAATTAAGTAGGTATAATTCAAGCCTGAGCTATGCATAGAGCCAAGTACATATATACATTGTAAAAACTGCATCATTGGACGGAAAAGACTATGAGTACGTAATGTGTTTACATATTATTAGTTAATAATATGTAAACACATCGCATGGCAATAATTTGCAACTCCATTTTTAATAAACGCTTATTTGCAACCCCCCCCCCCCCCCCCCCTCCTCCAAAAAACCCTCCCCAACACACCCACCTAGTAACTTGTATATCAAGCTCATTGCATTACATTGCACATCTCATCATACAATCATTACCATTATTTCTTTGCAATCTTCATTTATCATCGACAGGAGCCTGAACTAACCCTCAAACTGGCAGACTTTGGCTTGGCAAAGAAACTCAATAGTTGTGATCAGTCAACAGTTCTAAGCGCCAACTCAACGTCTTTGTGTGGAACGCGTGGCTGGATGGCACCCGAACTCATCAGAAGAGCACAACCGTCACCAACAAAAGAAACTGACATGTTTGCTTTGGGCTTGGTGCTGCACTTTCTGTTTTCTAAAGGATACCATCCTTTCCACTCTGTTGCAGTTTCACTGGTTCAAGATTTGTCTACCGGAAAGCTTCGACCACATGAAATAGAGTCAAACATCAGTGAGAAAAAGATGAAGATTTATAGAAGTCTAAAGAAGGAACAGAGCCATTTGGTAATGTCTCTTTTGAATGATAATCCCACGAAGCGTCCTGGCTCCAATGATCTTTTAAAGGAACATTGCTACTTCTGGAGCTGTATCAAGAAGGTTTACTTTATGTGGAAAGTTGGCGATCAACCCGAAGTTGCTAAACCTACCAGCCCCCCAACGACTACCTTTGGAAGCAGCCTCCGAAACTCTAAACTGGGTACAAACATCAGTCAGAATGCTTGGAATACTATGATATCACAGGATCTTTTCCAGGAAGTCTCCAAGAGAAAAAATTACGACACCTCATCACTCCTAGGTATATCATCATCACCATTGTCATCATTATTATCACTATCATCATCATCAACGTACCATTATCATCATTATCATCATCAACATCATCAACTCCATGTACCATCATCATCAACATCATCTTCACCGGCCATTATCATTATCCTCGTCCTTTTCATCCTAATCTTAATTGTTGTCATTGTCATTATAGGCCTCATTAGATTCTTTCGCAACGCGTACGCCCACTATGAAGAAAGATCATCAAACTGCAATGCCGAAATTCTGAATGACGAAATCTTCAAAAAGATCCCAGATTTCTTTGTAACAGTTTGGAAGGAAGTTCTCAGTCAAGGTTGGGTCGAACAAGGAAGTGGAAAGGACATGCTTCTGAACGTGATCAACAAAATGGACTAAGATTTATAGAAAAAGGATATAGAAAGTTCACAAGACCAATAATGCATTTCGTCTTATATTATTATAGGGAATATTAATTCACCTAATACAATATATAGTTCCTCTACGGGATATAGAGAAAATACTCTTATAAATACTCTTTTTTTTACATAATTGTACAAGCTTGGAACAACCTTCCTGCTTATATAGTAGAAGCAGGCAGACTATCTGCCTTAAACAGTATCTTAACTAATTATCTAGGCTTAAACTAAGTGTAACTGATATGATTTGTTTACTTACAAATAACATACTTACATATTTATGTATTGATTGATATATCCATTTACTGAAATATTTTCTTATCATTCTACTATATATTTATCCATCTATTCGTACATTTGTAGCTTTGCTCATAGAGTGCAATTACCAATTGATTTTTTTTTAGATTATACTAATTGATAATTTAAATAATTTACTTACTTTATTCATTTTTAGTATAAATACAAAGGTGATTATACAAAATCGCGCGCTCTGATTGGTTTGCTATCTCGGATTATCAGCCGATAATCACCTTTTCGGACAAAATGGCCGCCAGTAGTTGTTTTGTCACTGTTAGCAAAGATGAAATTGAAAACTTTAAAGAAAATGCTGTCCCAAAATCGACAAAAGAAGCTACTAAGTTTGGAGTCAAGCTATTTTAAGGTATCATAGTAAATTTTCACGTTGTGAAAATCGGTAAATATTCACCGATAATCACTTCGCCTTCGGCGAATAATTGTTAAATAACAGTTTATAAATTTGATTACACATCACAGAGTGCAATTGTTCAATTGTACTAATTGATTATTTCAGATATTTTACTTACTATATTCATATGTATTTTTAAATAATATAAATAAGGAGTCTATACTTTATAAGCACATCGTGCTTTTTCTAGACTCCTATTCTTAATCATTGTACAATTTTGTAAATTTAGAACTATGATAAATTTGTAATGATGATGATGATTATGAATGAATAAAGATTGATTGATTGATTGATTGATATATTTGTTTGTCATTTTAGGGAGTTTTTACATAGGGATAACCTCTTAACTTCCTTTCTAGATGCCCTTTTTAGTTGTTTTTGTAGTGTTTCGTCTGCTCTATTCAGATTTTATATTTTGTATATGTATCTATTTAGTTGCATCTGGGATAAATCTTTATTGTATTGTATTGTATTGTATTGTATTACTGATTACTGATTGGTCAAATTAAAATCAAAAGTTGGGAGTACTCTGTTTAACATTGCGCTCAAGACGGCTTCGTTAACATCGAGGTTTTCATAACCACATTCCAACAGGGAGGCATGCTTCAGATTGACAACTAGGTACACATATACATCTAGATCTAATTGCAAGAATGTTTCACATGAGAAAAGAACATTAGTAATTTAGTAAAAAAAGGAATAACAAAAGTTCAGCTCGAGTGTTATTCTTTTGTCTTTTAATTAATTGCTTTCCCGCAAAATTACAAAAGTCAGTACAACGTTGTTGCATTTAGGTGTATCTTACTGCGTTTCTCATGATAGCATGGCAGTTTCTTATCGGGAAAATCTTCTTCACATAGCGAGAAATCCTTTGTTTATCCTCTGAGTTTAAATTGTCAGCCATATTTATTATAACGCGTTTGCATACTTCACTCGTCCCAGGCCAGAAGCTCGATAGGAAAATGGCTAATTGCTGTGGAATAGACCGCAAACATCATATCCATTACATTGCGACTACTCAAAGCAAGGCCACCAAACAAAATTTTCACAAATTATTCAACACCTATACAAGACAATTCTGGTGTTTTTTTTTTTTGTCGACACTTTGATATTGTATTTCGACAGTAAAATTTCCTGAATCTTAGATTCCTCGTAATTCTATTGTTTAGATACTTGGACGTGATTGGATGATTTGTGAAAAATTTGTTTGGGTGGCCTTGGTTCGAGTAGTCGTACTGTAAATAGATTCAAATTTTTACTCTGAAATAGAGCGCAAACAATATATCCATGAAATAGAATCAAATTACTACTGTGGAATAGAGCGCAGACACTATATCCATGAAATAGAATCAAATTGTTACTGTGAAATAGAGCGCAAACAATATATCCATGAAATAGAATAAAATTGTTACTGTGTAATAGAGCGCAGACACTATACACATGAAATAAAATGAAATATTTACTGTGAAATAGAGCGCAAACACTATATCCATGAAATAGAATCAATTGAAATTGCTACTGTGGAATAGAGCGCAAAAACTATATCCATAAAATATGAAATCTGCACTGTGGAAAAGAGCGCAAATTGCTACAGTGGAATAGAGCACTAACATTAAATGAAATAAAAAAGCTAAAATATTTTATTAAACATTAACTTTCATAGAATATATATCAATATCAACACAACTTTAAAAAAACTATATTTGTATAATTTCATTTTTTTTTATTTACTTATATTAAAATAAACATTTAAAAAATGAATATTACTAGATTGAATGACTTTTTAACGAATGATAGCTATTGTAATTCAAATCAAACAAATTGTTATTCAAATCAAACAAATTGTTATTCAAATCAAACAAATTTGAATTACAATATCTACACTCAAAAACAGGCATTACTCCAACGAAGAACTTTAAAAATGTCAAAAACGTCAGTTTCACTATATTTGTATTTTATGCTATATATTTGCAATTTTACTTCGACAAAGGATTTATGTCAAAAACGTCTGTAAGTACATGTAACACTCCCTCCTACGTGGCGTATAATATACATTGTTTTGCTCTGCTGAAGGAATAATGTCTTCATGCTCAAAACTCTTTTTCATCTATGTATAAGTTGACGTTGTTGCAGGTTGTAGACGATTTTTGCAAACTTACTATGTATCTGGGTGTTTGAGCTTTCTGTGAATAAGGTACTGATCATGACACGTGACAGGTTGTAGAAGATTTTTGCAAACTTACAACGTCTCTGGGTGTTTGAGCTATCTGTGAATAAGGTACTTATCATGACACGTGACAGGTTGTAGACGATTGTTGCAAACTTACAATGTCTCAGGGTGTTTGAGTTTTCTGTGAATAAGGTACTTATCATGACACGTGACAGGTTGTAGACGATTTTTGCAAACTTACAACGTCTCAGGGTGTTTGAGCTTTCTGTGAATAAGTTACTAATCATGACACGTGACAGGTTGTAGAAGATTTTTGCAAACTTACAACGTCTCAGGGTGTTTGAGCTTTCTGTGAATAAGTTACTGATCATGACACGTGACAGGTTGTAGAAGTTTTTTGCAAATTTACAACGTCTCTGGGTGTTTGAGATTTCTGTAAAATAAGGTACTTATCATGACACGTGACAGGTTGTACACTCTTCTGTAGCATATGCCTCGACCAACAAAATCAATAAACAAACATATCCACAACTTATACAACATAAAGTGCTGACATACAAAACAAACACAAACACACTACCTCACATCAAACCACTTTATCACACATATCAAACTATATCACACAAAACTACATCACACAATACACAACACAAGATACAACTCACTAAATTACACGCTACATTACATCATACAACAATGAAATACAATACATAACATTTTGCACTAAACCACAACACACCATATTCAACACCACACCGCATGACACTACACCACATTACATTACATTCAACGCAACACAACACATATTAGGAACCAAACAAATGACACACAATAAATTTAAAGCATCTAACCACAAAAACACAACACACTACAAAACACTACCTTACTGAATTCTATGTCACACTACCTCACATCAAACCACTTTATCACACGTATATCAAACGATATCACACAAAACTACATCACACCACACATAACACAACATACATCTCACTAGATTACACACTACATTACATCATACAACAATGAAATACAATACATAACATTCTGTACTGAACCACAACACACCATATTCAACACTACACCACATTACACTACACCACATTACATTACATTCAACGCAACACAACACATATTATTATACTATGCATCATCTGTCGCATATGTTTTCTTCAACACGACCACTAAACTAACTTATACACACTTGCACTCACATTTATTATGGATATATGATAATACATTACAACAAATTAAAATACATTACATTACATTACATTACATTACATTACATTACATTACATTACATTACATTACATTACATTACATTACATTACATTACATTACATTACATTACATTACATTACATTACATTACATTACATTACATTACATTACATTACATTACATTACATTACATTACATTACATTACATTACATTACATTACATTACATTACATTACATTACATTACATTACATTACATTACATTACATTACATTACATTACATTACATTACATTACAGTGCCTCAACTTAATACATTACACTACATCACAGTACAGTACGTGCATTGCCTTACCTCACTCTATATTACACTACATCACATGACATTGCCTTACCTTACCCTACGTCACATTACATTCAAATGCATTTCATACAAAACATTACATCACAGTGTACATTACATAACATTACATATACTCGTTCACCACTCAGTCAATGAAATATTACATATACTTTCATAAAACTGTTGCATAAACGCAGGGAAAGTTTTGTATTCCTTCGGGAATCTCAACTCATCACCCCACCAACTCCCATTACCTCCAGCTTCAAAACTCAAACATAAACCACTCATAACTACATTTCACAAACACACATAAACTACAAACCCTCCACACTTCACACCCCACCACTTCCCTTACGCGATGAGTTGGTACGAAAACCTGTTTAGTAATATGTACATATTTAACATTGACTTTTTGCATTACAAACAATTGGCAATACATCACATTACAATACATTTCGATACATGGTATATTACATCGCTTTGTACTTCACATTACATCAGACATTGTACATTACACTACATTACATCACTTCAAAATCACATACAATACACTACATTACATTATAGTAAACTACATTACATTACATTACTTTTACGACATTATACAACACTATACTACATTACAGTAAATCACATCACATTACACTGCATTACATTAAATTGTACATTACATTATACATCACATTACACTGTACATTTAATCACGTTTAATCACTTTACATTGTCCATTACATTACAAAACAATTTGCAATACATTACATCACATTACAATACATTTCGATACATGGTATATTACATTACATCACATTGCACCACAATAAAACACTACACGTTAAACCTTACAACATTTTTGCGGACAATTATCCGCCGTTATTCAGAACACATCCATACCTTACACTTATACCTGGACTTTTATGCCAGTACGGCCATAATACGATAAGTATTCACTCTCACTCCCACCCATTAACATATCAATTACACAATTACCATTATATTCATGCCTTTCATTCCATCATATACGCTTTTGTATCATATACGTGACCGCCTCGTAAGTCGATAGTACACGTAGGGTGAGCTTGCGGCCGTGAGTTATGAAACGTGAAGGTCCTAACCTCTACCATTTGTCTCAACCCCTAACGATTAGCTTATGGTAGGACTATCGACTTATCTACCCTTCGGTTTCCCTTCCCTTCCTATGTTTATACGTCCCCTCCCTCCATCGAGGCAGTCACGTATTTCCACAAGAACTCGAGTTCACTTTGCGCCTTCTTCTATACATATCATGGTTTATAATTGCTGTTATTTTCACATTATTTTTACATTTTATTTCCACATTTTGATGTACTTTTCGTTTATTAATTCCCTTAACTTTCATCATACCACCGTTTGTTCCACACTTACAGTCGGTTCATACACATCGCTCTTGCATTAAACGCTTATGAACTCAAAGTATATTTCTTAAAATAACACCGGATATTTCTCGCATTAAACCGGGACTTACACCACCTACAACCCAAAGAAACACTTCTACCTAAGCTTTTAAAAAAATACATAATATATATTTCTTAAAAAGAACACCACCTACAACATACGCAAACACTTCTTAACATAAGCACTTAAGAATTACACATACATTTAT
Organism: Metridium senile; assembly: GCA_949775045.1. NCBI lineage: Eukaryota > Metazoa > Cnidaria > Anthozoa > Actiniaria > Metridiidae > Metridium > Metridium senile. The sequence goes on from OX459106.1 coordinate 639,359, forward strand.
TAAAAAAAACAATTACGCATATACTTTATAAAATAAAGTATGACTCGTACATAATTTCAGAACTTCTAAGAAGAATAAAATAGGCAAACACTTCATACACATTTAATAACAACACCCACAATGCACACACACTTTTATAGAAAAGAACAAACAACATGTATTTCCTACATACAAACATATTTTTTATATAAAGGAATGAAAACTTTTAAACATATTTATATATACTTACACACACATTTCCTAGAGGAAACATAAGCACTTAAGAGGCACATATATATTTTATAAAAAAAAAATTGTTACTGTGAAATAGAGCGCAAACAATATATCCATGAAATAGAATAAAATTGTTACTGTGTACGTAATAGAGCGCAGACACTATACACATGAAATAAAATGAAATATTTACTGTGAAATAGAGCGCAAACACTATATCCATGAAATAGAATCAATTGAAATTGCTACTGTGGAATAGAGCGCAAAAACTATATCCATAAAATATGAAATTACTACTGTGGATTAGAGCGCAAAAACTATATCCATAAAATATGAAATCGCTACTGTGGAAAACAGCGCAAATTGCTACAGTGGAATAGAGCACTAACATTAAATGAAATAAAAAAGCTAAAATATTTTATTAAACATTAACTTTCATAGAATATATATCAATATCAACAAAACTTTAAAAAGGATATATTTGTATAATTTCATATTTTATATATACTTATATTAAAATAAAAATTTAAAAAAATGAATATTACTAGATTGAATGACTTTTTAACGAATGATAGCTATTGTAATTCAAATCAAACAAATTGTTATTCAAATCAAACAAATTTGAATTACAATATCTACACTCAAAAACAGGCATTACTCCGACGAAGAACTTTAAAAATGTTAAAAACGTCAGTTTCGCTATATTTGTATTTCATGCTATATATTTGCAATTTTACTTCGACAAAGGATTTATGTCAAAAACGTCTGTAAGTACATGTAACACTCCCTCCTACGTGGCGTATAATATACATTGTTTTGCTCTGCTGAAGGAATAATGTCTTCATGCTCAAAACTCTTTTTCATCTATGTATAAGTTGACGTTCTTGCAGGTTGTAGACGATTTTTGCAAACTTACAATGTATCTGGGTGTTTGAGCTATCTGTGAATAAGGTACTTATCATGACACGTGACAGGTTGTAGAAGATTTTTGCAAACTTACAACGTCTCTGGGTGTTTGAGCTTTCTGTGAATAAGGTACTTATCATGACACGTGAAGAAGATTTTTGTTGTAGAAGATTTTTGCAAACATACAACGTCTCTGGGTGTTTGAGCTTTCTGTGAAGGTACTAATCATGACACGTGACAGGTTGTAGACGATTTTTGCAAACTTACAACCTCTCAGGGTGTTTGAGCTATCTGTGAATAAGGTACTGATCATGACACGTGACAGGTTGTAGACGATTGTTGCAAACTTACAACGTCTCTGGGTGTTTGAGGTTTCTGTGAATAAGGTACTTATCATGACACGTGACAGGTTGTAGAAGAATTTTGCAAATTTACAACGTCTCTGGGTGTTTGAGCTTTCTGTGAATAAGGTACTGATCATGACACGTGACAGGTTGTAGACGATTGTTGCAAACTTACAACGTCTCTGGGTGTTTGAGGTTTCTGTGAATAAGGTACTGATCATGACACGTGACAGGTTGTAGACGATTTTTGCAAACTTACAACCTCTCAGGGTGTTTGAGCTATCTGTGAATAAGGTACTGATCATGACACGTGACAGGTTGTAGACGATTGTTGCAAACTTACAACGTCTCTGGGTGTTTGAGGTTTCTGTGAATAAGGTACTGATCATGACACGTGACAGGTTGTAGAAGATTTTTGCAAATTTACAACGTCTCTGGGTGTTTGAGTTTTCTGTGAATAAGGTACTGATCATGACACGTGACAGGTTGTAGACGATTGTTGCAAACTTACAACGTCTCAGGGTGTTTGAGCTTTCTGTGAATAAGTTACTAATCATGACACGTGACAGGTTGTAGAAGATTTTTGCAAACTTACAACGTCTCAGGGTGTTTGAGCTTTCTGTGAATAAGTTACTGATCATGACACGTGACAGGTTGTAGAAGTTTTTTGCAAATTTACAACGTCTGGGTGTTTGAGCTTTCTGTGAATAAGGTACTGATCATGACACGTGACAGGTTGTAGACGATTTTTGCAAACTTACAACGTCTCTGGGTGTTTGAGCTTTCTGTGAATAAGGTACTGATCATGTCACGTGACAGGTTGTAGAAGATGTTTGCAAACTTACAACGTCGCTGGGTGTTTGAGCTTTCTGTGAATAAGGTACTGATCATGACACGTGACAGGTTGTAGAAGTTTTTTGCAAATTTACAACGTCTCTGGGTGTTTAAGATTTCTGTGAATAAGGTACTTATCATGACACGTGACAGGTTGTAGACGATTTTTGCAAACTTACAATGTATCAGGGTGTTTGAGGTTTTTGTGAATAAGGTACTTATCATGACACGTGACAGGTTGTAGACGATTTTTGCAAACTTACAATGTCTCATGGTGTTTGAGCTTTCTGTGAATAAGGTACTGATCATGACACGTGACAGGTTGTAGACGATTTTTGCAAACTTACAACGTCTCTGGGTGTTTGAGCTTTCTGTGAATAAGGTACTGATCATGACACGTGACAGGTTGTAGAAGATGTTTGCAAACTTACAACGTCGCTGGGTGTTTGAGCTTTCTGTGAATAAGGTACTGATCATGACACGTGACAGGTTGTAGAAGTTTTTTGCAAATTTACAACGTCTCTGGGTGTTTGAGATTTCTGTGAATAAGGTACTTATCATGACACGTGACAGGTTGTAGACGATTTTTGCAAACTTACAATGTCTCAGGGTGTTTGAGGTTTTTGTGAATATGGTACTTATCATGACACGTGACAGGTTGTAGACGATTTTTGCAAACTTACAACGTCTCAGGGTGTTCGAGCTTTCTGTGAATAAGTTACTGATCATGACACGTGACAGGTTGTTGACGATTTTTGCAAACTTACAATGTCTCAGGGTGTTTGAGCTTTCTGTGAATAAGGTACTGATCATGACACGTGACAGGTTGTTGACGATTTTTGCAAACTTACAATGTCTCAGGGTGTTTGAGCTTTCTGTGAATAAGTTACTGATCATAACACGTGACAGGTTGTAAAAGTTTTTTGCAAATTTACAACGTCTCTGAGTGTTTGAGATTTCTGTGAATAAGGTACTTATCATGACACGTGACAGGTTGTAGACGATTTTTGCAAACTTACAACGTCTCAGGGTGTTTGAGCTTTCTGTGAATAAGTTACTCATCATGACACGTGATAGGTTGTTGACGATTTTTGCAAACTTACAATGTCTCAGGGTGTTTGAGCTTTCTGTGAATAAGTTACTGATCATGACACGTGACAGGTTGTTGACGATTTTTGCAAACTTACAATGTCTCAGGGTGTTTGAGCTTTCTGTGAATAAGGTACTGACCATGAGACGTGAACGCCGTGGATCTCGAGCAGATATTACATACCCATATCGACATCTTTCTTCCAGCATAATCCGCACGTGGAGATGAGGATATCTCAGAGTGGTCAGCAGATATCAGGTAGTTGTCATTCTGGTTACTATTTAAGAAATAGTTTACACTTGTTGGCTGTTCATTTTTAGTATCAATGTAACTGGTCATTGGGAGGATTTGTGTTGTCACTTGGGAAAGGTCGTCCGTTTCACTTGAAATACTCTGGATTACTTCTTTGTGTCTATCGCTTATCACGGCACACATTTGCTGGGCTGGTTGTGAAAAATCACTCGTTCCAATACCAACATGGCTGATGGCGACAGCTTTCGCAGTTTGTTTATGCTCAATGCCAACATTTTGTGTCTTCACGGTCGAAGGATCGTCCTTAACACTACGTTTTTGACGATTTTTTATTCTTGTTCTCCGGCTCATCTTCAGTCGCTTCAGTTTCGACGATTGCAAACGAGTAATATTATTTAATTCACTTTCAGCTTGTCGTTTTCTCGAATCAGCCTTCTTATAAATTTGTCTTGTAGTTCTTGTTAACCGTTTGTGGACTTGAGTCTTTGTGGATATTAATGCTGTATTTTTGGCGTTGCTTAGCAACGTTGGATGTTGTCTGTTCTTAACATTTTTCGTGCTACTGTGAGCGGGATTCTGGACGTTGCTTAGCGACGCTGTACGTTGTGTCGACTGCACGTGGTTCGTCGTATGCGTTCGGTAGTGCAGAACCAACTGAGTTGTTGTAAGGAAAGCAGTTTCACAGACTGTGCACCGTAATGATCTTGTTTTTTCTGAATGTTTTAATAGGAGATGATTTGTTAACTGCTCTTGTGAAGCAACTATGAAACCACAGCGATGACAAGTTATCTTTACAGTAGGAGTTTCGTCATCTGTGTGTTGCGCTTGAATGGTTTTGGAAGTGTTGGTACCGTGTGTCGTCGAACTTTTCTTTGAAGGCCGTCCTACGAGTGGCTTTGAGCTTGTGTTTAAAGGTTGTTCTACGTGGAGCGTGGAAATTGCCTTCGAAGTCTCTCCGTGCTGCGTCAAACTTTTCTTTGGAGGTCGTTCTTTGTGTGGCATAGAAGTTGTGTTTGAAGAATCTCCCTCATGCTGTGTCACACTTGTTTTTAAAGGTCGTCCTTTGCGTTGTGTCAAACTTTTCTTTGAAGGTCGTCCTTCAGGTTGCGTCAAACTTGTTTTTGGAGGTCGTTCTATGTGTGGTGTAGAATAAGTTGTGTTTGAAGAATCTCCTTCATGCTGTGTCACACTTGTTTTTAAAGGTCGTCCTTTGCGTTGTGTCAAACTTGTCTTTGAAGGTCGTCCTTCGCGTTGCGTCAAACTTGTTTTTAAAGGTCGTCCTTCGCAATGCGTCAAACTTGTCTCAGTTGGATGTCGTTTTAAACGTGGCATCGAACTTGTGTTGGAAGTTTCTCCATGCTGTGTCAAACTTGTATTTAAAGTCGTTCCATGCTGTGTCGAACTTATATTTGGAGGTCGTCCTCGTCCTAAGCATGGCATCGAACTTGTCTTTGAAGTTTCTTTTCCGTGTTGCGTCAAATATGTTTTTGAACCTTTCTTTGGAGGTCGTCCTAAGCGTGGCAACGAAATTGTGTTGAAAGAATCTCCTTCGTGTGGCATCAAAGGTGTCTTTGAAGTCTCCCCCACACTTGTTGAATCATCCCCATTCGCGTGCCCGTCCTGGTCCTCTTCCTGCTCACAATACTTTCGTTTCAGGCTCTGACCGGTGTTCTTGTATACTTCAGAGAAAAAGTGTCGATCCATGTGTTTCGTATAGCACTTATAGTAGTCGAACGTTCTGAAGCATTTGTTACACGTGAAGCTGTGCTTCCTCTTGTGAGACTGGGGTATACTCGGGGTAGTAGTTTTATTCTTATTTGGTGTACCAGTACTAGTTGATCTTGTTGGATGCCTGAGGTGAGTTGTGAGTTCAGAGTTGTGTTTGTCCTGTAGAGTTGTACTAACTGATTTGTGGTCGTTTGTGTCTTCATCGGTTGAATTGGTAAACGAAGGTGCTGGAGGTATGGAACCAGTACATGTTTTAAACACATCCGTTTGTCGTTCAGTTGGGTTTTTGAACACAGCTTTCTTTCCATTACAGGGATAATTCATCTCCTCTGAGCTAGACATTTGAAATTCGTTGGTCTCGTTCACTGTGCTTTGGGGATCCGTTATTTCGTGAACAATTTGTGACAATGAGGACAGCAAGGAGTTTACTGATGTGCCTGGGTGTTTAGCATTTTGTGTAGTTTTCCAAAGTGTTTCGGCTTCATTGATTCGGTTACTTTGAGGCAAGACTTCTTCTTGGTTGCTATGTATAGTTTGGTTGGGAATTAAAGTCGAAATTTGACGTTTCATTGGGAGATTTCGCGTCTCTTTAAGACCATCATAAGGAACATCTTCTTTGGAAAAACGTGCGTTGTCTTTGATGGTACTGTCCTGATGTTCTACAGAAATAGTATCCTGATGGATACCAATACTATCGGCCTGAAAATCGATTTTGCTGCTTCCAAAGTCATTCCTCTGTGAAGTTCGTTGGTTTTCTACAAAAGAGGCAATGTCTGTTTCGTTTTGCATCTCCAAGCTTGCATCGTTTCCCACTATTGTCGATTTATTAGTGTTTGATCCATGATTAGTAGTTGGGTGTTCTGCAGAAGAATCGTTTTCCTTCCATGTCTGCATTGTGGATTTTATATACACTTTCGGATATCTGACACTTGTATTTAAAAGTTTGCCTGGTGAAGATCTTGGTTGTTCTGCGAGTAACGTTGCATCGGATAAACTGTTTGTTTCTTCCTGTTCGTCAAGTTTTCTTTTCTTTATATGTCTCTCTTTGCTGTACTCAGTCTCAGCTACTTCGCTACATCTGTTGTATTGGGTCACAGAAGTATTCTTACATTGTTCGCCCTCGTCTTTGGAAATGGGTTTTGAATAGTGTTGTTCTTCGTTTTTGTTGATTTGTCTTCTTTTTACATCGTGCTCTTTGCTGTCCTCATCGTTAGTTGTCTCGATAAAGCTGTTGTATTGGGTCACAGAAGTATTCTTACATTGTTCGCCCTCGTCTTTGGAAATGGTTTTTGAATAGTTTTTTTCTTCGTTTTTGTTGATTTGTCTTCTTTTTACATCGTGCTCTTTGCTGTCCTCATCGTTAGTTGTCTCGATAAAGCTGTTGTATTGGGTCACAGAAGTATTCTTACATTGTTCGCCCTCGCCCTCGTCTTTGGAAATGGTTTTTGAATAGTTATTTTCTTCGTTTTCGTTCAGTTTTCTTCTTTTTACTTCGTGCTCTTTGATGTACCCATCCTTAGTTGTTTCGCAAGATCTGTTGTATTGGGTAACAACTGTATTCAGAAATTGTTGTCCCCCTTCTTTGGAAATCCAATCCAGAAAGGCTCCCAGTTTTCTTGTATTTACATCTAGCTCTTTGCAGTCTTCATTCCATGTTGTTTCAATAGGCTTTGAATTATCCGAGTTGAGGTTATCGCCTTGTGAGGTCTCGTCAATCAAACGTCTCTCGGTTTCAGAACTGTATTCAATGGTATTACTATCTACCGATAGTTTGAGATCGGTTTGGGAAGATTGTTTACTTTGAGTGGTCTCGTCACTCAAAAGCCTCTCGGTTTCAGAACTGTGTTCAATGGTATTACTATCTACCGATTGTTTGAGATCAGTTTGGGAAGATTGTTTACTTCGAATGGTCTCGTCACTCAAAATCCTCTCGGTTTCAGAACTGTCTACAATGGTATTACAATCTACCGACGGTTTGAGATTGGTTTCGACAGATTGGTTACTTAGTGCAGTCTCATCACTCAAAAGTCTCTCCGTTTCAGAACTCTGTTCAATTATATTACAATCTGCCAACAGAGTTGGATTTGGTTGGGCAGCCTCTTGATTTGAGATACCATATATCCTACGATACATTTTTTTATGTTGAATAAAGTGACGGGAAAATTGTCCTTTTTTCCTGATTCTGCAATTACAAACTACGCATACAAACAAACCATTACATTTCACTGAGTTAGCTGTTTTGATTTCTTCGATATTTCCATTCCTTGAGAGAAATGTTTCCAACTCTTGGTGCCTTTGGAGATGCATGTCGTGTTTTGCTTTTTTCAAGAAAGCGAATTTGCAAATAGAACAATACAATTGAGCTGGTTCGACAGTTTTCTCTGAGTAGATATTTCCATTTTTTGAAGATAACGTTTCCGATTCAATTACGCTGGAATCGTTAGCTGACGTTTGTTTGGAGTTCTTGTTGCTGCTGCTGCACATGTTGTTGTTGCTGATGATGCTGGTGCTGGTGGTGCTGATGCTGGGCTTTATGATGTTGTTATTGGTCGTGTCAACACTGTTGTTGCTGATGCTGTAATTGCTGATGTTGTTACTGTTGCAGACATTGACGGTCATGGTGGTGCTAAAGCAATCTTTGTTGATGGTGTTGTTAATGCTGTTACTGTTTCTGTTGTCCTTGCTACTGCGGCTGTTGTTGTTGTTGGTTGTGATGCTGCTGCTGTTGATGGGCAAGATGTTACTACTGTATACCTTGTTGGGGGACTGGTCACTATTGTCATTCACTTTGCTGCTGTCATTGGTGTTCTCGCAGTTCTTGATCCTGTGGCTACTGTTGTCGTCGTTGCTACTGCTGTAGACATTGATGGTCATGGTGTTACTACTACAATCCTTGTTGGTATCATGGTCACTATTGTTATGGTCTTTGCTGCTGTTATTTATGTTGTTGCTGTTGTCGATGTTTTCGCTGATAGTAGTACTGTTGTTACTACTACAATCCTTGTTGGTATCATGGTCACTGTTCTCATTGTCTTTACTGCTGTCCTTGATGTTGTTGCTGCTATTGGTGTTGTTGCTGCTATTGGTGTTGTTGCTGCTGGTGACATTGGTGGGCATTGTGTTTCTACTACAATCCTTGCTGTGTTGCTGGTGACTACTGTCATTGTCTTTGCTGCTGTCATTCATGTTGTCGCTGTTGTTGTCGATACTACTGGTATTGTTGTTGTTGTTGTTGCTGCTACCTTTGTTGTTGCTGCTACTGGTGTTGCTGTTCTTGCTGCTGTACACATTGATGAGTATGGCGTCACTGAAACTACAATCCTTGTTGGTTTCCTGGTCGCTACTGCCATTGTTCTTGCTGCTGTCATTAATGTTGTTGTTGTTGCTGCTGTAGACATCGGTGGGCATAGTGTTACTACTACAATCCTTGTTGGGAGACTGTTCACTATTCCCATTGTCCTTGCTGGTGTCACTGATGTTGTTGCTGCTGTTACTGGTGTTGTTGTTGTTGTTGCTGTAGACATTGCTAGGTATGGTGTTACTACTACAATCCTCGATGGGTTCCTGGTCGCTATTGTCACTGTTTTTGCTGCTGTCACTGATGTTGTTGCCGCTGCTACTGGTGTTGCTGTTGTTGTTGGTGCTGTTGACATTGCTAGGTATGGTGTTACTATTACAATCCTCGATGGTTTCCTGGTCGCTACTGTCATTGTTCTTGCTGCTGTCATTAATGTTGTTGTTGTTGCTGCTGTAGACATCCATGGGCATAGTGTTACTACTACAATCCTTGTTGGGAGACTGTTCACTATTCCCATTGTCCTTGCTGGTGTCACTGATGTTGTTACTGCTGCTACTGGTGTTGTTGTTGTTGTTGCTGTAGATATTGCTAGGTATGGTGTTACTACTACAATCCTCGATGGGTTCCTGGTCGCTATTGTCACTATTTTTGCTGCTGTCACTGATGTTGCTGCCGCTGCTACTGGTGTTGCTGTTGTTGTTGGTGCTGTTGACATTGCTAGGTATGGTGTTACTACTACAATCCTTGATGGGTTCCTGGTTGCTATTGTCACTGTTTTTGATGCTCTCACTGATGTTGTTGCTGCTGCTACTGGTGTTGCTGTTGTTGCTGTAGATATTACTAAGTATGGTGTTACTACTACAATCCTTGATGGGTTCCTGGTCACTATTATCACTGTTTTTGCTGCTGTCACTAATGTCTATCCTCTCGTTGGTAGTCAAGCTGTTGCTATTAACACCCTTGTCTTTGATGACTCTTTTGTCCAATGTGCTTATTTCATTATTTGTTTTTGGATTGTAATCGTTTTCTCTGGCACGTCTGCAGGTCTTAAGTCCCCTCGACTCTTTGTAAGATCGCCCATGGCATTGAGAGTGATAAACGTATGAGGAACGATAGACAAACTGTTTGCAACAGTCGCTGCATTTGTATCTCTTTTTGAGGATGTTAGGATTGCAACGTTTCAATGGTGGGCTTGCTTTACATGGTGATTTTATTGCAGTTTCATGAGGTAATGCAGCTTGAGATGTCTCTTCTTCGGGCATTATGTGGTTGATTGTTCTGCTGATGTTGGTATTGTCTCTGCTGCTGTTATTGTCGTTGTTACTTCTATCTGAGGTGCTATGGTTAACGACGACGTTGCCAACGTTGTTGTAGCTCTTGTTATTGTTGTTCTTACTACTCCTGGTGGTGATGGTACTGCCATTGTTGCTGCTGTAGCTGTTGTTGTTCTTACTACATCCTTTCAAGTTGTTGATGTTACTACTGGTAGGGGTGCTGGTACTAATGTTCTTGCTGCTGCTGCTGCTGCTGCTGCAGATGTTGTTGTTGTTGTTTTTACTACCCGTGGTGGTGGTGGTACTGCTGTTGTCACTGCAGAGTGACTCCACGGTTTCAGCTCCCTCGCCATCCTTGTCGTCAATCCTACGAAGTTTTCTTTCGTTTAGCTGACTCGATTGCTCGTTAACAGTAAGGTCATTTGACAGTAATGATTGGTCATTCTTTAAAACAGATGTTGATGGTTGAATAACTCCCTCACCCTTCAATTGTACAGTTGTTTTCGTTGACTGCTTGTGTTTACAAGATTCCTGGTCAAAATCGATGATATCGCCCGATGGCATTATGGCCATCAGACGACTCGATTTGATGTGATCACTTGGCTCGGATCGCAGTTTCTGCTTACAAGATTCCTGATCAAATAATTTGATATCAACTATTTCACCCGATGGCATTATGGCCTGCAGTGGAGTTGATATGATTTCATCACTTGATTCACATCGCAGTTTCTGCTTAAAGGATTCTTCAGCAAGTATTCCCCCATCGATGATATCATCAGATTGCATTATGGGAATTAGTCCACTTGATATTATTTCTTTACTTGTTTCGCATCGCAGTTTCTGCTTAAAGGGTCCATGATCAAGTGATTTGACATCCACGATTTCATCCGAAGCATGCTCTATCACTTCTTCCTGTAGTCGACTTGATATTTCTATATCAATTGACTCGGATAGTTTCTGCGTAAACAATTCATCACACAAACGTTTCTGTTGTGGCAAATTAGTCAATACTTCTTGATCAGTAACCTCGGTTGTTAGTGTGTGCTCAAGAGTGTATCCATCCGACAGTTTGTCGTCATTTGAATCTTTTGTAGTTGATACCGTAGTCTTAGCACGTGGTTCTTGAGCAAAAGATTTGCCATCGACAATTGCATATGGATCATTCTTTTGCTCCAGCTTAGCTGATTGTTTTGTATTAGATAACTCGGTTGGCAGTGTTTCTTGATCCAAACATTTACCACTCCCTACATATTTTGCAGTTGGTACAGTAATTACCGCGTCATCTAGTTGCCTTAACCCTTTATTCACAATAAGCTCGGTTGACGGTTTCTCAGTACACGATTCTTGAGAGTCTTGAATTTCTTCATCCAAAGGTCCACCACCCTTTTTTGTAGTTGGTTCCACTGTTTTCTTGTCGGTTAGCTCATTTGGTTTCTTTCTCTCAGCTGATGGAGTTGCCTGCTTGTGTCTCCAAAGATGCATCTTAAACGTTCTTCGCTTTTGGATTCTCAAGCCACACAGTTCACAAAGAAATGCGCCTTGTACACGATTTAATGGGACCGGCTCAACAACCACATCTAGTTTTTTGCTCAAGTTTTGATGCTCCCGCAAATGATTCTTATACTTTGGCAGTGTCATAAACTTCTTGTCGCAAACTGGGCAGATTAAACAACCATTGATACGTTGCACTGTCTGTTTTAAATTGATATCAGATAGCCATTCTGGATGCTCCATCAAATGTAGTTGGTACTTTTTCTTCTCCCAGAAGTTTTCTCTACAAAAAGGACAACAAAGATCTTCTCCACAATGTGATGTTTCACTGCAATTGTGTATATCATTTCTATGTAACAATAGTTGGTCTTCTCGACGGAAATGTGCATTGCACACCTTACAAACATACCATCCAGCATCCAAAGATTTGTTAGAAAGTACTACCCTTAGAGTGCTACCCTTAGACATGCTGGTCCTGCAAAATTAAGTAAGTAAGTAAGTAGGTAAGTAGGTATGTAGGTAAGTAGGTAAGTAGGTAAGTAGGTAAGTAGGTAAGTAGGTAAGTAGGTAAGTAGGTAAGTAGGTAAGTAGGTAAGTAGGTAAGTAGGTAAGTAGGTAAGTAGGTAAGTAGGTAAGTAGGTAAGTAGGTAAGTAGGTAAGTAGGTAAGTAGGTAAGTAGGTAAGTAGGTAAGTAGGTAAGTAGGTAAGTAGGTAAGTAGGTAAGTAGGTAAGTAGGTAAGTAGGTAAGTAGGTAAGTAGGTAAGTAGGTAAGTAGGTAAGTAGGTAAGTAGGTAAGTAGGTAAGTAGGTAAGTAGGTAAGTAGGTAAGTAGGTAAGTAGGTAAGTAGGTAAGTAGGTAAGTAGGTAAGTAGGTAAGTAGGTAAGTAGGTAAGTAGGTAAGTAGGTAAGTAGGTAAGTAGGTAAGTAGGTAAGTAGGTAAGTAGGTAAGTAGGTAAGTAGGTAAGTAGGTAAGTAGGTAAGTAGGTAAGTAGGTAAGTAGGTAAGTAGGTAAGTAGGTAAGTAGGTAAGTAGGTAAGTAGGTAAGTAGGTAAGTAGGTAAGTAGGTAAGTAGGTAAGTAGGTAAGTAGGTAAGTAGGTAAGTAGGTAAGTAGGTAAGTAGGTAAGTAGGTAAGTAGGTAAGTAGGTAAGTAGGTAAGTAGGTAAGTAGGTAAGTAGGTAAGTAGGTAAGTAGGTAAGTAGGTAAGTAGGTAAGTAGGTAAGTAGGTAAGTAGGTAAGTAGGTAAGTAGGTAAGTAGGTAAGTAGGTAAGTAGGTAAGTAGGTAAGTAGGTAAGTAGTTAAGTAGGTAAGTAGGTAAGTAAGTAGGTAAGTAGGTAAGAGAGTAAGTAAGTAAGTAAGTAAGTAAGTAAGTAAGTAAGTAAGTAAGAGAGTATGTAAGAGAGTATGTAAGCAAGTAAGCAAGAGTATTGTATTTAAATAAGTTAATGAGTAAGTAAGCAAGTACGCAAATAAGAAAGTTAGCAAGTAAGTAAGTAAGTAAGTAAGTAAGTAATTAAGTAAGTACAAAATGTAAGTAAGCAAGTAAGTAAGCAAGTAAGTAAGCAAGTAAGTAAGTAAGTGTTACGTAAGTGTTGCTACGTGTAACTATGCATAGACTATAGGGTGGGCCAATAATAGTCATTGCCTGGGAATTCTAAATCCCCCCCCCCCCCCCCATACTTTATGACCAGTCCCTAAATATTCATTGAATATCTAAACTTTCAGGAAGTAGAAGGGTAGAAGGTAGAAGTGTCCCTCTTACAGTTCTGTGTGCTGTTTTAAGAGGTAACAGCACCTTTGAATTGAATAGTGGTGAAATGTGAACTGGCAATGATAAGTGCTCTTTCCTGACACCTTGGACAATTATTCATGTCTCTATCATGGCAAACTCCCTCACGGGAGGGGTGGGGTGGGGTGGGGGGGTACTTGACCCAGTTTCTGACGGGGACGTTCCGCTGGTACCTCTAAACCCTGGCCCTATTTAAGACAGCAGAATCCTAAAAATATGTACCCTATTTCAAGACAAATTGGTAAAAAGTAGACCCTATCCAAGACTCAAGGGGGAAATTGTATACCCTAGGTAAGGCAATTTAAGACAAATTAGGCTAAATTGTATACCCTATTCAAGACGCAAAAAGCCATACCCTATTTGGCGGCACGTCCCCGTATAGTAATTATAAGGGAGCTCCATGATATTTTTCAAATCTGTTGTACATGAGGTGTATAATAAGTGTACTTTGAAAATATTTCTTGATGTTGTCCTCTCCTTTCTGAGATATGAAAATTTGAAGTCTGAAAATGCAAATTAGGTGACGCCAATCAAGGCATTCGTCAAAGTTGTGCAAGCTTGTTTTTGTAAAGTAGTAAAACTGTTAATGGTAGTATGAATATTAGTAATACAGTTATCGAGCTTTAAAAAAATTGCTATAATTATTTCCAGATAACTTTTTTATATTTAATGATGCCTGGGATGACGTCACTTCATTTGCATTTTCAGATTTCAAATTTTTATATCTCAGAAAGGAGAGGTCGAAATAAAAAAAATAAAAAAATAATAAGAGGTTATTAACCGAGCGCGAGGTCTGTACGGGAAAATATCAGACCGAGGTCTTGACAGTACGGAACGAGCGCAGCGAGGTCCGTACATAAAAGACCGAGGTCTGATATTTTCCCGTACAGAACGAGCAAGCTAGGTTAATAATTCGTTTATTATATGGCTATTTTAAAGAGAGAAATTAATATTGTTTTTGATATTTTACGACGCGCGTTGCTTTCGAATGGCTTCCCAGTAGTTTTACTGAAAAAGAGCGGGTTGAAAGAGTTGAAACCTGTTTAAACCAGTTCAGTCATTCAGCATGCTGCTTAAACAAACTTACAGAAATTTTAATGCCAAGATATTTGAATTACTGCAGCTTTCTCCATCATTCTAAAATCAAAGATGATTTAAAGACAAAGGGTTTTGTTCATATCTCAACATCAAAGAAAGTCAAGAAACAAAAAAACAAGTTTTACCAAGAATTTTAGCTGACATAAAACAACGATGGATGTTGAAACGAGTTGAAATTCGTCGTTCTTGTGGATGTTTGCATCGAGAAATAGAGTCTACGGAAGCTTATTTTTCGATAAATAATAAGAACTTTAATCAAAATCATTGTCAACTGTTGACGGAATTAATTTGTTTGTGTCATAATTTATGAAGAAGATGAAAACATGAGGATCGCTGACAGGACTTAGATTCAAATAAACCGACATTTTTAAAGATGTTTGAACCATTTGTATGCAGAAAAAGAAAGACAATAACACTTCTTGACTTCAAAGACGTTGTTAACTTTAAAAGACAAACTTATTGGAAATTTCAAAGCTTTTTAAAAGTGAATGAAAAGCAACGACATATCGCCAACAAAAGATAGCTCAACTCACCGCCGTCGGGCAGTTGTTTACAAGGATAGATAAAAACTAAAAGTATACTTTTCAACTATTATTGAGGTATGTGAACTCATATGTTCTTTAGAGAATTAAAAACAACTTATATACAGTGAAACAAAGGTTTTAGTTTTAAGCTTCACGGCCGTCAAAATAAAATACAAATGTTGGACCGTTGTCTTACCAACGGTCCAAGACGGCTCTGGACAGACCGCGCGCCAGCCAATCAGAATTCAGGAAATTACCAAGCCATATAATAAGTACACTTATTATACACCTCATGTACAACAGATTTGCAAAATATCATGAAGGACATTAGGTGCACTTTAAAGACAATGTCAAAATACTGTAAACATTCTCTAGAAGTTTTAGTTTTATACATAATGTATCTTTAAATCTAGAGGTGTAAGAATGTTTAATTAAAATCACTTATAATTACTATGAAAATCACTAGAGTGGTTAAATGTACGTTGAAAATTTGGCCTTGGGGGTGTGTCTTTTTGTACCACATGACCAATTTTGAGCAAAATGATTGGCCAGAAGCGATCACATGGTACAAAAAAAATTGGTCACAAGGACGGAATTTTTGGGGCATGATTACCAGTCTACTCATTTCCTAAGTAACAGATTTTGTATGTTTGGTGAGTGTGGGTTGCTAACCAACCATGTAAACTCAAGTAATGGATATTTCGAAATTCACAATGATTCAGTTTTCAAGACAATAAACTAAAACTATTAGAGAAAGCTTATTTTGACATTCTCTGACATCATTTTTTTTAAAACTTAAATATTTTAATTGGCAAGTTCATGTGACCAGGTTCTCTTTAAGCCAAATTTAAGCCAACAACCCTAGGATGACAGCATGGGTCAGTGGTAAATCAGCAAAGTTTCATTTGGACATTTATTCAGTGAAATTATATACACCCTATGCAAAAAGAGGAAGGGACTGGGAACAAGCAACACGAAACACCATGAACAATAAAATATTCCAATACTATTTTTCCTTTACAAGAAAGAGCATGTCTAAATTAGTAATTTTGTAGAGTTCTGTTGTCATATATTGAAACACTCCAGAGTTATCAGCATTTAGAATGTACCAAAAACGCGAAAACGAGGCTCTAAAGCCCAAGTGCAAATTTTAAGCCAAATCTTTGTAAATCCAAAACGCTGCAACTTTTGATCAGTTTATGTTACTACATTACAATTTTGGAATATCACTAATTTTGATGTGCTCTTTCTAATAAAAGCAATGGTGTCTTCTAATACTGATTAAGTAATATAAGGAATAGCCTTTTTGCATAGGGTGTATACCTCATAATGGCCAATACAAAAACGAGTAGAATATTGGGTACTAGTATCCCTTATTAATGTAATTAAGAAATGAATCTCATAAAATAAAACAGCAGATCAGGATATGTAAGATTCCTGATATTTGATGCTTTTTGTTGGACATTGAGTGAGTTACAGCCATTCAAAGCAGTCAAAAATTACAAAGGAATATATGGATTGGAAGGACAAGCATCCTTCCAAACCATACATTCCCTTCTATTTTTAGACATTTTCATGAGGCTGTATCTTAATCAGAATACAACCAAATGCAACCAAACTCAGGAACCTTACATATTTTGATCTGCCCTTTTATTTATGAGTTTTGTTTCTTAATTACATCAATTAGGCAAACTAGTACCCAGTTCTTTACTCGTTTAGTCCCCTTCAAAGATCTATGTGCTTTCTTGAAAGGTATATGTAGTTGGTTCATTGCATCAAAGCTAGGAGTTAAATAGTCTCAATCATTGCATGCCCAATATTCTTTCAGCTTCAATTCAAAGGCCTGGCTACCTTTCAAGATGGCGCAGGGAGCACTGACGGGGACTATTCAAGACATATTCAAGAAATGTATAATGTGACTATTGTAACCCTCTGAAATGTGTCCTTGCTGTCATAGCACAGCAGGGACGTAGCACCTTAAAAATGATTGGAGGGGGCTCACCCATTGATTTCTGAAAATTGCCCTGAAAATAACTTCCATTCAATACACTCAATCTATGTTTTTTTGGGGGGGGGGGGGGGGGGGGGGGGGGGGGGGGAGGGGGGGATGCAGGCATACCAGATCTACAAGACATAGACATTTGTGGTTTTGGGCTCCCTGTGTTATTTTAACAGATTCATTTGACCAATCAATAATGTTATAATATTGTACCGTTTGAAATATTTTCTTTAGTTAGTAATAAAATATGTCTTTGATAATAAAAGGTTATGAGCTTAGAAAGGTTTCTGTGTAGTTTTCTTGGGTTTTGGGGGTCATTTTAAGAGGTTTTGAGAAAACAAACATAAACCTTCCTAAACTCATAATAATTTATTATCTAAAAAATGTTTTATTACAGACTAAAGAAAATATTCCAAATGGTACACTATCTGAATGTCATTCATTGATTTCAAATGACCCTGTTAAAAAAAAAAAACACAGGAAGCCCAAAATCACAAATGACCCTTTTAAAAAAAACACAGGAATCCCAAAACCACAAATGTCTAGTGTGGTATACCTGTGGTCTTAGTTACTAGATTCTATGATTTCAACCAACAAGGATTCTGCATACACCTTCTTCAAAAAAGGTTGTTGGGCGAACGGCAATTGGCGATAGGTGATTAGCAATTGCACGACCGAAAGGAACTATGGGTAACATGAATTAATTACTTCTTATTAGTCGGGCTAGAGGGCCCGACTCTAGGTTTACCTTTTGGTCAATGTATCTATCTATCTGTCATGTCGCGTATAGGCCCCATGATGCTTTGCGAACAAACACAGGAAGCCCAAAGTAGAATTGTTTAGCCGGCCTGTGTTGATTCTATCACTAGCCCGACTTCACGCTCCTAGAACGTCTAGTTTGTTTCTAAAATACCAAAACAATGCCTTCAATGTTCAGCGAAACATTCGAGACACCCATCTTAGGTCATCGCTGAACATTGTTTGGGTAATTTAGAATGGAAGAAAAAGAAATTGGTATTACCCACAGTCCCTTTCGGTCATACAATCGCCAATTGCTGTTTGCCCCGTCAACCTTTTTTTAATTAGGTGTAAACATTTATGGGACTACATGTTGATAAAGATAATAAACATTTAACATCCAAAAATAGAAATAGAAACTAGCGAGTAAACTAGTATAGGCTGTGTCGGTTTGATATAAATGATAGGTAACAGAATAGAAAATTTTTAACACCATAAAAAAATAGAAACTAGCGAGTATTAACTAGTATAGGCTGTGTCGGTGTTTGATATAAACGATAGGTAATAGCATGAAATTTGTAACAACGTAAAAAATAGAAATAGAAACTAGCGAGTAAACTTGTATAGGCTGTGTCGGTGTTTGATATAAATGATAGGTAATAGAATGAAATTTATAACACCCTAAAAAAATAGAAATAGAAACATACTAGCGAGTAAACTAGTATAGGCTGTGTCGGTGTTTGATATAAAGGATAGGTAATATAATGAAATTTATAACACCGTAAAAAAATAGAAATAGAAACATACTAGCGAGTAAACTAGTATAGGCTGTGTCGGTGTTTGATATAAAGGATAGGTAATAGAATGAAATTTATAACACCGTAAAAAAATAGAAATAGAAACTAGCGAGTAAACTAGTATAGGCTGTGTCGGTGTTTGATATAAACTTTAGGTAATAGAATGAAATTTGTAGCACCGTAAAAAATGTTGATTTAAATTTATTGAATTTTAGAGCTTTAGTTATTTGTCGGAGTACACGAGTTAGATTCTACATTATATATACTTAATTGAAAGAGCACTGTCCTTACTTTTGTAATTTAGTGGGAAGGAATTGATTTAAAAACAAAAGAAGGTCGCTCAAGCTGAACTCTTTCTTTTGTTATTCCTTCTTATTAAATTACAAATGTTTTTTTTTAAGTGTAACATCATTCTTGCAATTAGATGTACACCTACTTGCAAGAAAGTTAACATACGAAAAAAGAACATTTGTTTTTAGTGTGTTATAGGAATAAATTAAAAGTACAAAAGAAAGTGTTTGCCTTCAGTGATCATTTTTTGTACTTTTAATTTATTCCTAACCCTCTAAATACAAATGTTCTTTTTTCGTATGACAAGTGTGAGTGGTTGAGTAAGTAAGTAAGTAATAATCGAATGGGTAAAAATCTAGAGTAAGTTAGGCGCTCATCGATTATGATGATTATGATGATAATTATGATAGTGATGGTGATGACTTGTATTTTATAAGTTATAACAATTAATGAGAATGAGAATGACCATGCTATCGATGATGATGATGAATGACCATGCTATCGATGATGATGATGATGATGGTCGATGATAAGGATGATGCATGTAATGATTTCATTAATGAAATTATGGACCATAACAACACAATTTGCAACTTACATTTTATGTAGTGTCGGGTAGAGTAACAATGGCTCAATCACATCTGTAAAAAAAAAATACATTAAAAATTTTACAGTGTAACATTACATGAATGAATAAAATTGAATGGATGGATGAATTAACTGAGTAAATTAGTGAATTATTCAATTGAATCAAACAATGGAGAAATAAATGAATGATACATGTGAAAGAGGTTGGCAAGGGCAATTGAGAAATTGTCATTTATCTTTATTTCACTTATATACAATGAATGCATTTAATTTTTTTTTCATCATGGGTATTAAAACACACATTATACCACAAAGTATAATGGGATTTTTATGAAGCGCCAAAACTGAAAGTTGTTAGTCTGTTGTTAATCAAATCAAGTTGTTAGCCTGTTATTCTTACTTCATAAAACGAGAGCGATGACACACCATACTCGTTTACAGTCAGAAAGGTTAAACAAGACGTGAAGTAAAAAATGAAATTGGTAAAAAAATGTTGACTTATCTTTACTGACGTTTTAAGCTTTAGCCCTTTGTCGGAGTAAAAATACTAGTTTGATTGCTAGTTTCCATTCTCTTTTTTTATTCCTACTTTTTTTTATTCTTACTTTTTTTTATTGTTACTATTTTTACAAAATTTACAATAACTACAACTACAAAATAAAAATAAAAACTTTGAATTCAATTGAATAAATAAATGGTTAAATGAATTAATGAATCAATATCAATAAATGAATAAATGAATTAATAAATGAATTAATTGACACAATCAATTAATTAAGGCATGAATAAATGACTTGATTATGTTTGGAATAGAGCAAATTCAGTTAAATCAGGAAATGCAATCTAAGAAAGTACTAACAAATAGTGACTATTTTGTCACTATCGCTCAACCAGGACATCTTGAGATAAAAGAGTCATACAAAAGAAAACTCATTATCCTTTGTTTTAATATTTATTCTGGGTGAATAGTAGCAACAATTAGTCACTAAATAGTGACTTTTTGTTAGAATTCACTTGATATCATTTCATGGTTTAACTGCATTTGCTCTAATATAATTCATACATGAAATATTGTGTGAGTTCATGAATTGCATGAATAAATACTAATGAATGCATGTATGAATTTTTAATTAGTCATGAGTGTACTTATTCAGGAATTAATAAATCACTTATGTATGAAATAATTCCAGCATGAAATAATATATACATTATTAAATGGATGAATAAATAAATAATAAATGAATGCATGTATGAATTGTTTATGAAAATGAGTCAATTGAAGCATGAATGAGTGGTACTTATGAATGAAATAATTCAAACATGAAATAATATATGAATTCAATGAATGAATGAATAAGTAAATAATAATGAATGAATGTATAAATATTAAAGTACTAATTCAGGCATGTATGAATGAGTGACTAGAGTGCTTACACTATGTCCATGAAATAGAATCTAAATAGTTCCTAAATATTAGTTTTTATTTAGTGACTATTAGTCACTATCACTCAACTGGGACAGCTTTAGTAACAACTAGAACACAATACACAAGGGAAATCAAATTCTCAAAACTATAGAAAGTCTAATCTTTCTTGAGGAATAAAATGTTTTGATCAATTTTTAGGAACTATGTTGTGCTCAAATCAATATTGAGGTTAATGTAGCGACCAGATGTTTTTTAACAATAATCATTATTCGCCGAAGGCGAAGTGAATATCGATGAATAATAACCGAGACTGAGTCAATGTTATTATTCACATATTCATAGAGCCTGAGGAGAATAATTGTTTTAGTATATATATATATAGATATGTAATATGTTATTGCAATATGTTTTGTATTGAAAATTTTATTCTAAAAAAAAAATATATCAATTATACCATTTATGTAACTAATCATTTTTAAGAATATTAAAGTTGTCCTTCAGTAGCATTTTGTAGGTATAATAAGAGTAGGTTTGAGGCCATGTACTACTGATCAAATAATAAATACAGTAGTACATGGCCTCAAACCTAGTCTTAATCATTTTTAGATAGAGGGCTACAGGGTCATCGGCGCAAGCTGTCACTTGTCACCCTCTTTAATAAAGTATTTTAGTTATTTACATACTTAATTACTTACTTATCTAATTACTTACTTAATTATTGACATAAAAAAACAAAGGTGATTATCTAAAAAAACATAGCTCTTTTTTTCGAAACAAAAACTGTTCAATTGTAAAAGCATGGAAAACACTGTAGGCAGCTATTAAAAAATAATGCTTATTTCTTGACCAATCATGATGCACAGTATTCTATAATTACTTGTGTATCTACATTTGTATTCTATTATAATTTAATGCATTATATATTGATTAGTGTGTGTTTGTTGTCTGTCTGTCTGTCTGTCTGTTTGTTTGTTTATTTTTTATCTCCATCTTAAATGTATAAATATTAAATTGTTAAGGCACAAGTCAAAATTAAAATTAGGAAACCTAATCACTTTATATGGGCAAATTAAAAAACATTGATTCAATTTAAAACAAAATTTAATTTCAATTTTCTAGATCAGTGTGTAAAGTTTTACCCTCAATTGGTGAATTAAAGTATGCTTCAATGTTAGAGTGCTTTATAAAAAAAATAGCTATACATAGCCGGGGGTCCTTTCGAAGTATATTTTCATGATAATGATGTTTAATGATAAGTACTATATATACACTGTAATATGAGTGGCCGATCTGTATGAGATACACAGTGGCGAATCGAAGACCAGCCACTGTATATCTCATACAGATCGGACACGAATATTGTATAGTACTTATGAAACTCCAACATAAGTTTTTTAATATATTACTAAAATTGTCAAGATAAAAGTAAATCTGGCCGAGAAAATTCAAATTAAAACTTATGCAAATCAGGACGAATTCACGGACGTGAGTTTATTTGTCAATTGCTCATTAATTATTCATGTATTTTATAAGCACTATTGTTGTATATTTTTTTTACATTCATTTAATCATAATATATGCCTTCCTTTATTGGGGAGCCGGGGTGACGAAGTTCGGGTGAAGCTATTTTAATTAAAATTTGTTTGATTTGAATGGCAATTTGATTTAAATTTAAATAGCTATCCCCATAACCTTAGGTCGTTATGGTTATTTTGAAAGGAGAGAAAAGCGTAAAAAAATGAAATAATAAGCATGTTAATACATATTTTAAAAAAAAATTAAAAATTAGTTTCTCTCAACTAAAAAGTAGTTTAAAAAAGCGTCCAATGCATGTTTAAAGTTCATCAAAGTTATAAGAAATATTTTTTTTATACATACGTTGTCAATATGTTCTGGCGGAACTGTGCGAGTCACGAAAGCAAAATACTTCGCATTAATAATTATCCGAGGAATTTTCAACGTAAATACGACTAAATTCAACCTAAACGAAACAAATATAAACACAAATAGAAAGACTAATAGAAATACTATTTAAAAAAGTAGAATTAACGACATATTTGTGAGTAAATGTTGTTGAAATTGCGTGCTTTCAAGTCGATATTAAATGCTGTCATTTACAAAGATGGTGCCGCCATTTTGTCGAACAAAATGCCATAAAAACCCCATTAAGATCAATGTTTACGCTTAGATATCAATGAAATTGGATAAATATCAAATTATTGAGCAATTTCATTTTGTTTCGGCGGTATTTACTGCTCGTTAAAGCCACGTTTCTTTAGGTAGGTTCACTTTTGGTTCGTTTTGGCGCCCTTGTTGACAAGATGGACTCGAGTGTCTCGAGAGTGATCAAGCCAAAAAACTTTCAAAAATACGCTCTCAAACGACTTTAAACTTATCAAATGATTATAAAACTACTAATTAGACATGTTTAAGAAGTGTAAAACTTACCTTTGTATTACTTTAGTATTTTTTTCACATTTTTCTAGAATGATCGCGGTCAAGTAGTCAGTCATGCAGACACGCTGTTTCTGAAGGTGTAATAATGATGTTTGGGCTTCCTGTGGTAAGAGGCCCCCAGGGGCATTGTGCGCAAGACTTATCTATATGTATATATGTGGGTCTTATATATGAATTTATTGATTGATATACGTAGTGAAAAACAAAACATATAGCAGTGTTTGTTGTCCATGTTTAGCTAGTTATTGCTTGGTCATCTAGCAATAAGTTTCAGTTTAATAATGATAAATGCAAGAAACTTAGGATTTCCTTCGCAAAACAGCAACACGATCTCCATCCAGTTATGGTGAATAATAGCCCTATCAATGTTGTAGATAATGCCAAATTACTAGGTTTAACTATAAGTAGTAACCTTAGTTGGAATTTGCAAGTAGATGAAATTGTCAGGAAAGCATCCAAAAAGCTTTACTTTCTTGTCCAACTAAAAAGAGCAAGGGTACCAACAACTGATCTAGTATTATTTTACACTACTTGTATCTGCTAGAGATCTGCTATTGATTACGCAGTACAAGCCTTTCATTGCTCTCTACCTAAATACTTAATTAATGATCTAGAAAGAATACAGAAAAGAGCAATATCAATTATTCATTCACAGTTAGCTTATAAATTGACCCTTGTCATTTCCAATCTCAATACTCATGAGCAACACCACAAGGATCTTTGCAATAAATTTTTTAATGTTTTACAACACTTGTGTGAATTCTCGCGCGCTGATTGGTTGATTTACCGTGATCAATAAGAGGACAGACACACTGTGCTTCACGCCATCATGTCACACAACACTCGTGCGGAATTGAGGGAAAGTTTGTCATCGACAAAGTTTTTTCATCGAAAAAGGATTTTAAAAATAAGTTTATGGATAAACAATCAATGGAAATTACTTTTCTGTAAGTAGGAAATTTTAATAAATGTAACTAGGCTGTCATATAGTTGTTGTCGTTTAATTTTATGCGTTTTTCAGTCTTTTCGACAAATTTTCACTTTCAATCAAATAGGTAGTCTTTTGAAAAAAAACGTGCCCAAAATTACATTTTGGACGAGCAACACCATTCTTTCAGGGCTGATTTGAAAATCGTAGAATGTTTTACAAAGGATAGAGATATCAAGTATTGTGTAATCTTCTATATGATCAGTTTTTATGCATTTTTATGCAATTTTTATGAAAGGGTGAAACCTGAACCCAGCTAATCGGCCATGTTTAACGTTCCTGTACTTTTTTAACTTCACTTAGCTCTCTAAAGACAAACAGTACACTGTATTTCTGTATGAAAATAGGCTTATATCTTTTTTTCCGGCTGAAAAAGATCCCTTTCGTAAATTATGATTTTCCGTAGCTTGAAAGAAACCATTGAGTTCGGTGCGTGACAAATTCGTCAGTTTTCGTCATTTAACTGAAATTTTACCTTTTGTATATTTATTTTAATTTGTGTTGTAAAAAACAAATTGCACATGGATTTTTCGTTGTCTGTCCTCTTATTGACACACTCTTGACATCATAAAATGTTCAAAACTTTGCAGTGAAACCCCTCGCTACGCTCGCGGTTCCACTTAAGTTTTGGACATTTTATGACGTCAAGAGTGTGTCAATAAGAGGACAGACAACTCAAAACAATGTGCAATTTGTTAAATATAACATGTGATTCTAGCCATGAGCTAAGGAATTTCAGTACTGCCACCGAAACACAGTTGCAAATACAACCTAAGAAACCAACGTACCTTTAAATTGCCTGTTGTACATACTGACAGATTTAAGAAAACTTTTGTACCATCTATGAGTACAATTTTTTAATTTTTATCCTAAGCCATTAAGTATACATACATATATACATAATTTTTATAATATTAATTCACGTAAGCAATATATACATGCAATTTATTTCATACTATTTCATATAAATATATATTTTACATTTAATTATAATTAATTAATTTTAGTATTGTAAATTTACGCAATTCAGTGTACACTGCAATGTAAATATTGTAATAAAATTATATTATGTTATATTTATTTTCCTTTTACTCCGACAAGGGGATAAAGCCCGAAATGTCGATAAAGTTAAGTCAACATTTGTTTACGTTGTTACAAATTTCGTTTTATTACCTATCGTTTATATCAAACACCGACGCAGCCTATACTAGTTTACTCGCTAGTTTCTATTTCTTACGTTGCTACAAATTTCGTTTTATTAACTATCGTTTATATCAAACACCGACGCAGCCTATACTGGTTTACTCGCTAGTTTATATTTATTGGCATTATAATTAGGATACTCGAACCGTGAAAAAATTGAGTTTTTTTTCTCTTATGCCCTTGAATGAAATCAGGAATAAAATTTATTATCAACACTTAGTGTATTTGAACTCACTGTTTCTGTTTTAGAGGTTTGCCTTTAATAACCATTTAAAATTTTGAACTTTTGTTTTTGCTTTGTGTCACAACATTACACATTAAACTAACAGTTTCTATCACTGAAAAAAGAAATGCTGCGAGTTGCTATCAGTTTGTATTAAAACGATTGTTTTAAAAGATGGCCATAACAGTTGAGATGAGTGATAAGAATAAAATGTGTTGATTGGATTTATTCAAAATTTAAAGAAACACAAACCGTTAAAAAACGAACATGCAATTATTTAAACTTTCGTATAATCATTTCTTAATTATAAACATGATTTGTTTCAACAATTTTTTTATGGGCATCCTTCAGTCTCGGAAGACTATGGAGTTGCGCTCTAGGTCTTTATTCTGATACAGCGTCGGGTGTGGCTTGCAAGTCCAATGCAGAATATTTCAACAATAACATCCGAATAACTACATTTTATGAAAATTATAGAGTAGACGCACTAAATCCGTGACATATAATTAGTACTAATTAGTACTATTTCATAAAAAAAATTTATTTGTTTTCTATTGTTTTATTATCACTATTTAGTACTAAAAATTAGTATGTGTTTCACGGATTAAGTGCGTCTACTCTACCGACCATTCCGGTAACTATAAAGTTTATGTTGAGTAGCAGTCTCCAAATCCAAATTTCCCAGGAGAGACAATTGTTCAATACTCGCTCAATACTGATCCAAATGGCTTGAAACATCACAGGGAGTCATAGTGAAACACAAGGAACAAGTCCGAATATTTATTTTTATTTTTTATAATTTATACAAATTTTGTACATTTTTAAAACCGCCATATATTCTCCCATAGAAAGCTTATATGAAGCCACAGACAGCTACCTTGGGATACCTGTGGGATACCTGTGGTATTCCTTTTATCAACGGGACACGTGTTTGCACAGAGAATAGCAGAAAAACTGACAGAAAGAACACTGTCTTCCTCTCGAAAGGTCGCTAAATCTTTTGTGACCTTGATAATTAATACTCCCAGGAACGAATAAAGTTGAATTTGACATCAGAAGTTGTAAAAAAAAAAATCGCTTAGCTGAATTGAATTGACAAGTAAAATACAACCGGAACCCGGACTAGCGTAGAGCACATTAACGCACAATTCAATGAAGACTGCCGCTGATCACTACGTAATGCATATCTCGATATCCAAAAAACGAACTGTGAACCAGCTTCTATAGCGCAGGCCCATTCGTCCACAGGGCCCCGCAAGATTAGTGTAAATATCAAAAGATGTCAAAATAAAATAATATGAAAATATGAAAATAATTTTATGATGAAACTAGATAGATAGATAGATAGATAGATAGATAGATAGATAGATAGATAGATAGATAGATAGATAGATAGATAGATAGATAGATAGATAGATAGATAGATAGATAGATAGTTAGATAGATAGATAGATAGATAAATAAATAAATAAATAAATAAATAAATAAGTAAGTAAGTAAATAAATAAATAAATAAATAAATAAATAAATAAATAAATAAATAAATAAAAAAATAAAAAAATAAATAAATAAATAAATAAATAAATAAATAAGTAAGTAAGTAAGTAAGTAAGTAAGTAAGTAAGTAAGTAAGTAAGTAAGTAAGTAAGTAAGTAAGTAAGTAAGTAAGTAAGTAAGTAAGTAAGTAAGTAAGTAAGTAAGTAAGTAAGTAAGTAAGTAAATAAATAAATAAATAAATAAATAAATAAATTATGTTTGTATTGTTTGATGTTTCCTTCTCTCCTATGCCACGGGGGTTTTTCTCCGGGTTATCCAGTTTTCCTCTTCCGCAAAAATTAACATGTGAGCAAAGATGTGTGCTAAAATATTCAACGTAGTGGTATATGGCACAGCGGTCAAACGACTAAACGCATGCGCGAAAAAAAAACAACAATCAAACGATCCAGTAAACAAATTAATCTGACATTCGTCCGGACTCTACTAATACAAAAATATAGACTCATGGTAGCTTTAAAATATAACAAAGGTTATGTACTCGAAACTTCAAGCTTATATATTCAGTGCATTTTTATATATTCTTATAAAGCGACTTCAAACACTGTAGTCCGAAATTCCTAATGTTTACAATGGCAAACTTACCACTGTGGAGATATTGTTTGCAATTTTTGTTTGCTGATGTACCATAGTAACAGGAAATTCCATGAAACTATGCATATGGTTTTCTTTGTTACGTTAATTTTGATTTTAAAGTATTACTTACTATTCAATCGCGCGCAGTTGGTAGTATTACAAGAAAAAAGTACATTAAAACAAAACTGTTAATTAACGATTTAGTAACGTTTTAATTTACTTTTTTCTTCTAATACTACCAACTGCGCGCGATTGAATAGTAATACTTTAAAATCAAAATAAACAAAGAAAACCATATGCATAGTTTCATGAAATTTCCTGTTACTATGGTACATTAGCAAACAAAAATTGGAACACTTCAAAATCTGGCCTGATTTTCAGAGCGGGCTTGGGTCCTACGCTATCGCTTTCTCCCCAAACTCTGTAACTATTTTCAATGGTGAATCAGATCTTCAAACTATAACTTGTGGAATTCCTCAAGGAAGTACACTTGGTCCGTTGCTGTTTTTGCTCTATATAAATGACCTACCAAATTGCTCCAAAGAGTTGAGCTTCAAAATTTTTGCTGACGACACTAATTTATTTGCGTCTTCTAATAACTTAAAATGTTCGGAAAAAAAAAATAAACTGCGAGTTAGAAAAAGTTAAGAAATGGTGTGACGCAAATAAATTATCTATAAATGGGGAGAAAATTAAAGCGTAGGACCCAGGCCCGCTCTGAAAATCAAGCTATTCAAAATCCAGTTCATCTTCGAAATGATCATTTACACAAAGGGGAGGTTAAACTTTTTTCGATTTCCTTTTATACTTTTTAAAGTAATACTCATCACAGCAGTTGTTATTACATGCACCTCTTTATGTGATTTTCTAGAACAATTTAAATCCAGATTTCAAATACGGTCACAAGTCTTTATCGACAAAGCCGATTTTTACAACGATTGGGCTGTCCTACAAGCTTGGCGAATGGAATGGGAAAATATGTTGAAATCATGCGAGGGAAATTTGTCCTGGGATAACAGGAATGTCCAATCTGATCTACGAACCGATCACGACAAGAGCTACATAAAACGAATGGATTTAGGAAAAGCAGGTAGATGAATACATTTAATTATAATTATATTAGAATGACATATGTCTTGGCCGAACAGTCATTTGTGAGAGCTTTCAATTCAAAAGATGGTGTTCATTGAAAATTTAATACAGTCGGTAAAAAGTGAATTCAATTCAAAAATCAGCAAATGATGCAATTTTACTTGAATACCAAATATAATATAATTTCAAATATAATTTAATGTGGCAGTTTCATAGTTGCAATATATTATATATAACTGATAAAAAAAAACACAATCATTATATTATATAATATATATTATATATACAACCTAACATGAAGTAACAATTATTTTTGTGTAGGAAATAATATATAAGACTTCGAGTTCAATTCGGAATTAATTTGTACATATTTGTCTTTCCGTACTGAAAAACAAGAGCCAGTAGTGCAAGTAATATTTTTGTATATCCTTCGCTTCGTATGTAGGAAAAATTAGTTTGCAAACTTGGGCGTTGAACAAGGGAGTCGAAAACCCCGGGTATAATTTCAAGAAACTTTGCATTTTCCTTCTGTGAGAGTCAACGAGAAAAATATATCTATCTGTAACAATGTACTAGACCGCACGTTGTTAACGGATTCTATAGGTAAATTCATTGGAGGACGAGGGAATTCCACGTTGAATTTCACGAGAGAAATCAATATCGCATGAATCGCGGAGTCCGCGGAGCGATGAGTGCGATATTGATTTTTCGAGTGAAATTCAACGTGGAATTCCCGAGTCCAAAAATGAATTTTCCTTGAATCTCATTTCATCAATTTAAGCTTCAAAAACCAGACGCGCGTGTTCCGCCGTTCCCGCCATGCGATTCAGAAACCGGATGAGAGGGTATTCCACGCTAAATACCCTCGCATCCGGTTTCGTTCTCAGCCAATCAGCGCGCTTTAAAATAATGAAGTATGAGATTCTAATTAAAACCTCGATAAGATTCAGTTGATAACACTCCACATCATTCTGTAACTATGGTAAAATAACCAATTCGTAAAGCATTTAGGTCAGCTAACATTTAATATCGGGAGTTTAAATAATTATATTCAGTTTTAGTTCGAAAATGCTGCTAAAAAATAAGTAACAAAGCATTTTGAATATTGCTAAACATCCTAACGAAATAGTGCACATGTAAACTTGTTTATTGAGACATTTTGTATCGTACGTTTATCTCAAGCTGTTTCCATATTGTGGCTAATTAATTGTTTACTTTAAAGCACCGAATCAGTAAACAAAAGTTTAGTTAACCACTAATTATCGTGTTGATTTGTCTCCTGACGCAGTCCACGCTATAGTTAGTGTTTAACCGCTAGTTATCGCACATATTACTCAAACTGCTTCCTTATAAACACTGACGCCATCCACACTAGTTTTACCGCTAGTTATCGTACATTTTTACTACAATTGTTTCCTTATAAACATTGACACAGCCCACATTATATATTAGTTAAACCGCTTGCTATCACACATATTACTCAAACTGCTTCCTTATAAACATCGACGCAATCCAAACTAATTTACCTGCTAGTTATCGTACATTTTTACTACAATAATATTGTTTCGTTATATGAAACATTAACGCAGTCCACACTTAGTTTAAGCACTAGTTATCGTACATTTTTACTCCAACTGTTTCTTTAAAACACTGACGCAGTCCACACTAGTTTAGCCGCTAGTTATTGTACATTAGTACTCCAACTGTTTCTTTAAAACACTGACGCAGTCCACACTTAGTTTAAGCACTAGTTATCGTACATTTTTACTCCAATTGCTATAAATATTATTATGATATAACTGCTAGCTATTGTCGTATTTTTCTACAGGTTCCTTTAGTCGTTTCTGGATTCAATCAGTTGACATCAAAGGACGACACAAGTTGATCGGTGGCGATTCTTGGAGAGTCTATATCAGGGAAGGACCGTCTTCGATTTCACCGATCATCATCGATCGAAATGATGGCGTGTATGAAGTGCTAATGTTGATAGTCGAGCCAGGCATCTACCAAGCGAATATTTACCTAGATTATACTCTGTGTGATGGTCTGAGAGAGCCACCTTCTAACTGGTTTATTTATGGTAAGAGAAATATTTTAGAAGATATATATACACATATACAAACAGATCTAGACAGACCAGTGAACAGATAGACAAACAAACAAACAAACAGACAAAAAACAAACAAACAAACACACAAACATGTAAACGAACGAGCAAGCGAACGGACGGATGAAAGAACGAACGAACGAACGAACGAACAAACGAACAAACAAACGAACAAGCGAATGAATGAACGAACTAACGAACGAACAAACGAACAAGCGAACGAAAGAACGAACGAATAGACAAACAAACATACAAACACACGCATAAACAAACAAACAAAAAATAGCAAACAAACAAACAAACAAACTAACTAACTAACCAATAAACAAACAAAGCTAAACAAACAAACACACAAATAAACAAAAGACCAAACAGACAAACAAACAAACAAACAAACGAACACCGAAACAAACATACAAATAGGTGCACACAAACAAACAAGCAACTATAGCTAATAACAAAAACATCATCTCTCCCTTCAAGGTACAGACCATGGCACATACCTAAACCCACAAGATGGTTGTCTAGGCAATATTGAAAAGGACTACATTAAATTACCTCTGGGCAATCAAGAAAAGCATACTTTTAGAATATCAGGATATTATGGTAAGTTTTTTATACAGTAGATGTAAACTAGCGAGTAAACTAGTATAGGCTGCGTAGGTGTTTGATATAAACGATAGGTAATATAATGGATTTGTAACACAGTAAAAAATAGAAGTAGAAACTAGCGAGTAAACTAGTATAGGCTGCGTCGGTGTTGGATATAAACCATAGGTAGTAGAATTAATGAAATTTGTAACACCATAAAAAATATAAATAGAAACTAGCAAATAACCTAGACAGTATAGGTTGTGTCGGTGTTTGACATAAACTATATGTATTTGAATAAATTAATTTTTAACACCGTAAAACATGTTAACTTAACTTTACTGACTTTTCAAGCTTTAGCCCTTCGTCGGAGTAAGAGCTTTAGACTAAGAGCGATACTAAGTTTAAGAATGAGGTCGAAAAGCGATAGAAAATACAGTAGGAGTTAAAGAACAAGGATTAATTAATTGAAAACGAATCGTTCGTTCATGCTGAAAGGTTGCTGTGTACCTAAGGAATAAATTAGTCGCATTTCTTTAGATTTACGGTAATTGTTAGCACAAGTACGACGACATAAACCGAAAGCTGTCATGTGATTAATATTATGATTAGCGGAATTATAAAAAAAACATATTTAAATTTACTCCGAATCAAGATTTTCCCTGTGCAATTAAATGCGTCTTTTGTCAAAGTTTACAGCGGTGTTAGATAACATTAAACAAGAATTCGAACCGAAAAAAGCAGGCGAAGAAGATTACCTCAATTGCAAGTCCGAGATTTCTGGAATTTTGCGATTAGAAATTAAAAGACACATGCCATTTGTTTTCCAACTGGAACTGTTCTTTTCCGTGTAAAAAGATAGCACCAAACATAGGTGATTTCGCGCGTGCTCTTCCGGCTAGTATTAGCCAATCAGAAGAATTTTTCTTGCATCGCCAACAGTTCCAAGATGGCGTCGTTCGAGAGAGCTATTTCTCGTGTTAATCCACTTTAAACACGTTCTTATTATAACTTTAAATTTAAAAAAACTCTATCTAACTTTGACAACACAAGTTTTCTGCTACTCTATCAGCAATGAAAAAGAATAAAAACCAAATGGAAATGCCTAGAAGTAACCGAAATCGTTGCTGTTTGGAGGCGCAATTTTGGAGCTGTTCGTTGTGACAAACAATTATTTGCGCACTTCGAAGCGAGATCACCAATCCATGGATTTACTTAAAGTTTTTACTAAATTCTTTATTTATTTAGAGGAATACCAACAGAGAAAACAAACATTCGTTAAAAAAGACAATGAATTACCTTGTTTGGTATGGGATGGACATGGATATTGGAAAGAACATCAATGGTTTCCTTACAAACAAGACACAAGTATGACAGTAAACTGATGCACACGTTCACATATAGCATAAATATTTTATTACAATCATTTATCGCGCACATTGCTTGTGCTTGTGCTTGTGCTTGTGCTTGTGCTTGTGCTTGTGCTTGTGCTTGTGCTTGTGCTTGTGCTTGTGCTTGTGCTTGTGCTTGTGCTTGTGCTTGTGCTTGTGCTAAGCTAAGCTAAGCTAAGCTAAGCTAAGCTAAGCCAAGCTAAGCTAAGCTAAGCTAAGCTAAGCTAAGCTAAGCTAAGCTAAGCTAAGCTAAGCTAAGCTAAGCTAAGCTAAGCTAAGCTAAGCTAAGATAAGATAAGATAAGATAAGCTAAGATAAGATAAGCTAAGCTAAGCTAAGCTAAGCTAAGCTAAGCTAAGCTAACATGACTGCCATTGACTGATAAACTTAAGAGAATATATAAAACGCTATCGTTGTTCGACGAAAACTGTAGAAAACTATTTCAAAACAATTCAGTATTTTTTTATCAAATTTTTTCAGACGTTTCACAACATATTGATGTTAGGCCATATAAAAGAACTGGTACACTTTGGGTTTATGGAGACTCCCTCGGAATGAGATTTACAGAGTCAATACGAACACATAGACTATGCAATAAGATATTTAATAACTGTGTATACACCTACAACTGGATCTACGAGGTTAGTTGAATTGGCATGGTAATAGACGACTTTCATAAATGGACAAATAGACCAAATTGACTAACGTTTACACCTATTTCAATTAACGTTGTCCAACTGGAATGGTTGATCTGAGACCGATAGGAATTGTGGGAAATCGTTAAACTGAAAATACACGATTATAATCACGCTTGAATATTAATGTTTATTTCTATCTGAAATACAGTCTGTATTTCAACACCATTCAAGTGTGATTAAAACAATGCATTTGGAATTTAATGAACTCCCACAATTCCTATCGGTCTCAGATCAACCATTCCAGATGGACAACGTTAATTGAAATAGGAGTAACGCGTTGCTATGTATACGTTTCCACCCAATGCAAAACATCTGGGAATAAAATCTCCAGTTTGTTCCAAACGTAATTGGCCTTTTCCAAAACGAGTGAAGGACTGGGTACTAGTTTCCCAAATTGAATTGGGTGGAAACATACATAGCAAAAGGTTAACCGATTTGGTCTTTTATCACAATATCTAAAACTGCTGTTTTAAGAAATAGATAGTTATCAAATGATAGGCATTCACAATAAGAATAACTTCATCATATCATCATCATCATCACCATTATCATCGTTAATATTAATATTATTATTATTATTATCATCATCATCATCATCATCATAATAAGAATAAGAATAGTTATTATAGTCATCGTAATAATCATCATAATCATCACCATCATCATTACCATCATCACCATCATCGTTATTATTATTAATATTATTATTATCATCATCACCAACATCATCATCATCATCATCATCATCAATATCAATCATTATCATAACCTTCATTGTGTTCATGATCATCATCGTCGTCATCATCATCTATATTGTAATATCTCTTGCTAATTTATCGTCATAACCTATATGATTTACAACGATTTTTTTAAGTATTTTACAACCATCACTCCCCGGCGTGGCTTTTACGTGAGGATCACTCACTCACACTCACTACTACTATCTACTACATTCCATTTTTGCATGTACACACAACACTGCTCACATGTTCATTGGAGAGGGAGGAAAACCGGATAACCCAAGGAAAATCTCTCGTGGAATGAGAGAGAACAACAAATCAAACAAACTCTATTCACTTGTCGCTCGAGGCTGGCCGGAATCGAACCCAGGCTACAGTGGTGAAAGGCCACCGATCTCACCGCTAGGCCGCTCATCCCACCCACCCACATTAACAACTAAATGCAATTGTTCATTACAATCCTTTCTATTCAAACAGGTCAAGGATAAAAGACATCCATTAAAAATCAAGACCAAATTCAACAAGACAATTATTCTAAACAAAATTCGCCAAATACTTCAACGAAAAGATATCAACCAACCATCTAGTGTGTTTCTTTTAAGTCTAGGCGTCCATTTTCCAATATCATTGACTTTCAGAGAATACAAGGACTTGGTAGATTCAGTCATTCTATTACTCAAACAGCGAGTTAATGGGATAAAGTTGTTTCAGGGGATTGTTGTTTGGAAGACTACTGCAGCTTTGGAGAGAGAGAAAATCACGAGGAAACCATGGCCTGCAAAACAACTGAACTACACCATGTTTAGGTTTCTAACTCCACAGGTATAAACCAATATCGCTTAAGTGCGACCTTCAATGTTTGATGTCTTATTTGCAAATTTAGAGTGTGATTGAATGATCTAAAATGCAACTTGATCGATAGATGGCTGAATGCCAGGGGGCATTTGTCCAAGTGGTAGGGGTGATCGCCGATCGATTTCGCAAATTACCCCGAAAAGGTACGCATGAATTAAGAGAACTGTCCAAGCCTTGCTGCTTTCAAACCCTAAAAGGTAGGGCTGTGCGATGTTCTTTAGTAATAAAGCCAGGTAAAAACTCCCTTACAGGTACAGAGTCATGTCACGTAATTGACTTTTAAGTCAGAACCCTAAAAGGACCCTAAAAGATACTCACAGAAAATACTTTCAACCCTAAAAGGAGCGCCGATCACCCCTACCACTTGAAAAATGGAGTACCCCCTCTCGTTGGACTGAATGCCGGTAAATCAAACGACGGTGACTGACTGACTGACCGACTGACCGACTGACAAACAAGCAAAAGAAAAAACTAAGCTGACTTATTTTATCCCACTCAATGATAATTTCTGAATTCTGCTGCAGAGGAATCAACTATTCCATTCTTACTCAATGAACGCAATGTGTCAAGCTGGGGTTCCTGTGTTAGATGTTTATCCTCTGACCGCATCGTACCACGGAGGAACATTGGACTACGTTCATTACAATAATAGTGTATTTTACCCGGCCGAGAGGGCACTAGAACGATTTATTTTCAATGATAGACAGAGGAACCTTTAAAATAGGTCTTTATTAAATATTTTTTTCTTAATTAGCTGAATATTGAATTGTGCATTCCAAGAACGAAATGCAGTGTTTGTCCTGTAAACATTGATTTGGTTCAAATCCCGTTGAAGTCCCGAAATTTTTTCTGGCTTCTATAATTGCAATTACATAAATTGCTTATTTCTCTGCGACGATCATAATATATACACAAACATTGATTTAATACACCAGATCGAAATATTTTGACGGTATCCAGATGTTTCGCTCCAGATGTTTCGCCCCTTTTAGGATGATTCGCCCCCTTTATTATATTTAGAAATTCACAGTAATTAACATCACAAAACAACTAGTTTTGGCTAATATGACAGTGTATTAGTAGAAATAAGCATTTTGGAATTCTTTAAGATGAGTAAAAAAAAACAATTTCGAAGCGTAAAAAATTGGTACAAGTAAGATTAAAAACTCGCAGCCTAATACGAGATAAATTTAGGCTTTAAAAGTACTGTAATATTATAAATCATGTTTTAACTTTAGACAGACACTAGAATTAAAACTATAGTTTTAAATCAGACAGAAGATGGCAAGAAACATCCAGGGGGTGAGACATCCGTCATTCATTGTGCCCTATTTATATAAATGTTTGTTTTTGACTGGCTAGCCTCTCATACATATGAAACTCCATTGTGTTTCAACGTATACACGAAGCTAGGCGGTCAAGAACATTAGGAGCTGGTC
Organism: Metridium senile; assembly: GCA_949775045.1. Classification (NCBI taxonomy): domain Eukaryota; kingdom Metazoa; phylum Cnidaria; class Anthozoa; order Actiniaria; family Metridiidae; genus Metridium; species Metridium senile. Next base: position 675,950 of record OX459106.1, read on the forward strand.
GCCATATTTTGATTCGGATTTTACGATTACCTTGCTAATTATTATAACTCATCAAAATGAATAAAAGCCAATTTATAAAAAATACATGCAAAAAAACCCTCTGCAGATTGCATGGGTTAAGTTAAGCACCGCAAAGACATTTTGGATTGATACATGGGACGCAACTTGGATCGACAAGAAAGCTGGCAAAATGGCGTCGCTGTCCAAAGAAACTATCCCAAGTGCCTCTGCGGCACCTTGATTCTACATTGGCGATAATACTATATATGATAAAAAGTCCAAAGTAACTATCCCAAGTTCACACCTCGATTCTACATTGGCAATACAACTATAATAGAACATGAAAAGTTTAAAAATTGGAAAAGCAAGTATTTGAAAATAGAAATAAAACACTAAAACCATTCATTTAAAACAAAATAGTTACCTATTAATTAATAGAGTGCAAAACGTGTATCCGTGAAACATTTGAAAATACTAAATATTACTATTACTCAGACATTTCAACGAAAAGCAAAAAGAGCGTATGTTCATTTCGAAAATAGTCCCCTTCATGTCCTTCATAGCTCACAGAAAGGTAGCCAGGCCTTTGCATCGAGGCGAGACGAACATTGAGCTTGCAATGGTAGAGACCTTTAATCACCTTGCGGGGCAATTATTCACGTGTCTCTATCATTGCAAGTTCAACGTTCGTTTCGCCTCGCTGCAAAGGCCCGGATACCTTTCAAGATGGCGCAGGGAACTATGATCGAAGGGGACTATTGAAATACGAATCCTGCAAAAAGCCTTAGTACTACAGCAATAGGACTATATATCATTGAAAGTTAAAAATTGTTAGAAATTGTGTTATAAGTCTATCTAAAATTGCACATATTTGATAATGTCCTTATATAAATTGTAAAATGAAATCAGTCACGTAAGAGTGGACGAGGTTGTCATTCTTATTTAAACGGAGGTTGACGCTCGTATGACATCTGAATATGTATTAATCTATTTGTATAGAAAATCTTGAGTACTATTCGTAATGTTTTGAAAGTTTTAAAAATTGGATCGGACAAGCCTTTTAGGCCAGTCCAATTTGATAACGAGTATATACGAATTGTACGAGAAGATTGTGCGATCATTTATCTATAATATACTGAAAACTAAATGGTATATTCTGCAGAGTACATTACAAAATTTAATTGTACTCCCATCGTCCAATCGGAATCGACTAAGTTTGTACAGTATATTATAATATGGTTTTGGTTTCAATAAATTGCAGCAAATTAATTAGTTGAATCTAATGTCAAATAATTATTTAAAAAAACCCGTATAAGCTACTTCACTGTATGAGTACGTATAGAAATATGAGATATATATAACAACAAAAGTTCAAAAACTCATTAATAATTCATGAGAAATTTATATATAAAACAACTCGTAACCGTGACGAGTGTTTTAACTGAAGATAAAGATTCACCCTAATTTACATAAACTTTAACCTGGATTTTCTCTAATAAATTTTCATAAATCCTTGATTTTGTTTTATAAAAACAGAAACTATAGGTTGGAGCTTTTGAAGCCGTTCAATAAACTCGCAGATGTGTTTTATCAGGTCTAAAACCACTTGGCTTCGCCTCGTGGTTTTAAATCCTGATAAAACACTACTGCTCGTTTATTAAACTATACTTAATAGATAGCGGAACTTACACACAAATGATACGTGTTGATTCGTTAGTCAACATGTCACGCAACAAAAGTGAAAGAAGGAAGGAAATTTGTCTTCTTCATCAAAGGATTTTCAATGAACTATTGCTGTTATGTACAATTGTTTGTTCGACTTTTTCAAAGAATGCCCGTTGTTAAATTTTGTCCCACGATGAAGGCTGAATGGTTGATCTACTCTGTTTAAAGAGCCATTGTCACTTACGTACCAGCATGCACCGCGTGAAAAACTGTATTTCGTGGACCATGAAAATCGTAATTTTACACATGTTGTATATTTTACGATGTGAGTGGGTATTTACTAAATCGTCTAAAATTTTGTTATATTTGTTTTCTCGTAATACGACTGACTGCGAATGAATTATAACAATCAAATCAAATCAATTTGATATCTTTTACGATGTGAGTGGTTATTTACACTCTTACTAAATCGTTTAGAGTTTTGTTTTATTTGTTTTCTCGTAATACGACTGACTGCGAATAAATTATAACACTTAAATCCAAATAAACAACGCAAAGCATGCCGGTAAGTGACCATCGGTCTTTCATAGGAGGACAGAAAGACCTTGCTTACGCCATCGTATTACGCACCATAAGTTATTTTGTTTGACTTATTACTATTTTGTACAAATATTTGTTCATGGCTTTAATGGAGGTATCATGAGTCTTACTATATATAAGGTCATCCTAGAACATTTCTTTGAGCACGCGCAGAAGCATATCCCTTCCACTTCCTTGTTCGGCCCAACCTTGACTGTGAACTTCCATCCAAACTGTTACAAAGAATTCTGGAATCTTTTGGAAGATTCCATCATTTAGAATTTCAGCTTTGCTGTCTTCTGATCTTTCCTCATAGTGAGCGTACGCGTTGCGAAAGAATCTAATGAGTCCTATAATGAAAATGACAACAATTACGATTAAGACGACGAGGACGATGAAGAGGATGCATGATAATGGTGATGATGATGTTGGTGATGCAGAAGATAATGATGTTGATGATAATGATGATGATGATGGTACATGAAATTGATATTGATGATGATAATAGTGAAGATGATGACTATATGATGGTGATGATGATGAAGATATTGATAAACGTACGTAATATAGATAAAGTAGAAGACGATGATTGTGATCAAGTTGATAATAATGATGATAATAATAATGATGGCGATGGCGATGATGATATACTTAGGAGTGATGAGGTGTCGTATCTTTTTCTCGATGAGAGTTCCTGGAAAAGTTCCTGTGATATCATAGTATTCCAACCTCTCTGAGTGATTTGTTTACCCAGTTGTGAGGTTTGGAGGTTGCTTCCAAAGGTAGACTTTGGGGTGCTGGAAGGTTTAGCAGCTTCGGGTTGATCGCCAATTTTGCACATAAAGTTAACTTTCTTGATACAGCTCCAGAAGTAGCAATGGTTATTTAAAAGTCCACTGGAAACAGAACGCCTTCTGGGATTATCATGCGAAAGAGACATTACCAAATGTCTCTGTTCCTCGTTTAGACTTCCGTAAATCTTCATCTTTTTTTCACTGATGATGTTTAACTCTATTTCATGTGGTCGAAGCTTTCCCGCAGACAAATCTTCAACCAGTGAAACTGCATCAGAGTGGAAAGGGTGGTATCCTTTAGAAAACAGAAAGTGCAGCACCAAGCCCAAAGCAAACATGTCAGTTTCTCTTGTTGGTGAAGGTTGTGTTCTTCTGATGAGTTCGGGTGCCATCCAGCCACGTGTTCCACACAAAGACGTGGAGTTGGTGCTTAGAACTGTTGATTGATCACAACTATTGAGATTCTTTGATAAGCCAAAGTCTGCCAGTTTGAGGGTTAGTTTAGGTTTCTGTAGATGATAAATGAAGATTGCACAGATTTTAATTGAAACAACGGTATAACAAGATGTTCAATGTAATTCAATGTGCTTATAATACAATTTACTACACTTAAGTCACAGACTGGCATTGAAAGTATATAAATTGCAAGTAGGAGAGGGATGCAAATTGTTGCCATGCGGTGTTCTCGTTAGTATGTAGAGGTACTACGTTCTCAATACTTTTCCTTTCCATGATACAGTTTAATATTTGTGCCTTGCCCTATTCATATCTCGGGTTTGTATTATTAAGTACTTAGTTAAGTTTGTGTCTGGGTTGTTCTATCACTTACCACAAGGGTATTTTTCTCAGGATATTTTGAGAGTTGAGTTTGGTTGATGTGAGTGTATATATATATATATATAGAATGTAGTTTGGAGTACTTTAACAAATAGAATGTATATGATGTGATGCTCCTTATACGGCAGAAATAGTTTTTTGCAGGACATGTATGATTCGAGTTTGTTTTCTTCAAATTTTGTTATTAAAAATGTGTTAATTTGTTAATCGGGTAAATCAGAACTGAGTGTAGTCACTGTGAACACACTTGAACAGAAGAGCCCCCATGTCTAGTGATGGTTCATCGCAAACTATTCCGGACTTCCCGCCAGTCATCGAGGCCAGCGGATACCATGCGTAAAATAGAAAGTAAACACGGATTCGGGAATCCAAGATAGAATCAAAATCAATTGTACAAAACTAATATAAATACGATTCTTTAAGTCAATTTAACACCAAAGGATATTGAAGCAACTATCAAACTGTAATTCTGAAACATTTGTGGAGTTCAATGTTATAAAATTGGTCATTTACAAGCGAAAAAACAACGACATGTCGACGATTTGAGGAAAGCCACAGGAAGCCCAAGCTCGCTCAGGCCCGCACTCGATGAAACCCAACTTTCTTGCTACGGTTTGCCTTTTCTTTAACAACTATCCCATTAAACACTATTGTAAATACGAGTTGGGAAAACAAGCTTCATTTTGGTATCAAACATGTCTTAGTTTGCGAAGAATTTCCAAAGTTATCGCATCACAAAGTACCTCTACTTGAAGGAAGGATTGCAAGTATATGGCGTCTTACGAACGTCAATTCAATTTGGAGCTTTTTCAAAAGGAAAGGTAAAACCTCGTTCGATCGACGACAAATTACACACAAGCAATGTATGATGTATTTAGTTTATGGAACAGCCACGGTAAATGAGGTAACAAGCTTTGATTTTGAAAAATGATGCTATGAATATCACACTTTTCGTGTTTTTTTTCTTGCAACTTTACAATCTGAAGATTCCTGAATACCGAGCATGTATGGGAAGGAAACTGAAAACCGTCAACTATCGAAAGGTACGGTTTATTTTTAATGAATAAAGCTATGTTTGGTAAAAATCAAATGCTTTAATGTCATACAATATATTTCCAGTTAGGTAAATTGACAAATCCTTACCAAGAATTTTATAATTCGAAAATAACTTTGATCCTCTATACATTTCTTTGTAAAATCTGATAAAATTATCTACCGCTTTTATGTTGCACCGCTGACCTTGTGAGTGGGCGCATGGCCGGAATAGTTGGCGATGGTAAAATGCACTTCGTCCATGTTTATGTGTGCACTTAGAATTATAGGAAAAATAAAACTAATAAATACTGTGTCAAATATTAACAATACTAGACATGGTATAATACCTCACGATATAGTATGTTTCCAGGTTTGATGTCCCGATGAATCAATCCTTTCCTGTGCAGGAATTCCATCCCTCCTAGTATATCTGCCGCAAGCTGTTGCATGATAGCTTGATTTGCAAGAGTCCGGTGTTTCTCTTTAACTAGAGCTGTCAAATCGCCATCCATTAATTCTATGGAAAGATAGTAGAAATCCTTTGTCTCTTCTAAATTGTAAAAGTTTATGACATTCTCGTTCTGCTCTAAGTCCCTGAGTGCTTCTATTTCGGCTGTGATTTCTTTTTTGTAGTTGTATTTGTCGATTCGCTTCAAAGCTAGCTCTCTTTTAGTTCTTTCATGGATGGCAAGAAAGACAAAGCTTATAGCACCTTCGCCGATCAAGTTTGAGTCATACCGGTATTCCAGGCAGCCGTCAATTCGCTGAGGGTTAACTTCACGGGAAAGGGAATCTAACTGGTCTTTATACCTCACAGACTGGATATCCAAGGTGACTCTACGCTTAGGCTTGGTGTCCTTAATGATTTTTAAGATGTCTTGTCTTCCGCCGTCAGATAAAGTTCTCTCCAAAGTTAGACCTCTAAGGTTTCTGGTATTCTTGCTAGCACCATTTTTGCAAAGGCTCGTCACCAGTTGTAGATGCGACTTATTTCCACGGATGGCCTTTGTACAGCAGTATTGAAGGACAGGGGTGTTATTATGGCAGGTTATCATATTTGGGTCGGCGCCTTGTACAAACAGTTCCGTGATACAGTCCAAAAGCATATCAGTAGCGAGTTGATCAGTCGATCCTGCCTCAAAAAACATACTTATTAGTTTGGAAAGAGTTTCCTCCCTTGAAGCTGGATTATCAAAAGCTCCACCACTTCTTAGTAGACGTTTGATCCAATACTCGAGGATGTATTTAAAAACCTTTGCAAACTGCGGCGATTCTTTGTAACGGGATGACAACTCATTGACGAACTTTAGCAAGTAATCTAAACAATTCCTGTTTTTGACGTCACAGGCTGCAACATCAAAGCCATTCTTCTCAAAGGTTTCTAGAACTAGATCAACGTGCACGCTGGCGGGTTCCAAATTATTGCGGTCGTGGTTAAAAAAGATGGATGCAAAGATCAGCCTTGAACTGGTAATGTTTGCAAACCTTTGCAAAAGGCTATGTTTGATAATATTCAGAAATGGCGTATCTCCATCTTTATTAGAACGAGTGGTGTCGTGGTCAGATTTGTGTTGGCACAAAAACTTAACCAGATCGTCGGTAAAGGCATAATGAAGGGCAATACAGCCGTAATCATTAGCTATGTGAGTTGGCACATGCGCGATATCGATGATCCAATCACCAATCTGTTTTTCAATGGTGGACATTTTGTTATGGCCAGCACTGTAAATAACCCATTCGTGAAAAATTGAATTACCATATCGCCCTCGTTCCATAAATGGTTTCTGGATGAATGGTTCAATGATGCACAACTTCTGGAGTCTGCCTTCTGTGTTACACTCGCTTGCAAGACCACGTTTTTGTGAAAGCACAAAGTCATCTTTTGGATCGAGTAGATAGTTGCCTGCAATCAGATGCAACGGGGTCATTCCTTGGCCATTTTTCAACGAGCAATCAGCCGATGCATCAATCAAAAGCTTCAACACATTGGCTTGAAAGGTCTTCGCATCTTCATTATTTGTTGGTAATGACGCGACAAGATGCAATAATGTGTTCCCATTGATACCTTTTTTATTTACATCTTCGAGGTAGCCGTCCAGCAAAATGATTATCATCTGGAACAGAATCTCTAATCTGTATTCTTCAATGTACAAATTGCCTAGAATCATTTCACTACTACCTTCTCCTTCTCGCCTGCTTGTCAAGTAGAATTTTCCTCTTTGAAATGTAACGTCAGAGAATGACTGCACGATCGTTTTACAAGCTTCCTTGATTGAACATTCTGAAGTGAGTGACTCTTTAAAATCCTCAAAATAGTCTGGGCCAATTTCAGCTCTGATGCGTTGCCCAATTTGATTCCAATATAACCATCTTTTGGGCGTGTTCTCCAGTAGTCCACAAATAATCTCGTTCGTCACAAGTTCGAAAAGCCATTGTAAGGTCTCCTTAGACATCTTTACTAGGCAGGGACTTTTTGTTGTCTGGATACAATCACCATTCACCTGGATGATTCTAAAACCAAAACATGGTAATATATTAAAAATAATGATATTTTAAATGATATCTCATATTGATATATATATTGGTAATTATAAAAGTTGTTCATAAAAAACCTGCTTAAGTAGTATACAAGTACCAATCCTACAACAATAGCTCCGGCGGAGCCGCCGGAGCGAACGAGAAACAAAGGAAATTCCTCATATTTCAAATTCCTAAGCGTGCGTCGAACAAAAGAAACTAGAAACAGACACGGTTTCTATTTGCAAAACAAAAGACGCTAGGATTAAATATAGCGTTCTATTTCGCTACACAAAAGAAATTCTTCATCTGAGGATTAGATATAGCATCATTTTTTAAATTCCTTTAATAATAGTGGGTTTTTTTACCCAACTAATGTGTTTTTACAGTCTTGGCGCGTGCCGCGTCACCACCTGCAAATCTATTGTTTAGTTCATCAGTAGACAGAAGAATTTCTTGTTTTTGAAGTAAAACTGCAATGCTTGCCTATAAATCGAGAAATAAACAAACAAAATTATGGCGTTAGATATTCCTTACTGATGTAACAAAAATAGACTACGCAGTTCTTTCTTTTTAAACAATAATAAGTGTGCTGAATTAAACAATAACACATCGTAACTAGGTATAGTCAATTAAAGGTTGAATGAGTACATTTGTAAACATTGAGTAATTCAACGGGTTTTATCAGCTTTACTTAATTAAACTTTAACTAACCATAAAGTTAAAACTTTTAAAACAGTTTTTGCGATTAGTTTTTGGAGCAAGTACTAATCTTACTGATATAACAAGAGAACGAAGAACTTCTTACTTTTCAAACACTAATATTATGATAATGAGTTTGTACAATTAGTCTGGGCGCGTGCCTATTGTTTAACTTATCCTTGTACATGTTTTGTTTGTTTATCAAATTTAAATCATTAAATGAGTTTGAGCAGTTTGTATTCTATATATAATGCTCTATAACTTTTAACATATCCGATAATTGAAAGTATCCATTATATTTCTTCGACTGGCTTTCTTGTAATGATGAAAATATTATATATTCTGCAAACCAAAGTGGGTTCATAGCTCAGAGAGCTTTCTTTGATTTTCTCTTTACGTTTCGAGGTCTACTGATCTTTTTCCGTCTTTGGACTTGTTGTGGCTTTCTTGGTAAAGACGGTTTATAAACAATGCTATCTTCATACTTTAATTTATTCTTCTCTTTAGAGTCGAGATAGACAACCACTTTTACTTTCGGCTGAAGTTTTGCTTCTTGTAGGCATTTCCTTCGTTCAATGTGATCTAATTGATGTACATCAGTTAGATGATTTGATAGTTTCACCAAGTATTTCGCTCCACAATCAGGGATAGGACAATCACGACAGACTCGATTGACCATGTTGATACTTTGACGTATTCTTGCAAATGACGACGCTTACCCCAAATGTCCACATTTATCGAGGTTTTAGGCAAGGATGAAAAGGACAAAACCCAGGATGAGCAGGACAAAACCCAGGATGATCAGGACAAACCCAGGATGATCAGGACAAACCCAGGATGACAAGGACAAACGGGATAAAATTCAACTTGTTGTGTATTCCCTTTGCCTATTGTGCTGACATTGCAGCTTTTCTCTTAGAGTTTTCTCTTAGCATTTCTCTTAGAATACTTTATTGAGGATAAGATATAATAAAGGAGACGACAGCTTATATAGTCATTTGAAAAGGGAACGCTATAAGAGAACCATGTCTCATTTCGACTCCAGCTATGAAGATGAAAGTTTCCATAGTGATGAGGAAAGTATCCAGGAAAGCGATGACTATTCTGAAGACAGTCAAAGGGAATACACAACAAGTTGAATTTTATCCCGTTTGTCCTTGTCATCCTGGGTTTGTCCTGATCATCCTGGGTTTGTCCTGATCATCCTGGGTTTTGTCCTGCTCATCCTGGGTTTTGTCCTTTTCATCCTTGCCTAAAACCTCGATAAATGTGGACATTTGGGGTAAGCGTCGTCATTTGCAAGAATACGTCAAAGTATCAACATGGTCAATCGAGTCTGTCGTGATTGTCCTATCCCTGATTGTGGAGCGAAATACTTGGTGAAACTATCAAATCATCTAACTGATGTACATCAATTAGATCACATTGAACGAAGGAAATGCCTACAAGAAGCAAAACTTCAGCCGAAAGTAAAAGTGGTTGTCTATCTCGACTCTAAAGAGAAGAATAAATTAAAGTATGAAGATAGCATTGTTTATAAACCGTCTTTACCAAGAAAGCCACAACAAGTCCAAAGACGGAAAAAGATCAGTAGACCTCGAAACGTAAAGAGAAAATCAAAGAAAGCTCTCTGAGCTATGAACCCACTTTGGTTTGCAGAATATATAATATTTTCATCATTACAAGAAAGCCAGTCGAAGAAATATAATGGATACTTTCAATTATCGGATATGTTAAAAGTTATAGAGCATTATATATAGAATACAAACTGCTCAAACTCATTTAATGATTTAAATTTGATAAACAAACAAAACATGTACAAGGATAAGTTAAACAATAGGCACGCGCCCAGACTAATTGTACAAACTCATTATCATAATATTAGTGTTTGAAAAGTAAGAAGTTCTTCGTTCTCTTGTTATATCAGTAAGATTAGTACTTGCTCCAAAAACTAATCGCAAAAACTGTTTTAAAAGTTTTAACTTTATGGTTAGTTAAAGTTTAATTAAGTAAAGCTAATAAAACCCGTTGAATTACTCAATGTTTACAAATGTACTCATTCAACCTTTAATTGACTATACCTAGTTACGATGTGTTATTGTTTAATTCAGCACACTTATTATTGTTTAAAAAGAAAGAACTGCGTAGTCTATTTTTGTTACATCAGTAAGGAATATCTAACGCCATAATTTTGTTTGTTTATTTCTCGATTTATAGGCAAGCATTGCAGTTTTACTTCAAAAACAAGAAATTCTTCTGTCTACTGATGAACTAAACAATAGATTTGCAGGTGGTGACGCGGCACGCGCCAAGACTGTAAAAACACATTAGTTGGGTAAAAAAACCCACTATTATTAAAGGAATTTAAAAAATGATGCTATATCTAATCCTCAGATGAAGAATTTCTTTTGTGTAGCGAAATAGAACGCTATATTTAATCCTAGCGTCTTTTGTTTTGCAAATAGAAACCGTGTCTGTTTCTAGTTTCTTTTGTTCGACGCACGCTTAGGAATTTGAAATATGAGGAATTTCCTTTGTTTCTCGTTCGCTCCGGCGGCTCCGCCGGAGCTATTGTTGTAGGATTGGTACTTGTATACTACTTGCTTACATATAAAAAAATATACAAACAAGCAAATATGCAAACAGAAAAAAAGGTAATAAAAATATAGATACATTGGGGTGGGACTTGAATGCGGCCCAGGGGAATAATGGGGTATACTGCGTGAACAATGAATTCTTGATCACCTTAATTAAACCTTTATCATAAAGTCACATGTACCTTCATGAAAAAGTCACGTGTCATTTTATAATGTTCATGTCCTTAATTCCTTGTACAGCTATTACCCTCCCCCTTCACGACCGGTTCAGGCGCCATTTTGATGACGGCAGTAGTAAATATTTGTAGCCAGCGGTTTTCACAAAAATGCTGACGTGACGTGCTGTCGACACGTTCGCACGACAAATGTCGGACTGGAAAGTAAATTAATTCACGAAATATTCTGTCATTTGCCGTTTGCAGCGCAAAAGTGTGACCACTTTTAATATATTGGCACACACCTATGCACAGGTTTTTTGCTGCCAAACGAGGTTCTATGTTTGCGCGTCGCGCTGTTTATTTTTGTTTCTTGTTGTTATTTTCTATAATTTCCATTTGTTACTTTAATTAGAGAAGTGTACTGTGTGCTTCACATGCCATAACATTATTTTGTTTATACCACAAAAAACGACGGTAAATATTTTACACGATACCAGCGATTCGAATATAAATACATATTAAAACCTTTGATATAGGACAACAGGAACAACAAATATTATATCTACAATTTCTATAAAATTAAAGGTATATACTAAGCTGTGGTAACTGGATAGATTTTTCGCTATTAGTCCAAATGTCTCGAGTATTATATTATGTAGAATGTCATAAACATGCAGTAACATGAAGACCTCCAAAGATCTTCCATTTTAGAAGATCGCAAAAAAAAAATCTATAGAAATGAAACTGTCAGGATAAGAACGAATTATAACCAGTTTTGTAGTAAGAACATCAATGAAATGACTTTTCACTTGACTTGAGTGTTATCTACCAATGATTTTTTGCCCTCTTTCGACAATTTGTCATTAAAAAACTTATGTAAATGCCCTTTTTTATGATCATGACGGACATTTCCGAGATGAATATGAGTTTCATTCATTGCTTATTGGAGGAGTTGTACAGGCTAATCAACTGGGGTAACTGGTAAGGTTATCCGGTATCAACGATTGATTTCAGCTCTTTTTATAACTGCATATTACAAACTGGACCATGAAAAACGAACTTTCGAAACAAATTCCAACAAATCCTGAAGCAAATACGACATTTCCTTATATCAACCGACTTAAAATTACTTCGATAACATCAAAGAGCGAGAAATTACGACGTGTTGATCTTGATAAATGATCCAAACGAGCTTCGACCGAATTTGGCGCATTGACAATATAAACTAGTACTTTTTGCGTGGTCAGCGGACTTCCCGATAATGCGTCCGTTGTTGGGAAAGAATGCAGGCGTTTAATTGATCAGTGATTGCACAAATGAAACGGTTGTAAATAGTAAAAATCAGACTTATAGATAATTTACTTTTATATAGCGATGTTTTGCGAAAAAAAAGTATTTGAATACCAATACCAGGAATCGAACTGAGATCTTCTGCATGGTTGAATCCGCGCTGTAAGCCATTATACTACTCAGTAAAGCGATGAAAATTTTGCAATGAAATGCCATCAAGTTCGTTTGCATTCAATTTGGTCAGCAGTCCTCGATTATTACTGCAGATCAATTCCCAAATGCAAAAAACCTTCCGTTTTCTTTTGTTTTGACTCATCAATATTGGACAAAATGGCCATGAATTACTTGTGAATTGTTTAAGTCATTCATACCTGATAAAACACTGCTGCTCGTTTTTTAAATAGTACTTATACTTTTCTTTATCCAAACCTCATGTCATAGGTGTAAATACAGCACAGGGATCCTGATGGATATTTCTAGTTTATCTGAAACATCTCTCTCAATTTCTTAAGAAATATAACAAAACTGAGCAATAAAAAACTCCTTATATTAAAAACTTAATTGACTGGAAGCCAAAATCGGAGATTGTTTTCCGAACTCAAACTGTTATCAGTCCAGATTAGTCACCAAATTTGACTATAAGTGCATCTGTAGTTTCAGATTGCAACGCCGCGCGCAACGCATTCTAGGTTGGGCTCACGAAAAAGTGAGCACCAAAATATGACAAGCCGCCACAGGCCGTGTAATTGTATGTAAATTCATGAAGACTTTGAAGCGTTTTTATCCAACCTTCACGCTTTATTTTTCAGTTCCAATGCAACATAACTTGAACATTAGTCCTCAAAGAACATAATTTATAAGTAAGTAACTTAACATTTTAACTACAATATTTTGCTTTATTTCAAAGGGTCAACTCGAGTATTTTGATCTTATAAATCTCTATTCTTCGGTTAAGAATTCTCATCGTTTTTCCCCTCTTGTAGTCTCTTGTAGAGATTGTATTTACCACTAGAAATTAAAAACTACAGAATCGCGTATCCTGGTTTGTTTTGATATTTAAGAAACCAAAACATGCAGTAGATCAGCCAATCAAATCTTGATTCTAGTAGGTGACGACACATCAAAGTGAGCAACAATAAAATCAAGATGGTACTTTAATAATCTTCATGACAAGATGCTATTTATTTCATAATTGAAGTATTCTTCCATCAAATCTCTCAAATTTCCATTAATACCTATTGGTCATCTTGGCATGTAACTATATTGTGAACTAAAATGAGTACCAATATGTCGTTAGTTATCATCAAACTCCAGCAAACACCGGGAGAAAAAATGTGTTTTAACTCAATTCAATGAACTGAACTCTTCTATTTTGCATAAAGATTACAAACACTTTTATATGGAAATATAAAAATATTTGACTGCGAACAAGACGTACAGTGATGATAAATATGCCAGATCGTCCAGCCTTCGTTTGATATCCGATACCACCGAAACGGTCGATTCTACTCCTGCTGTTTATCGGTTTAACGAATGACCGTTTCGGCGGTATCGAATATCAAACGAAGGCTAGACGATCTGGCATATTTACCATCACTGTCCACAGCAGTGGCGTTTACCCCGGGTGATTCCGGGGAAAAAGTATCGGGGATGCTCGTCCGTTCTTTTTTAGGGGTAAAAATCAGTGATTTGGTATCTTTTAGGGTGGCAAATGCGAATTTTTTGAAAATTAGCATTTCTGGTATCTCTTAGGGTGTGGAAAAAGGAGAGAACAGCTATATTCGCTGTTGATACGTATATTAATATTATTAATTAATGTGGTATAATTTGGGGGGTGAAATTCATCCAGCCACACCCTTTTTAAAAGACTCCCCCCCCCCCCCCCCCCCCCCGGGCGTTTACCTAGTACGGATTTGAGCAGATAGAGAACAATAGGATTAAGGCTTGTTTCATACCCTGGTATCTTATATACCTTCGGGGGCCGTTAAAGAAGTTACCGATTAGTAACTCAGTGACATACGATTGCTTTTAATACCAGATAGACTAACATCACGAGATTCAAATAGGAGCTAGAAATATGACAAAGGGTCAATGGAATAACAAAGCAAGCAAATAAGCGACCGTTGGTAACTATAAATACACGGAGATACGTTACTCTGCTGCCCATGATCAAGGCATGCGTTTTTAATAAAGGTCAAAGCTTTTCGAATGTTGACTCGTCACTGAAGACTAAACAGGGCCTAAACCTCTACTTCGAGACTTATTAGTTATTTTGTATATATTACTCTTGAAAAATTAAATATTATTTAAAAAATGTGTTTAAAGCACATGTAATTCGTGACGCGTGACTGCCGAAAACATCAGTCGTGTTTTTCAACACTTAGACCCAGAAGGTGAAGTCATTCAAGTTTTTCTCAAATTTCAATCCTGACTTCCTTAGTTACAATGACTTCCTTAGTTACAAGTTTATTCGATATTGTGCCGAAGTATGGATATACAACCATGTTTAAGGTGACTGGCTACTTTTGAACGAATTGGAACGTTCGATTCGAGCCCACGATGTGCGCGCGCACAAAAAACCTCTGAAAAAAATACAAAATGTTATTAAGGAACCATACACGTTTTAAGCTTCAACAGGGCAAAACCTTCGAAGTTTGCACGGGACTCTATACTTTCTTTATGCTTAGTTGTAAGAACCTAATAAAAACTACTTTATATCAAATTATTTTTTCAAAAAGTTAATTTTTCTAACGTACAAAAAAATCGATTTTCGTAGAAATTTTTGTCCGACTTCATGCGAGTTTTGGAAGCACTAAAAGGACAAAATATGAAAGATCAAGGTATTTCTTTGTCTTTTATTCAAAACCATCCATGTTAACGTTGTATTTTAGAATGATTCATTACCCGGTATTTCTGCTTGATATAGTATAAAAAAAACTATTTTCTTATGAGTCGTGATTTTTTTCATATCGCTTCCGTTTTCGCATATTTTTCTTCAAAATCTCGCGCGTTGGCATCCATTAAATGCTGATTATCTGGAAAACAAGCTTAGGACACCCCATTTTTCTTTTCATACTTGTAATCAGCATTAAATTTCACATTAATAAATCGTAGTTTAAAGAAAAGTTTAACATTATTTCCAAAAGTAGCCAGTCACCTTAACTTGTTCAACTACTACGACGTATTGGCATTTGCTTGGATAGCAATAAATTAAAAAGTCAACATTTTTTACGGTGTTACAAATTTCATTCTATTACCTATCGGTTATATCAAACACCGACGCAGCCTATACTAGTTTACTCGCTAGTTTCTATTTCTATTTTTTACGGTGTTACAAATTTCATTCTATTACCTATCGCTTATATCAAACACCGACGCAGCCTATACTAGTTTACTCGCTAGTTTCCATTCATTATATTTAACGCTTTCTCACTGCTTGCATAACATGACAGCTACTCACATTACTTATATGACCTTTGCTCAATGGACCCTGCGACTATAAGGAAATCCAAATTAATACTTATCGTTAAAGGATTTGTGCCGTTTCCATTAAGTTGACTAAGAAACGAACTATATATATATACATTTACTTCAAAACTGAAATGAAATGAAAATGTGCCTTTACTTTTGCTTGTATTTACTCGTTAATCGTCGTGACAAAAACCCGTCCTATTTCGCAATCTTCAAAGATTGGTGTTCTAAACTTCGCAAGTTTGTAAACCACTGTCGTGGAAAAAGGCTAGACATTTATAGATATGTACCTTCGCTTGTATCTTCCCGTGAACAGATTCGACAAAATTGAATCCCATGATATCGAGAAAGTGCAAAGTTTGGCCTGTTGCCTTCAATTCACTTCGGCATTTTGTCGAGAGTAAAATGCTTTCAAGAAACTATATATTGAGCTTTGAAACGTCGGCCACAAAAGTTATAATGTACATGTTATATAAGATTAAAAACTTACCAAATAATAAAGGTTTATTTAGTTCTTTCAATCGGCGTCGTCTATGGAGACAAGCCATGCACCAGCAGTTTTTCAGCGAAATGTAACCTTTGTTTCAATTAATAATTCCCGGAACTCCGTCGTGCCCTTGGGGGTAGGGAGATGGGGGAAAGGTGTGTATGGGGGAGGGGTGGTGTTCAGATTGTACTCGAAATGTAACCTTTATTTCAATAGTTCCCGGAACTCCGTCGTTCCCTTGGGGGTAGGGAAATGGGGGAAAGGTGTAGATGGGGGAGGGGTGGTGTTCAGATTGTACTCGAAATGTAACCTTTGTTTCAATAGTTCCCGGAACTCCGTCGTTCCCTTGGGGGTAGGGAGATGGGGGAAATGTGGGTATGGGGGAGGGGTGGTGTTCGGATTGTACTCAACGTCACTATGTACATGCCAGAAGACTTAAAGTTTGAGTCTAATTAGGAAACCCGAAATGGAAGATAACATACTATGTTTAGGACTAAAGTTATAGGTAAACCTTCAATTTCAAGACCAAAACCTCAAACCATACCATATCCAGCTACTGGCGCTTGCCACGTATACACCTATTTCAACAATCCATGTTTTAATTAAAGCTACACACTCTGAAACTTGCAAAGCAGTCGGTATTTCTTAACTTGTTGTAAGTGTTTCTAGGTTATATGACAATAACAACTTGTTGCTGTGGTAGATAATATAATAAATGTTTCTTAAAAAAAACGTGTAAATCACATTGAATTATGTTAATGTACCGACATCCTTTGCAGGATTCAGAGATTAGACTGTAGCTTCGGCGGAGATATTTGAAACAGTTTTAAGATATGCAGTAGCCCCCATCCTCCCCTCCCATTGCACGCAACACCCACGCGTCTAATATGTTTTGAGACGCCAGTGACGTCATTGAAGTACTTGTAACCAAACAAAACTTAAAAATCTCATGCTGTTTAAGACAATTAACGTCTGGCGTTCCATGGATTTTTCGTTTTATTAGTTGCCATGGTTGATGAATCTCATCTATGAAAAATGCTTAAACCGAAGAACAGGAACTATTGAAACCTTTAATTCTGACAAAATTTTATATTAATAATGTGATGACAAAATTTTTTGGAAACCTTTCTGTATCCCTAAATTACATGTTTAGAAAGTTTCAAATTTTTCTGTTAAGTTTCATGGATTTTACAGTCATTACAACTCCATTGATTCCATAATACACCGTTTACATTGACCGTCAAAAGCTCAAATCACGTCGAATATCCGCCATTTTGTTTCATGTCAAAGGGAGTCATTGTTGCTTCGATATACGATCAATAAAAGCCCGTAAAAGCTCGAATATCAACGACAAATTCGCGATTTGTACTGCGAAGCGACTCCGAAGCCACACGAGGTATAAACACATGACGTAATGCTTAACAACGTGTAACGCAATACTTGAAACTTGATCTTTTCAATTTTATCCGTTCAAAACAAGGCCTAAATTACTGCTGGAAGTCTTAAACCTTTGTAGCTTGATATTAAATACTTTCCGAAAATGTTTTACAATCAAAATATGTGTTTAAAAGAAGGATTTTTCGAGTTCTAAGTATATCGTGATTGCTAAATTACTTGTCAACATCGCGCCCTAGATGTCACAGTGTTGAGTTTTCTCTCAAATTTCAACAAAAATAACATGCTTGGATACAAGGTTTTCCGCTGTTTATTCTGTTGTTCGTGAAAGAATGGAAGTTTAACCCAGCTAAACTGAATTGAATATTTATAAAGCATTCAGAAACGGTAAAAAACGACAAGTTTGTTATCCAATCCTACTACCTTAACTATGCACTAAAAGGGTAAATTATAACTTTAATGTTATTTGATTATGGAATGGACTATTCGATATTCAGTAATCAAAGTTGAGCCTTTCTGAAATAGATGTTTACAATTACAATATATTATTATATTTTTACGTTTTGTCTCTGACTTGAAAACTTGAAAGTATCAGACGTTACGGTCCATCATCACGAACCTTCATCAATGATGGCAGTTGTGGTTGTGGCACGCGCATTTGAACATTATTAACTATATATCTAAAATTGTATTGCAAAGATATCACTCATTTTTGTTTGTTCTTTTGTGAGTTATACGCAATTGTGATCGTAGTTATGAAAGAGTGAAAACGTCAAGCAAAACTTCATTTTAATAAAAAGCTCGATCTCTGCATTACCTACATATTAACCAGAGCTTTCAGCAGGGAGTTTAAATGGAGGTCCAAGGAAACATTCTGCAATATTACGATCATAATTTGTGCATCTTATGAAATGTTTTGACCGCTTATATTTACACACGAACAAAATACATATTTAAAAGTTTTCGTGATTTATTCGTTATCGAACAGATAACTTTTCTTCTAACTTTGCCAATTGATGTGCTAAACGTAGCAGTTTATAGCACATTTATTGGTTTTTCGCAATCAGCCCAAATTCAAAAGATATTTAAGAAAAACCATTTTACAAAAAAGTTGTTTATCGTTGCTATGGAAACTTTGATTAGCATAACTAAAACATCATTCAAAATTTTCATCCAAGACTGTCATTTGGTAAAAAATTCACATTAATGGGGCGAAAGTAAGATCATGTAATTGCGAATTCAAAAAGGGATGTGTGCACCATTCAAAACTACCTCGAGCCACCTTAAGTAGTATTCCTGAAATATTATCCAAACCAGTTGCTTTATAAGGACAAATTTGGGAGAGCAATCTATATACTTCATCATTGGAAATGTCCTTAAATTCAAAATTATTATGACTTTTATTGATATACTGATCAAAAGTAATTTGACTTGAAGGTAGATGTGATGCCAGTGTTTTTCCTATTTAGTTGTTATTTTTGTATATATTGCTCTTGTAATATTAAATATTAAGTATACTTTGTGTTTAAAGTAAGAAATTGCACAAAGTTTAAGGGCTTTTTTATTCGATATTGTGCCGAAGTATGGACATAAAACCATGTTTGACTCGATCAACAACTTCCAAAAGAGGTTGGCATGGACGTATTGGTATTTGCTTGGATAGCAGTAAATTAAAATAATAAATTTTTAGTTCCTTCTTCGACATAAATAATTTATATTCCTGTTTCAACTCGATGTCAACAAAACTAGATATATCATTATATTTAACGCGAGCAAACGCTTTGCTGCTTACACAACATGACGGCTACTCACATTATTCAATGGCCCTTGCTCAATGGGCCCTGCGTTTATATGGAAATCTAAATGAATTATCGGTAAATGATTTGTGCCGTTTCTATTAAGTTAACTAAGGAACGTACTATATACACATTTACTTCAAAACTTAAATGAAATGAAAATGTGCCTTTACTTTTGCTTGTATCTACTCGTTAATCGTCGTGACAAAAACATGTGCTGTTTCGCAATCTTCAAAGATTGGCGTCCTAAACTTAGTACGTTTGTAAACCACTGTCGTGGAAAAAGGCTAGACATTTATAGATATATACCTTCGCTTGTATGTTCCCGTTTACAGATTCGATAAAATAGAATCTCATGATATCGAGAAAGTGCAAAGTTTGGCCTGGCGTCCTTCAATTCACTTCGGCATTTTGTCGAGAGTAAAACGCTTTTAAGAAACTTTATATTGAGCTTTGAAACGTCGGCCACAAAAGTTATAATGTACATGTAATATAATTTGAAATTGATTTTACTCTTAAACAACTTTTTAAGCTTAAAAACTTACCAAATAATAAAGGTTTCTTTAGTTCTTTCAATCAGCGTCGACTATCGAGAAAAGTCATGCACCAGTAGTTTTTCAGCGAAATGTAACCTTTGTTTCAATAGTTCCCGGAACTCCGTCGTTCCGTTGGGGGTAGAGAGTAGGGAGAAATGTGGGTATGGGGACAGGGGTAGTGTTCGGATTGTACTCAACGTCACTTTGTATATGCCAGAAGTCTTAAAGTTTGAGTCTAATTAGGAAACCCGAAATGGAAGATAACATACTATGTTTAGGACTAAAGTTATAGGTAAACCTTCAATTTCAAGACCAAAACCTCAAACCATACCCTATCCAGCTACTGGCGCTTGCTTGTATACACTTATTTTAACAATCCATGTTTCAATTAAAGCTACACACTCTGAAACTTGCAAAGCTGTCGGTATTTCTTAACTTGTTGTAAGTGTTTCTAGGTGATATGACAATAACAAGTTGTTGCAGTGGTAGATAATAAAATAAATGTTTCTTAGAAAAAACGTGTAATAAATCAAATTGAATTATGTTAATGTACCAACATCCTTTGCAGGATTCAGAGATTAAACTGTAGCTTCGGCGGAGATATTTGAAACAGTTTTAAGATATGCAGTAGCCCCCACCCTCCCCTCCCATTCCACGCAACACCCACGCGTCTAATATGTTTTGAGACGCCGGTGACGTCATTGAATTACTTGTAACCAAACAAAACTTAAAGTGATACTATTATGACATTTTGTCTGTCGAATGAATGCTTTCGAAAATCGGTAGAAATAGCTATGAATAGTTGGTATACAATAACTGTGTAAAAGCATTTTTGATTCTTTTAAATAAAAGTATGGGGGAAATGTGGGGGAATTCCAAAGCCTCCAGAAAATCCGTTGCATTTTGTAATAGCTCGAGTCGAAGCGGAAATGACGTCATCGACTCAACCAAAACTCTGAAATCAATGTTCAAACAAGGTCAAAGTGACATAAATGTACATCTTTAGTTGAACTAGAAATGCAAAAAAAGCTACAACTGACCAAAATGACAGGGGAATGATGTGTTGTACAAGGATGCAACAATATTTCAAATTTATACAAAGGAATTTGAATTCATAAGTCGCCGCTCAACAAAAACTGTTGCTCAACATGGGGCAAAGTTGTAAACACATATCGTCCTAACTTTAGTCCTCACTGCAATTGTATAGTTAAACGCGGAGATCATCATCATAACACAATTCTAATATAATTTCACTTGATCAGGAATTGAAAAAATTATACCTGTAACACATACAGAAAGGACAAAAGCATTGGATGAAGCCGAAGGCTTTGCTTCGGGAGTTGAACAAATTATCACAATTACAATTACAATTAGCATCTCACAGTGGACTATAGAACGTTCCTTAAACTTTTGAGAATGAAGAAATTGTACAACCTGCTGATTCAGAGTTTGAAAATCTTTACGAAGATCCTGAACCGGCACCTACATGTAGTGTCTAGTTACGGTAATATTAATTCTTGTCCATTTACTAGCTTCGCTCGGCGGGTCATGCAAGCTTGCTGTGTCAGTACTTTTGTGCGCATATTTATATTTTGTAACGCTGTAGGAAACAGTAAAAAGATAATAAATAGAGCAATACAACTTATTTAAAAAAAGAGGACGGATAATTGACGCAATAATATTATAATATTTCAAAACTGTATCTGCGTTTCTTACTCACGCGATAAGCGTAGTACGAGTCCGTCATCTTGTCACCAGCGGTAGCGAAACACTTATTTTTACACGAAGTTATCATATATTTTTTTAAATAGAATGATTGTCTTAACTGTCCCTCACTGCAAGAAACAGTAAAACAACTCAAGAAGGAAATAAATAATCTTCGCACGAGATTAAGGAGAAGGGAAAACCGGCTAGAAGATTCACGGCGACAAGTAAAGAAGTTCGTCTAATACACAAAAGAGCGCCGTCGATGTGCCATTCTGCATCACTCGCAACTGACTTTATAGTTTCATCAAAGCCTAGAAACACATCGGAGTTGGCTTCTTCGGGATGTGGGATTGCTGTTGGTGCATCAAACTCCCTTTCAATGCTAGTATCCGAGTTAAAACTTGATTGAAAATCGCTTTCGCTTTCACTAGAATACATGTTGCTTTGTAAATGTGACCTGTGTTGTTGAGTCGATGATGTCACGAGTCACCAAAATGAGAGCTACCGCTGACTTTTAATGCCGGCGCGTATATGCAAAAAAAAACATGGCGGACGATAATTTTTGAATTTCGAACTCAAAATTCTCGTAACTTTCTGCATAAATAGAAATAAAAACGTATTGTACATGTTTCTTAACTAACCTTTTATCGTAACAGTTAGAAAAATATTTGATCCAAAGCGACAAACGTTTCATAATAGTAGCACTTTAAAAATCTCATGCTGTTTAAGACAATTAACGTTTGGCGTTTCATGGATTTTCGTTTTAATAGTTGCCATGGTTGATGAATCTCATCTATGAAAAATGCTTAAACCGAACAACAGGAAGCCATTGATTCTGACAAAATTTTATACTAATAATATGATGACAAAATTTATTATATATATCTTTTTTATTATTTTAACAGCTTTTTGGTGCATGCATTAGTTACAAATTAGAAAAATGAAAAAAGAATAGGTGAAGGATGCAAGAGAGACAACCCAAATATCGATAAATTATGTGAATGAAATTTTATAATAATAATAATAAGATGACAAAATCTAACTAAATTATTGGCCCAATAGAAGCTTATTCGGTTTCAATTTTACGTTTTTTTACATTCCGCAAAAATAATAGACGCTTCAAAAGTATTATTGCCTCATTTTCAAGATGCTTGAAAAGAGATAAAACATCTGATCAATGATAAAGGATAGTCGCTAAGCATGATGGTACTGGTAGTAAAATGACGTCATCATGCCAGTAATCCACAATATTATATAGAATATAGTGATACTCACTCGACCAATCAGCAATCAGTATTTCAAAGTGTGAAGTGTTTTATTAGATGAATTAGTATTCTTTATTTTAATATTTTTATTCTTTGTGTATAGTGAATAGTTCATTCCAAGACCGAAATGCATTATTGGTATTTTGAATTTCTATGTGGAGTCTGTAAACTATCTTGTTAACTATGCACTAAAAGGGCAAGTTATAACTTTAAAATGTGCATTCAACAATTAATTAGATACTTATATCTTATTTGTGATTTTTCCCGTAATACGGGCGGATTTTTTACGAGTTGTGAATGTATTTTTTCGAGTCCCTCCGGGGACGAGGAAAAATGCGAATAACAAGTAAAATGTCCACCCGTGTTACGGGGAAAATCACAAATAAGTTATTTATTATACGACTCTATGATAAAAATGTTTTTTGGGGGGGCTTTTTAGAGCCAATTTTATGAGTAAGCAATTGTTTGGAAACATTTTGTGTGAAAACTGGCCTGCAGCCCGTATTTTGTCGAGTTCAAAACCGGTTTAACCGGAACAGAACTCGATAAATACGGCTTCATATTTTTCGAGTTCTCTTCTCCTTATAAGGTAAAATTACGTAATAGTCGTATAATAAACAATGTTATTTGATCATGCAATGGTCTATTCGATATTCAGTAATCAAAGTTGAGCCTTTCTTAAATAGCTGTTTACAATTACAATATACAATACACCTAATTGCAAGAACGTTGACCTGGCTTTTGTTAGTATAAATTATTAGTAATAATTTAGTATGAAAGTATTTATTTAATAATAAAAAGAAGATCACTCAAGCTGAACTCTTTCTTTTGTTATTCCTTTCTTATAAATTACTAATGTTCTTTTCCATGTAACAACATTATTGTAATTAGGTGTGTCACAGGGACCCCTAATCAATCATTAATTGTAAATAGATGAAATAAAAATGTGTGTTTTAGTGATTTTTTTGTCGCGCGCACGATTGATGAAATTCACATGGGATTCCTGTGTTAATAAAATTCAATGTTGGGCTTCCTGTGGCACTTTGCTAGGTGAGATGACGAATGGCAAAATTCAAAAACTTTTCTCGCGTAGCTTTTCTCGGCAAATCTCTATTACATCACACGGGTAGACAATTTGCAATGCGAGGGCACTCTTACCATAGGAAACCCAACAATAAAATAAGTGCAAGTTAACACAGGAAATCCAAGCGGCGAGTAATTGCATTTGCACGAATTTGTTCGCGCTTTTAAACAAGTATTAATTGATTAAGGTTCCTTGTGGGTGTGTATAAAATAACGATTTAACACTATTCATAAAAAAGGTTGTCGCAAAACGATTACAAAGATAATTGAACATTTCGAGATGAAGTCTATTTACAAGTGCACATACAACCGATCTCGAAATGGTTGTCCACCTAAAAAGACATATACAATAAAAGAAATATCAGGTGACTCACTATATACTTTCCGCGCGTGTAGAAAGTCAGGTACTTCTGCGGAGGGAAGACACTGCTTGTTTGAACTCACACCCATATTACTTCCAAACGTACCTGACTCTCTACACTTGCAGAAAGTGAATAATGAGTCACATGATTTTTCTATTAGTGTATATGTCTTCTCAGGTGGACAACCTTTTCGAGATCGGCTGTATATGATAATGTCCTTTAATATATAAACTCAGTATAAAACCATAAGAAATAAAATCATAAGAAATTGTAAAATAAAATCAGCCATGTACGAGTAGAAGGTTTGTCATTCTTATTTCGAAAAAAGGCTGACGTTGTCATGACAACTGTATATTCTATTTAATCGTTCATCATATAAAATACAGCCAATAAGAATTATTGAAAGCCGTTGTAAATTCTGCTGCCTCTTCACATGAGACATTGCAGGTTCTCTTCATTTTAAATGATGTGGTAGAAATTTAATTATACAATGTTTTCTCG